>JALGBA010001224.1:242500-403957 GCA_023970755.1 Azemiops feae | reverse complement strand
ACTTCAGTATCTGGCCTTCTAAGGAGCAGTCAGGGTTGATCTCCTCTAGGACTGACCGGTTTGATCGCCTTGCAGTCCAAGGGACTCGCAGGAGTCTTCTCCAGCACCATAGTTCAAAGGCCTCAATTCTTTTGCATTCAGCCTTTCTTATGGTCCAACTTTCACAGCCATACATTGCAACTGGCAAAACCATGGCCTTGACTATACGTACTTTTGTTGGCAGGGTGATGTCTCTGCTTTTTAGTATGCTGTCTAATTTTGCCATAGCTTTCCTCCCCAGGAACAAGCGTCTTTTAATTTCTTGGCTGCAGTCCCCATCTGTGGTGATCTTAGAGCCCAGGAAGCAGTAGGCGTGAGCTTAAATGGACTCCAGAAGATGGTAGAGGACAGGAAGGCCTGGAGGAACGTTGTCCATGGGGTCGCGATGGGTCGGACACGACTTCGCAACTAACAACAACAACAACAACAAGATGTCTGAAAATTGTTAACAATATAACTATATCTCAAATACTTTATGTAACTGAAAAACAGTTTTTTAATTATTTATTGGCATGCCCTGATTATCAACTACTGTGATATTGTTCATGAGATGCTGGGGGGTTGTGGCACAATTAGGGTCAACACATGCATATATCTATAAGATTAGTTTTAAATAGCTAATATGACAAAGTATCAGAATTAGTTTAAAGTCCCATTCTGCATAATACTTTTATTTTCATATATTGTAATATGAAGACATTGCTTCTATTAATCCATGAGAAATGCTGTTAAGGCTTATACTGCTGAAATGATTTTTATACATGTTTTTAAGTGTTAGTATTATATTCAAATATTTCCTGTCTGAGAAGAATGTTTTGGGAAATTAAAATTAAAATGGCAATTTTGTTTCTCCCCTCCAAATGATGGAAAGTTTATATTTGAAAGGGTCTCAAGAGCAGAGGAGGGACTGCAGTTGCAAACAGCTCGCCTCTGGTTCATGTTTGACTGGAAAGCATAAAGCGGGGGTCTTCAAACTTGGTCCTTTTATGACTTGTGGACTTCAACTCCCACAATTCCTCAGCCAGGCATGCTGGCTGAGGAATTCTGGGAGTTGAAGTCCACAAGTCATAAAAGGGCCAAGTTTAAAGACCCCTGGCATAAAGGCTCGCCATTCACTGTAAACCCATTGGCTATGCCACTGTTCTTCTTTCTTACTGTCGTATTGCTCTTTCGGAATACAACAATGAGAAGATGCCTCTGCCTCCTTATATGAAAAGCCTTTCTCTTTCTCTAGGTACTGTGGAAATCAGTTCTAGACCAAAAAGAGAATAAGTTACTGGTAGTGAGGAAGTTGGTTCTCTTAGAGACAACTTATTGATGATCTTCAGAAACATGAAATGTTAACCAAATGACCTTCTTATTATGACATGGTTTATTACACTGAGCTACAGTTTGTTAACCAATTGCATAGTCTTGTGAACATGGTTGGATACAAGATGGGCAACTAATTAAGTATTTTGAAACAAACCATGATATATCTAATAAATTAAAGAAATTGCATAACATACCAATAAGCATGATTTACACACCACAAGCTTACAATTGTGGACATGAGTAAAAGATCACTATCCATTCATTTCTGTGCTGAGATGATGAACTATACAACAAAAAAGCAGGAAGCAATCTTTCAAAAGAAGGTGCCTGAATGTTTAACCCAGATAAATATTTAACCCATAATCTTTCTGATGAATGTTCTTTAATGGCCAAATAACAAAAGCCATTACAAATATATCAGAGCAAACTTCCCCAAGTTCTCATCAATATGAATCATAATGAAAGGGAAGAGAAAGTAACTAAGATGCATAGAGTAGTGTGAACCTACAGCAGGTGGCAGCACCTAGCTGACTTTGACTGATCCATACAATTCAACAGAGTAAAATCTAATTAGTACTTACATGGAGGACCTCTAGAAAATCTAAGGGCTATGTGCTAAGGGGGGGAAATCAAAATACACCATGAAATATGGGAATGGAAGAGCACTTAAAATAGGATAGGATAGAATAGAATAGAATAGAATAGAATAGAATAGAATAGAATAGAATAGAATAGAATAGAATAGAATAGAATAGAATAGAATAGAATAGAATTCTTTATTGGCCAAGTGTGATTGGTCACACAAGGAATTTGTATCCGGTGCATAAGCTCTCAGTGTACATACAAGCAACAAGTGATAAATCATGATCATAATTATAAAATACATTCATCATAAATCGTAAGATACAACACTCAGTCATAGCATACTAAATAAATAATCAACATAAATCATACTAGGATACTAGGTAAAACAATCAATATAAATTGTGAGATACAAGCAATAAAGTTATAGTCATAAGAAGATAAGGAAATAGGTAATAGGAAAGATGAGAATGATGATAGAAAAGATGAGAAGGATAATAGTAATACAGCCCTATTAGGTAGTTTGGCAGTATTGTGGGAATTTGTTGTTTAGCAGAATGATAGCATGGGGGGGGGGGATGTCCTTGTTCTAGTTGTTTTGGTGTACAATGCCCTATAGCATCATCTTGAGAAAAGAAGTTGAAACAGTTTATGTCCAGGATGTGAGGAGTCTGCAGATATTTTCACAGTCCTCTTTCTGATTCGTGCAGTATACAGGTCCTCAATGGAAGGCAGGCTGGTAACAATTGTTTTTTCTGCAGTCCATTGAAGTCTGTGTCTGTCTTGTTTGACTGCAGTGCCAAACCAGATAGTTATAGAGGTGCAAATGACAGACTCAATAATTCCTTTGTAGAACTGTATCAGCAGCTCCATAGGTAATCTGAGCTTTCTGAGTTGGCGCAAGAAGAACATTTTTTGTTATGCTTTTTTGATGACATTTTTTATGTTAGGTGTCCATTTTAAGTCTTGAGATATTATAGAACCTAAAAACTAGAAACTGTTGATACTATGTTGTCTAGTACTGTAAGGGGTGGTAGAATAGGAGGGCTTCCCCTACAATCTACTATCATGTCTACAGTTTTGAGTGTGTTCAAGATTGTTCTGGCCACAGCCCAAGGCTAGTTATTCAACTTCCTGTCTGTATGCAGATTCATTGTTGTCTTGAATGAGACCAATCATTGTTGTATCATCTGCCAATTTCTGTACTTTAACAGAGGGATCCTTTGAGACACAGTCATTGGTATAGAGACAGAAGTGAAGAGAGCACACAGCTCGGGGGGGGGCTGTGCTAATTGTACATATATCTGATGTGATTTTGCCTAGCTTCACCTACTGCTTCTTATCTGTTAGAAAACTTATGATCCACAGGCATGGCTAGCTGAATCAGTTTAGTTAGAAGAATATCCAGAATGATGGTATTGAATGCCGAGCTGAAGTCTACAAAAAGGACCCTTGCATAGGACCTTGGAGATTCAATATGTTGTAGGCTGTAGCGCAGAGCCATATTAACAGCATAATCTGCCGATCTATTTATTCAGTAGGCAAATTGCAAGGGGTCTAACAGCAATCGTTTGACTTGAACTAGACTTTGCTTACATATAGAACAAAAAAAACATGTTCCTATATCATTATATAGCTATATTATTGATTACTGAGCATGGAAACAAATGATGATTTACTACAGCCCTCCAGAAGTACTGAGTTACAATTCTGTTAATCTTCCCGTAGACCAGACCAAAAACACAAGCAGATGAGCTAATTCTACTTTATTGTAAGGCTACATTAACAAAATCTTGCAAGTTGTAAAATACAAATTTTCCACTGTCTCAATTATAGGCTGGGAAGTTTGGGAACATCCCTTCTCAGTCTTTCCCTGCCCATTATGCAGCTGTGAGCTGCCCCTCTTATTTGACCACTTCCTAGGCAGCATCTTTCCTCCTTCTTTCTCAAGACGTCCCAAAGGTGCTTTTTCAAAATGTAACTGGACTGTTTTTTTTTTGAAGATGTCTCACTTCTCATCCAAGAACTTCTTGGATGAGAAGCAAAACTTTGTTAAGAAATTTCTCCTTAGTCCTTCCCACATTATTATGGCAGCAAAGGGGGGAGGAAAATGGTAGTTGGTGTCATGGTGAATCCAGATTCGAATAAAGAGACCGACAATGAGCAACCAGCTCCAGAGATGTTCGATGAACCACTTCCTGAGGAGCTACAGACAGTTAAAGAAGGGTCACCTAATAATCAACAAGAACAGTTGCTATCAATATCCAAAGATAAGGAATCTGAGTTGCCACCCCCTCCACTAGGTCAAGGATTCATTATGCAGAGAAGAGAGCAAAACAAAGGCATTCTTAGATGCTCCTTGCAAAAAAAGTGGCAGGACCCTTCTTAATGAGTGATACTGATAATGGTTCTATTTAAGAAAAGCAACAAGTCTCTTTATTGACAATAACCACCAGCTAACCCAGGCTCTGTGTGTCTTGAATCCTGACTTTGCATTTGGTGATTGTGGCTTTGGACCAATTATTTTTTGACCCCAGGCTGACCAAGCAAAGCTGTCCTATGTCTGGAAGTTGTGCAAGTGTGGATGGAAAACAACCAATTCCAACTTAGTTAAAATGTATGGAAGTCATGAGGTCATTGAATGTTTAATGACAACAATTCTATAAACAAAAATAGTAGTGTTAAGTGGCCATATAATTTGGTAAGGATTAGGATTACCTGGTAGGAGAGATACCATGATTACATAGTTTAGTTCATTCTTTCTTTGGATTATTATCTGGATAATAATTTGATTGTTACCAAATCTGGAGCCTGAAATATGATTCCTGTTTTGTATGGGCTGGCATGAAAACTCTCAAAAATGGTTGTAATAATTTCTTTAGATTTTCATAAAACAGGACAAAATGTTCATATGCTATTGCCAACTCTACAGGAATAATAAGTGCTCAATTTTAGATTTCTTTATAATTGGATTTTAAAATGTTGTGGCCCCTTTTAAGACAGAACCCATAATTTTATTATTTCTAAAACTGAGATCTCATGTGTAAATTTAATTGCTCTTATTCCTCTTTTCTCTCCCCATATTATTGCTCCTTGATTATTACTATCAGTCCCTTTCTGCCTGTTTAGGTAAATACAGTAGTTTCAGTGCAAAAGATATATGCATGGATATTATTTATTGTTTTTTAGTAAAAGTTGTGTAATAAAAAACTTCTGTAAAGACTATAGGGACTTTTTCACAAGAAATCTTTAAAAACCATACAAGCGTTATTGTACAGACTTCACTTTTCCCCGTCATTCTCATCCTGCTTGGTTACAAAGAATTTTAAGGAATACTTTCAAATAAATTGCTATTAATGACATAAAATAATTCCTATTCTTGCAGAAGAGGTTGTGGCTTTAATAGATTTAAACCATATTAGCACCAGATCATACTTTCACTTGCATTTGCTAATCTTCAAAGAACATTCAGTTAACATATCGTATTTTTCTACTGTATCAGCAGATATTACAAAAACAGCATTATAGTAATAATGAACCTAATAACTAGCTCATGAACAAAGTATTATTATATTAGCATTTCTATGAAGGGCTGAAAAATAGATACAGATGCAAATAGAACTGGAATTCTTTGCATTAATCTATTCTAATCACTTCAGATTAAACACATAGAAAAGAAGATTTAGATATTTGAATATTCACACAGCTCGGTCTACACAATATTGTATCACTTTAGGATTTTGAAGTATAGATTGATTGGATGTAAATCAAAATAATTTTCTCACTGCAGGATACCTAGAAAGCAAACTGAAATTAGTGTACTGACTTATATGAATCACATGATTAGATTATAATGCATCGATTTATCTGGCAGGTTCAAATCAAATGATGATCATACACTTATATCCTAGATATTTTATGAAATGTTAAGGAACTTCAATTCACAAAATAATTTGCATAGTATATGGTGTTTTTCACTCCCAAACATGCAATATATTTCTATTTAACAAGGCATTTAGTTTTCTATATTTTGGAAAGAGCTAACCACTTGTATCTCAAGTTCTGCAGATACCAGTTTTGGGGGCAGGATTTTTTTTTAAAGTTATTAAGTAAGTCAGAACTTTTTGACTGAAGCCTTGCCCATTTTGAGTGTGTTGCACATGCAATGTACCTAACAAAGGGGACTTAATTTCAATGACATTATGTCTGCCTTCTTGAACTTTTTGAAATCCTCTGTTTGTGGATGCCCAATGCTGAACTGAAATGGTTTTGATTTTCCTTCTTGTCTAATACTGGCCTGACAAAGGTATGTTTTGTGAGCTTTTTCCATTAGGCCAAATTTTCAGTAAAATTCCCCACAAGGACTTTGCCAATTGCTGAAAGCCATTTCTGTACACTACAATTGTATGATCAGCTTTTACTTTTCAACTAACATAATATTCTAACTCTGGCTTTTCACAAATATGCAGACTTCATAATATGATTTAACCTATCAGTTATTAAGTATTAATCCAATATCTCAGAATCAGCTGCAGCATATTACTAGTGTTCTTATTAGCCATTTTTTTAGCTGCATGGAAGCTTTTTCTAAATTGAACGGTGACATAAATACCACAAGCAAACCAGATGAGGCCATTATGGAGAAATATGTCCTTGTATTAAATGATATAGCACTGAATCTTCTACATGTTGTTTGTATTACTTTTGTTAATGGCTTTTAATATTTTTCCAGTTGCATTATTGTCTAGATTTTCATATGTTTTTCTTATTTATTTGCTTTTTAATAAACTGCAGTGTCAATATATCAAATAAATGAACAAATACATAGAATAGCAATGAAGAGTTGAATTCCCACTACCTTCTCTGTGGCTGTTTAAGATCTCAAGAAAGAGATTTAAATTTAAGGTGCTTCAACTACTGAACAATCTATTATTAATGATAAACCTCCTTAACAGAAAAGCAATAAGCAGATGTATTAAAGATGAAGGATGGATAGACAGACAGACAGACAGACAGACAGACAGACAGACAGACAGACAGACAGACAGACAGACAGACAGACAGACAGATAGATAGATAGATAGATAGATAGATAGATAGATAGATAGATAGATAGATAGATAGATAGATAGATAGATAGAACCTACAAAGATTAAAATCATGTAAGCCATGGTATTCCTGTAACACTCTATGAAGTGAAAGTTGGATTTTAAAGTAGCAGGCGAGGAACAGTATTGATACTGGAAAATGGATGTCCATGGAGAATAGTAATATAGCTCTACTAGGTGGTTTGACATCCCAGGGCATAAGACAGTGTTGTGGGAATTAGTTGTTTAGCAGAGTGGTGGCATGGGGGGAAAAAACTTTCTTTGTGTCTATTTTTTTTTTAATTGTGTCTAATTTTGTAATTGTTTTCGTTCCTTCTGTCCTCCAATTACTCTTTCATTTTGTGTCCTGTCTTACAGATTGTAAGGTTGGATCTGTCTTGTTTCAATTACAAGAAGTAAATTGGGGAGAAGGGTTGATAAGGAGGCTAGGACAATTTAAAACAGCTAAATAAATATGGGATCTGAATTTATTTTACCTAAAGATCAGAATATACATCGTTATTTGAATGAAACACATTTACCCCAAATATTTCCAGACAATAAAATTTAAATTTGGGAAAGTAAAGCTACAAGTAATCTCTCTTTCTTTTTCTTTTAAATAACAACAAAATAACAGAGTTGGAAAGCACCTTTGTGGTCTTCTAGTCCAATCCCGTGTTCAAGGAGAAAACCCTATACCATTTCAGACAAATGGTTGTCCAATTTCTTTTTAAAAACCTCCAGTGTTTGAGTACCCACAACAAGTCTTTCCATTGATTAATTGTTCTAAACTGTTAGGAAATTTTTCCTTTGTTCTAAGTTAGTTCCTACACATCAGATAACTTAATTTTTCATGCAGTGGACAATATTTGGATATTCCTGTCATTGGCTAATTCATTTTAACAATATAATTATTGGTGAATAGTAAATGCAGTTGAAAAGGTCACAGTTATTAGTCATCAGCTGTCAGAAAGTTTTGATATGTTTTATAACCAACATCTACTTTTTTATTATGCAAAGACGGTGAGATGGTCAAATACCATATTTTGATGATGTTACAAAATTTTCTGAGAAACTGAGTCCTTCAAAATGGATGATCCAGCTGAAATGCATTAAATGAAATGCAAATAAGATACAATCAAGCTTATGTCTTCCTTTGTGTTTCATTGTTCTTGGAAAAATTCAACATATAAAGAACATCATTTGGTTTTCCTTATACCAAAAGGTCTTTCCTTGTTTGCTGTATCAGAACTGACAACTAGAGAACCAAAAAACCTTAGAATAAAGCTGTAACTATTTTGTGGATCTGGTTCTACAGTTGGGAAAAGTATCTCACTTTTTCTATTATTCTATCTTCTTTCTAGCATACAGGTAGTGCTTGACTTATGACCACAATTGACCCATAATTTCTGTTGCTAAGTGAGACATTTGTTAACTGAGTTTTGCTCCAATTTACAACCTTTCTTGCCACAGTTGTTAAGTGAATCACTGCAGTTCAGTTAGTAGCATGATTGTTAAGCGAATCTGGCTTCCCCATTGACTTTGCTTATTAGAAGGTCGCTGCAAATATCATAAATACTAGTCAGCTGCCAAGTATCTGAATTTTAATCGTATGACCATGGGGATGCTGCAATGGTCTTAAGTATAAAAAATGGTAATTGTAACTCAAGAGGTCACTAAATGAACTGTTGTGAGTTGAGGACTACCTGTATTTAGTTATAAGGCATTGAGCAGATCAGTTTGTTCCATTCTTTCTTCCATTTTCCATGGATAAAGTATCCATTAATTCCAATTTATGTATATTGAGCATGAATTGGGTGTCCTTGTTGTCCTTATGCAAATGAAATTCTGTTAGCATTCTAGACTGATCTTGCAAAACCAGAGGAACATTTGGTTAGTATTGAATTTGAATGAAATTCTTCCCAAGGAATATCAAACCTATAGGCTAGATAGGGGATAAGACAACAAGAGTTGTCTTGTTGCAAAAAAAAAATCCCACCTCTATGAACACATCCATGATGTTACAAATAGCTGAAGAAAGTTCTACCATTTTTTAAGTAAGAAAGATCTAGATGCTACTTGGCTAAACTTAAATTTGCCCCCGTTTTGTTTGATGATTAGCTTTAGCATAATATGAACCAAGGGATACAGGTGGCTAAAACAATTAGAATCGGCCTTGTTTAAAACTCACTTTTTAATACATTAAATGAATTCAGTCACAGAATGGCCTTACTAGATCAGAAAAAGGTGGAAATGAAAATAACAATTAGATGAAAGGTTTGCAATCTTTTTCTATCAAGACTATTTAGGTCTATATTTTTTGAAATTTTGTGATTTGCACATAGAGCCAGAAAACTGTAAATCACATGCTTTTAGGCCTTGATTTAATGTCCTTCCCTCACCAAGGGAGGCATTAATCATTTACTGGCACGTAAAATAGAAGCTAATTTTGAGAGGGGAGGGAAGTCTACCTTTTAGGAAAATGAACTCAAAATGCATCTATCTGATACTTATTTTTCTAAAATTGTTACTTTCTTTTGTGATGTATAGCTCATTTGGAGCATAACACTGTGTTTTGAGTAAGTCTCATTTTGCAAATCTCCCTGTAATTTTCCAAAAAGCATTAGTTCTAAGCCATTAGTTCAAAAAGGTAAAAAACAAAAATTAAAAACTGTAATTTGGGAGAAGATAATGTATAGTGTTGACTTTGTATTGTTCTTTTTACCCCTGTGTGCGTGGATATGCTTCAGGAAAGAAAACAAAGGAGGTATTAAAGAGGCTATGAAACCCCTTATATCTGAATAATGAATAAATTAACTAAGCAAAATGAATAGGTAAAAGGAAAATGGAATTACCATTTAAGATATCAGATGCAACCTGATAACCATAATACTTTACTTAGTAACATCATATTTTCTGTGCTACCCCTCTCATTCTTTTTTACTTTATTTTGAAATATAATAATGTCGACAAAAAAGACAGAAATGTCTGTATACTGGACATGGCAATATATACTGGACATGGCAGTTTCTGGAAACAGCAAAATAAAAGAGAAAGAATAGGAGAAAAATCACAATATATGAAGACATACAAATAGAAATAGAACAACTGTGGCAAAAAAAAAAAGCAAAGATAGTACCAATAGCAATAGGCCCCTTGGGTGCAATCCCAAAACAACCGGAACACCATTTGATCATTACTAACATTGAAAAAAATCACCTTTGGTCAATTGCAAAAGGTAGCTATGATATCTTTAACACCATGAAAAAAAACAATATCTGTTTATCCCAGATCCTTGGGAAGGACACAATAGGTAAATAAAAATGCCAAATCCAATCTAAATGTCTGGCTGGCTGTGCAACCAACCATAATAATATCATACAAGGAGCCAAACTTGTTCACTCAAAATTTCAAATGTACATTCTTAACTTAAATGAACTGAAGAAGCTTCTTGGATGAGAAATGAAATGTCTTCAAAGAAAAAACCAAGAAAGTCCAGTTGCCTTTTGTAAAAAGCATCTTTGGGATAACCATGACCTGGATAATTGAGAATCTTTGCTCTAACCTGTCATCTAGTGCACATAAGGAGCCACAAATGATAGCACTTATTCTTCCTTATTTCTAAAAGAAAGCAAATATTTTCATAGATAAATATATTTCATGAAATGGCTATTCATTTATATTATTGCTTTCATTAGATTTCAAATAAATATGTTCATTTGTAAAAGCACATCCATAGCAAGTGCAAGCCTTCCATTACTGATGTATCAAAGGCAGAAAAATCACAACTGTCAGATTTATGGCAGGGTACCTTTTGAAAAAAAATGTTTCATATAGTGATTTTAATCTCTATGAAAATTCAAGGATGCTCTTGAATACTCTAGTTTGAAATCATGTAAGCATCTAGATCCATAAAGTACTGAGCATCATGTTGGAATATTAAATATACATGAAAGGTATTAAGTCCTGCATAGATCACTGTAAGCATCTAGATCCATAAAGTACTGAGCATCATGTTGGAATATTAAATATACATGAAAGGTATTAAGTCCTGCATAGATCACTGAAACTAAAGATGTTCAATCTTTGTTGTCGTTTTATTTTCTTATGCAAATTTTTAAAAAATGTATGGCCTCTATTGGTTTCTTTCCTCTACCCTATTCTCTTATGCTTTGTGTCATTTAATTCAGAAAATAGAGCAAGGGTGAGATTTAGGATAAATTGAGGTAGTCGTTATGATGATAAGACCTGTACCTATTAATACTTAAACAGAAAACCAAGCTTTATTTATTCTTTATTTAAACTATTTAGCTATCAACTTGAATATGAAATCTAGTAAAATCATCTGTATTCAGGAGCAACCTTGAATTTTCATAGAGATTAAAATCAGAAGCTAGCTTTTTAAAAGTGATAGTTTTTTATCAGAATTGTCAGTTGTCAATTTTAAAAACGATCTAGCCAAACCAGGACCTGCTCTCTTGCATCTAACAGCATTACAGAAATTAGTTGAATGCAAGCTTTTTATCTCATTACTAAGACCCTTGGCTCTCTCATAAATTGTATAACCCACACTCCAATCTGATCTTCTAATTCAAGAAGGGAAAAGAAGCGGAAATCAACAGGTGTGAGAATGTTTATAAGAAATCAATAATACTGTTTTCAGTGCTTTTTTGTCATAGAATTCACGGAAAGGCGTTCTGGGACCTTTTTTTGAACAGAAGAACCGGTTCTTTCTAAGCTGCGAGCGCAAGTACAGGTAATCCCCGATTTGAGGCCAGGGGACGCGTCCATAGCCCCCCGCGGCCCGATCTGGGCTCTGGAGGCCTAGAAAAGACCTCTGCTGCTCAGATCTATGGCCGTGGAGTGATTTTGCGGATCCCCAGTGGCCCTATCTGGGCTCTGGCCTTTTCCAAGCCTCCAGAGCCCGGATCCGGCTGCTGAGGGCCCATAAAATCGCTCTGCGGCCATGGATCTGGGGTCCAGAGGCTTGGAAAAGGCCTCCGGAGCCCAGATGGGCCGTGGGGGGCACAAAATCGCTCCGTGGCCATAGATCCGTGCGGCAGAGGTCTTTTCCAGGCCTCCGAAGCCCAGATCAGGCCGTGGGGGCTGTGGATGCGTCCCCTGGCTTCAGATCAGAGCGGCAGGAGGAACCGCGGCAGAGAGGAGACAGACCTTTTCCAGGTGAGTCCCGTGCGGCAGGAAGGGAGGAGGAAGCATGAGGTATCTTAGTGGGTCGGGGAGGCCTTGAGGGCCTGATCCATCAATAGGCCCTCCATGGCCTTCCCCACCCTGAGATACCTCGTTTACTTAACAAGCCGCATGCGTTTTAACGAGCAAGAGAGTGATCTAAAGGAACGAGATTCACTCTACAAGTTTTCGAGTTACGAGTGGAATGGGCAGGCTCCATTACACTCGTAACTCGAGGATTACCTGTAAAGCTCTGGCTCGGTGAAAGGAAGCTACCCGGGGAAATCGGGGACATCGAAGGTCGACCCGGAAACACTTCCACGGCCCTGAAAGCAGACCCTCTTCTCTGCCTTGGTTCATGGGGCTCCCACCGCCGCTGCCGCCTGTCCTCACCCCCGTGTTGGCCACCAGGGACCAGGATTGGCTCCTGGAGCGAATCTCTTCGAAAGACCAAGCGCACTCCCAAAGCAGCAGTGCCACCGCCGCCTTGGTCACTCTGGCTCCGGAGGAAGCCTCTGTGTCATCAGAGGCAGAGGAGGACGAGATGGCAGAAGACACGCCGGCTGCGAACAAGCACCCTCTCAAAAGCTGCGGCAATGGCGTGCATCAGCTGATGCTGCTCATGTGATCTGCACCTTTCTTCTCCTCCCCTGCTCCGTAAAAGGCTTTCAATTGGAGCCGGAGCTGTGCGTGAGTTCTGGCACCTTTTTTTTTTTTTACAAAAAACGCACTAACTATTTTTATAGACACTTCATGAAGCAAATTGGTAGTGGACCTTCCTAGCAGCCTAAGCTTCATTTGTTATTTTCCTCCTAATATAGTAAGAGCCCATCCTCATGGTGAGGAAAGCAGGAAGTGTGAATCAAACTTATAAATGTCCTGGCTCAAAGGTCTCTTTAAACCCACTTTGATTGTTTACTCATGTTGAAGAAACAAAGGTGAGCCGGGTTTTATATGATATATGACCTAACTCACAACCTCATAAACAGTCCATTCAGAATCTTATACACATTCACAAATTCATTCTCTCCTATACAAGAGTAATTTTAAAAGGCCACTTCAAGATATTTGCAAGTGCCTTCACAGTCAGTTCCACCTGAAGAGATGGGGAGTAAACCAGACATAGAACTTTATATGGCTAAATTTGGCTCCTAAGCTGGAATTTCTCCAGCCTTGATTTAAAAAAGGAGCATTTGATAATTAGAATTTGTCAGTCTTCAAAAAGCACAAATTATGAGTACCAGTGCTACCTTTATTTTAAGATTATAGTACCAGAATCTTGAAAGTCTGAAAGTATTTTACCCCTCTATTTTTACTTTATTTTTATGCCAAAACTAAGGAGGATCTCTTCTGAGAGGTTTCCCATGTCCCTTTTCCTTCTGTGCGTTGAGATACCTTTTGCAGGATGGTTTTCTAGACTGCCAACTCTTCCTCCTCCTATCTCCCAAGATCATTCCAAGACCATTTCAGAGTTTGGTCAACTTGTTATTCTCTTCATTGCTAGAACCAGCCGTGCTGCTATGCTATTCTAAAGCTTCTTTGGAACATCTAAGGTTAATAATTACTTTCTGTTCTTACTGCAACATTAAAAAAATAATAACTAGTTTCAACTGGCAGGAGCTATTGTCCTTTTTATCAGAACCTTGAGAATAGTTAGAAGCAAAATAGATTTATTTTTATTTTCTGTTATGGAAAAGCGATATATTCTCTGTGACTCCTTTAAAGTTCTTTATCATAGCCATGGTATTTTGGATAGAATTAATTGTCTAACCACAGATTATACCACAAAGTGTTTTACAGCTAAGAGCTCCATCATGACTTTTTCAAAACTTTTTAATGGAACAAAACAGAAGTTAAATAAAGCACCCAAGGTGATGTAATATATGCTTACTACTGTGTGTGCCAAATCCATTTGTGCTGTTTCACAGACATCCATAAAACTATTTACTTCATAAAACATTTAAACTCTTCAAGCTCTTAATATAAGCATAAAATATTCTCAAAACATTGAGCCCAATAATAAAATATGCCTTAATAGTGGTTTAATCAAACTAAAACATAGAAAAGGCTGAAGTTTAGTTAGACTTTTCTGAAGAGTTATTTAAAACAAAAACATAAAAAGATTATTCCAGCAGAAAAAATGTCTTTTGCCACATTGCTAAATTTAGGAAATGGGTTATCAGAAATGAAACCTGCTAAGAATTAAAGTCTTATTGATAACTTGGGTATTGTGGGTAGGCAGCTCCCAATTTTGATTACATACTGTCAGAAGGAGATTTTTTTCTCAGACACTCAGATTGTTTTCTAAGGGAACACCTAGCCTGACATGGCTTACTTTTTGTTTACAGTTAATGCAAACATAACTGCACTTTCTGAAATCAGTTGCAATTGTTCTGTTCAAATATAAACTTTCTTATATGATTAGGACAGTCAAAGGATTTGACAGAGTGGGTCAGCTAGAGAAGGTTGGTGATTCAAATATTTCATTAATTCAGCACAATTTTACATAATTCTTCTCTTTATTCTCACAACAAACCCATGAAATATATAAGCCAGAAGTCCCCAATCTTTTGGGCACCAGGCACCGGTGCCGTGGAGAGAGGTTTTTCCATGGACTGGAGGGGACGTGTTTTTGTGTGCTGCCTCCATCCCGTGGATGGGGCTTTGCTTGTTTCTGTGGCCCGGTTGCTGGCATGCTGCGGACCCGTACGGGTCTACGGACCAGGGGTTGGGGACCCCTGATACAAGCAAGGGACAGAAAGAGAATCCAAGTTTACTCAGTAAATTTAAAATCAGAAAAGCCTCTAACTACTAAGTTTGCTATACTGATTTCTAATTCTGATTTCAAAAAATAGCTATAAAATAAAATAAAATGTATATAAATTATCAAGGATAAAACTACACCCATACCAACACTGGCAGGGCAAGTTATTGTATGTAAATAGGAAGCAAACCCCGCACCCACTCACCCTGATTATATTACCTTCTTCAATAATAAAATATCTGCGAGCAAAGAACCAAGCTCAGAGAACACCAAGGAAGTCCAAAGTAGTCCCTTTGTTTAAACAGCAGTAATTTATTTTTTTATATCTAATCGGTTTTTAAATAAACTGCTGATTACAGGGAGCACTATGAACAGTTTTTTCTTTAACAAAGATTTTTAAAGTGAAAACCAACTCATCAGGAGGGCTTTAAACTAAAACTGAGGGGGAAGGGTAACCAATCTCTAGAATCTCTAGAACCCAAAACCAATCACAAATCCCAAGAAAACAAATTAAACAATGAAGTAGGCAGGATGAGAAAAAAGAAAAACTCAAACAACAATCAGGAGATGCAGGAAACATACCCATGAACAGGCATAGAAGTCTTAAATGCTTATATAGAAATGCTCGAAGCTTGGGGAACAAACAGGGCGAACTAGAAGTAATAGTACACTAGGGAGGGTATGACATAGTTGGCATAACAGAAACCTGATGGGACGAAACCCATGAATGGAATGGACTGATGGATAGATACAAATTGTTCAAAAAAAGCAGGTCTACAAAAAGAGGAGGGGGAGTTGCACTATATGTAAGAGAATACTACATATCTACAGAAATGCACGTGATCAAAGATAAAATCTCTCCAGAATATATATGGATCAATATAAAAGAGAAAAAAAGTGACATTGCTATAGGTGTATATTACAGGCCACCCAACCAATCAGAAGAAATAGATAAACTCTTTGCCAACCAGTTAACAAACCTATGTAGGAAGCATAGTAGTAGTAACAGGAGACTTCAACTATCCAGATATCAACTGGGAGACAAACTCTGCAGTGAGCAGGAGATCAATCAGATTCCTAACCAACTTAGCTGACAACTTTGTCACCCAAAAGATGGAGGAGGGAACTAGACGTAAAATTATACTGGACTTAATCCTTACAAATAGAGAAGAAGTGATAGAGGGAATTGAAATTGCCAGAACCTTGGGTGAAAGTGACCACGTCATACTGGAATTTAATATAATGCAAACACTAGCAATAGTAAACAATCCAACCAGTGTCTTAAACTTCAGAAGAGCTAACTTTAACAAACTCAGAGAGAACCTAGGAAAGATCCCATGGATGAAAATCCTAAAGGGGAAAACAACCCAAGAAGCGTGTGAAACCCTGAAAAATGCAATCATAAAAGCCTAGATAGATAGATAGACAGACAGACAGACAGACAGACAGACAGACAGACAGTTATATCCATGTCACTATTCTCTGTTGCAATAAACAGTGTCATGTGGAATGCAGAAAAGGCATCAGAAATAGTAAGTCAATGGGATTAAAGAGACAGATTATAGAAATGTAAATGAAATATAACTAAATCAAGTTTATGTCAATAGCATTCACTATACCTCTCCATACTTTTCTAGCTTTTGTCTACCATCTTTACTTCCAACCCATCTATACACTGATTCATACACTGCCTTTTGTTCTTAAAGCTTCCCACTTCTATCCTCTTAATGATATCATCCAATGAAAATATTCAAATGATATTAAATATAATTGCATCTAATTTATTGTAGAAAAAAATCTCAGATAAATAATGATACAAGCATTATGCCTCAGAACAGTTTAAAATCCAATGGCAGGAATTTATAAACCAGTGAGTGTGATGTTAAAATCCTAAAGGAGATACTAAAGATCTGCACACAAAAGATGAGCTAATACGAAAGATGAAGCTTTCACAATAAAGTGAGGGAAACTGAATGCAACATGGAATCTTTTCTCTATCAACTACTGCCAACACCCTTCTATTTGGAGGTTATTCCAGCAAAATGGCTTGCCCCAATGGAATTACTGAGCATTCATAGCAAAGCTGTTTGCTGTAGTATTAAAGCTGAATAAATAACTGGGAATGCTGTGTGGCATCAGCAACTGCCTGCCAAAATCAGGAAGGAGTTGATATATAGGGCAAAAACTGGCAGCAACTTTGGGTTAGGGACTGTGCTCTGATAAGGTGATTCCAGTCTACTGGAAAATAGTTCATTTGTAGTAGGGTATTTTTATTAAAAGTGGAAGAAACAGAGATTCGTAGCCATGCAATAAGTTAATTTCATGTGGTTTTAAAAGTCATTCTTATATAAATATGCTAAAAGTACTGTAATTTAGGAAGATATTAGGGTTTATTCTATTCGATATGAAATAATAGAGAGAAAATGTATTTCTCAGAAATAAATGCATTGGTATTATCAAGCTATGCAAGGGTACACAGGTTCACAGTCAGTGTACTATTCCTTCTACTTCATGGACAGGGAACATATAGTCTTCCATAGGTTGCACAAACCCCTCCAGTTTCAACCCAATGATACTGTGTGAGATGCTAGAAGTTGCACTCAGCAACATCAGAAGAGCCATAGATTCTTTTCCATTTTTTAATAGAGTTACCAGAAATTGAACCTATGATCTCTGCAGAACGTCACCCATCATGCTAAGACTGATTATAATTAAGCTTTGCAAATTTGAATTTGGATATGGTTAAGATTATGTACCTTATAGATTTTTTGATACTAATCATGAGTATATATACTGTAATTTAACCTGTCACGTATCATTTTATAGACATTTTCTGTTTTTACACTACAACAATATACCCCCTTTAGTACCTGTTGGCAATACTGCACATATGAAAGAAACATACAAAAACATGTAACTATGGTTGAAGCACATCAGCACACGGTTGTACTTCTAGTACAATTAGAATATCTGTGGAGATCTGAAAGTAGTGACTCTGCTGCTTAGAATGTAGCTCAGATATACCAAGTACTATTGTGAATGGGACAGTTATGCAAGGGTGTCATATTATATTAAAAAGAAATGGCCACTTCAAAAAACTTTGATTCCAGTACAGAAAAATATGGCACATGAACCATTTGTTGACCTAACAAAGATATTTTTGCCTCCACTTCACATATGAGTTTATGTGAAAGTGATGAACAAGGAAGGTGAAGGTTTTCATTATTTGAAACAGAATGTTTCCAAGAAAACTAATGCCAAGATTGAAGAAGGCATCAACAAAGATCCACAGATCAGATACATCATCAATGACAAACTGAAAAGCTGGAAGCCAGAGAAAAGCACCCAGAAAGCATTAAAGAATATTGTTGAGAAGTTTCTTGGCGACTATAGAGCATCAAAGTCAGCTGGATGACAAACTCCTTACAGAATACAAAACCATGAAGTGCAACATGTCACCGAAGATTCATTTTCTGTGTTTACACTTCTAGGTACAATCAGTGACAAACATGATGAAAGAGTTCGCCGGGTCATAGTCACAATGGAAAAATGGTTTTATATATATCCTACCTTTATTATTACTATTTACGTTATTATATTTATGTTATTATTTTTACAAATAATTCAAGGTGGCAAACATATCCAAAATACTTCCCTCCTCCTATTGTCCCCACGACAATATCCCTGTGAAGTGATTTGGATTGAGACAGAATGATTGGCCCAAGGTCACCCAGCTGGCTTTCATGGCTAAGGCGGGACTTGAACTCTCACAGGCTCTTGCTTTCTAGCCTGGTGCCTTAATCAGGGCAACTGGAATCCATCGATGCTGGCTGACTATTGTTGGACATTGCAGTGAGATGCATCAAACACTGAATGCAGATGAAAATCATCATCAAAACACTTTTAGCCCTGTTGAACTCATGTAGCATGTTGGAAATATTATGCGATTAAGTCATTAAAAGTGAATTTCATATTTCTCAAGATTGCTATGTAATATTTGTTGTTGTTAGTTGTGAAGTTGTGTCCGACCCATCGCGACCCCATGGACAACGTTCCTCCAGGCCTTCCTGTCCTCTACCATCTTCTGGAGTCCATTTAAGCTCACGCCTACTGCTTCAGTGACTCCATCCAGCCACCTCATTCTCTGTCATCCCCTTCTTCTATTGCCCTCAATCTTCCCCAGCATTAGACTCTTCTCCAGTGAGTCCTTCCTTCTCATTAGGTGGCCAAAGTACTTGAGTTTCAACTTCTAAAGAGCAGTCAGGGTTGATCTCCTCTAGGACTGACCGGTTTGATCGCCTTGCAGTCCAGGGGACTCGCAGGAATCTTCTCCAGCACCATAGTTCAAAGGCCTCAATTCTTTGGCGCTCAGCCTTTCTTATGGTCCAACTTTCACAGCCATACATTGCAACTGGGAAAACCATGGCCTTGACTATACGTACTTTTGTTGGCAGGTTGATGTCTCTGCTTTTTAGTATGCTGTCTAGATTTGCCATAGCTTTCCTCCCCAGGAGCAAGCGTCTTTTAATTTCTTGGCTGCAGTTCCCATCTGTGGTGACCTTGGAGCCCAGGAAGATAAAATCTGTCACTACCTCCATTTCTTCCCCATCTATTTGCCAGGAATTGAGAGGGCCGGATGCCATTATCTTGGTTTTCTTAATGTTGAGTTTCAAGCCACCTTTTGCACTCTCCTTCTTCACCCGCATCAAGAGGCTCTTTAGTTCCTCTTCACTTTCTGCCATTAGAGTGGTATCATCTGCATATCTTAGGTTGTTGATATTTCTCCCGGCAATCTTAATTCCAACTTTTGATTCATCTAGCCCTGCCTTTCTCATGATGTGCTCAGCATATAAGTTAAATAGGCAGGGCGACAGAATACAGCCTTGCCGGACTCCTTTCCCAATTTTGAACCAATCAGTGGTTCCATGCCCAGTTCTCACTGTTGCTTCTTGACCCGCATATAGGTTTCTCAAGAGACAAATAAGATGGTCTGGTACTCCCATCTCTTTAAGAAATTGCCACAATTTGTTGTGATCCACACAATCAAAGGCTTTAGCATAGTCAATGAAGCAGAAGAGATGTTTTTCTGGAACTCCTAGCTTTCTCCATGATCCAGCGTATGTTGGCAATTTGATCTCTATTCCTCTGCTCTTGAAAATCCACTACTCTAGCTTGTAGGATTTAAGCATAACTTTACTTGCATGTGAAATGAGTGCAATGGGCGATAGTTTGAACATTCTTTGGCATTGTTTCTTTGGAATTGAATGTAAACTGACCTTTTCCAATCCCGTGGCCACTGTTGAGTTTTCCAAATTTGCTGGCAAATTGAGTGTAGCACTTTTACTGCATCGTCTTTTAAGATTTGAATAGCTCAGCTGGAATACTGTACCTCCACTAGCTTTGTTGTTGCTCAGCTTTCCTAAGGCCCATTTCACTTCACATTCTAGGATGTCTGGCTCGAGGTCAGTGACCAACCCCATCGTGGTTATCAGGGATGCTAAGCTCGTTCTTGTATAGTTTTCTGTGTAATTTTGCCACCTTCTGTTGGCCTTTATGCCATTTGCATGAAAGTTCCCTTCATATCTCCAATTTTCTTGAAGAGATCTTGGTTCTCCCTTATTCTATTGTTTCTTCTATTCTTTGCACTGTTCATTTAAGAAGGCATTCTTATCTCTTCTAGCTATTCTCTGGAATTCTGCATTCAATTGGGTGTATCTTTCTCTTTCTCCCTTGCCTTTCGCTTCCCTTCTTTCCTCAGCTATTTGCAAAGCTTCCTCAGACAGCCATTTTGCTTTCTTGCATTTCTTTTTCTTTGGGATGGTTTTAGTTGCTACCTCTTGTACAATGTTGCGAACCTCCGTCCATAGTTCTTCAGGCACTATCTATCAGATCTAATTCCTTAAATCTATTTGTCACCTCTACTGTATATTCATCAGGGATATGATTTAGTTCATACCTGAGTGGCCTAGTGTTTTTCCCTACTTTCTTCAATTTAAGCCTAAATTTTGCAATGAGAAGCTCATGATCTGAGCCACAGTCAGCTCCTGGTCTTGTTTTTACTGACTGTATAGAGCTTCTCCATCTTTGGCTGCAGAGCACATGGTCAATCTGATTTTTATGTTGACCGTCTGGTGATGTCCATGTGTAGAGCCATCTCTTGGGTTGTTGGAAAAGAGTGTTTGCTATGACCATCGTATTCTCTTGACAAAATTCTATCAGCCTGTGCTGCTATGACCTGTCCAACATTTTGTACTCCAAGGCCAAACTTGCCTTTTATTCCGGTTATCTTTTGGCTTCCTACTTTAGCATTCCAATCCCCCATGATGATAAGGACATCATTTTTTGGTGTTGATTCTATAAGGTGCTGTAGGGCTTCATAGAACTGGTCAATTTCATCCTCTTCAGCACCAGTGGTTGGGGCATAGACTTGGACTACTGTGATATTGAATGGTTTTCCTTGGATTCGCACTGAGATCATTCTGTCATTTTGGGGATTGTATCCCAGTATTGCTTTTCCTACTCTTTTATTGATTATGAAGACTACTCCATTTCTTCTGAGGGATTCTTGCCTGCAGTAGTATACCTGATGGTCCTCTGAATTAAATTCACCCATTCCTGTCCATTTTAGTTCACTGATTCCTAATCTTTACAGCATCGGACTTTCCTTTCACCACCAGATGCATCCACAGCTGAGCGTCCTTTCGGCTTTGGCCCAGTCGCTTCACTCTTTCTGGCGCTACTAGTACTAGCCCTCTCCTCTTCCCCAGTAGCATATCTGACACCTTCCGACCTGAGGGACTCATCTTCCAGCGTCATATCTTTTTGCCTTTTGATACTGTCCATGGGGTTTTCATGGCAAAGATACTGGAGTGGGTTGCCATTTCCTTCTCCAGTGGATCACATATTGTCAGAACTCTCTGCTATGACCTGTCCATCTTGGGTGACCCTGCATGGCATAGCTCATAGCTTCATTGAGTTATGCAAGCCCCCACGACAAGGCAGTAATCCATGAAGGAGCCTATGTAATATAGTCATTCTGAAATTATTTTTGTGTTCAGTTTGAAGGAGTCTATCATAATCACCAAAAGTTTTTTTTTTACAAAGCAAAACCTTTGGGAAAAAAAATATTATCCAGTACAATAATGTAATTTCAGTTCAACAAGATTCAGATGAATATTTAAGGCAGTCAGCTATATATCCAAACCAGATAAAGTTCATGTACATCTTCCAGACTTATCTAATTCATGCTACACAAACAAAAAGAAAAGAAAACTTTGATCAAACCATTTTGCATTTGGCTATCATGAACTCAAATTTTAAGTGGCAGCAGTTCGCTATAGCAGGTTTTTGTCAATTCTTTCCTGCCTGTTTTTTAAAAAGAAGTTCTAGAAATAAAACCTATCTTTGCCAGGTTTTCCATACATTTCCAAAGCTGGTTCCTGTTCTGTGGAATCTCCTCTTCTGGCATTTGTCATGACAAAAATAGATCTTCCATAGATAATTCTGATTTAGCTTTGACAATGTATATTAATGCAGACTTTCACAATCTGGTGTTCTACAGATGTGTTAAACTTCAACCCCACAATCCTTAGGAATTAGTTACATTCATTAAGAACTGGAGAAATTGACAGCTAACACATCTGGAGGGCACCATGCTGAGAAATATTAGATTATTAGCATTACTTACAAAAGGGTATGCCATATAATTTGAAAAATTGTTAGTTATTTATTAAATTCAAAATTAAGTTGACCTCACTCCCTTTTTAAACTTAAACCTATTATGGTTAAAAGTGTTATCATTCTTCCAGGATAACACTAAAACCTACACAAAGAAAGAGGTTTGGATGCAGCTATGATATTTGGAAAAAAGTTAAATTCACAGAAATATAACCACAGCATGATTTATTTTTAATACAGTTTGGTGAAGTCCACCATAATATTTAATACTACATTCTCTTCACTGTCATATAAACTATAATTGTATAAGAGATGGTGAAGAATAAAAAAATCCCTGAGGATTAATCATATTTTTTTCAAAAAATATCAGCTTTCATGATATCTTTGTTCTTTGTATCTTGGCTTTTGTTAGTGCATTTTTAATTAGGATCTGGTATCTGCAATAAACAGTAAACATAAAGAGCTTTGCAAAAATGTATTAGACTGTTTGTTTTCACACTCTAATGCATATTTGCACAATTTTACCATGAAAAAAGGAAAACATGCTAAGCTCTTGGGCTCTATCCCAAATGTCCTGGAATAGAATCTGGAAATGACTAAGAATGCAGCCATACCACATCATATTTCAGCACTTATCCCAAGAAAGAGGAACAATCACTGTGACAGAAGCATATGATATAGCAAGGAAAACATTTATTTCTCATTTCCTTCTTAGTTTCAATAAAACAAATGCTTATTAAATTCACAAAGGATAGGAAATTTTGTTGACTTATTTTCAGATGAGAAAAATAATTTCTTCCTTAGCTCAGAACATTATTATTTTGCTCTATTTTTTTAACTAGAACATTACAAAAATGGTATTCCAATTGAAACTTAGCTTTAGACCAGCTAATGGTTATGAAATTAAATAGTTTGATCACTTATTTTAAACCAGGTAGGATATTCCAATATTGAAATATGATAGGAAGATATCCTGTAGAATATCTATATAACTTTTTAATCTTACTTTTTAAGTAAGATCTAGGGGATTTTGATAGTTTTCATAATATAAAAATATTGTTTGTATACATGTGTGTTTGTGTCTATGTAAACAACTAACTGAAAATACCCTTTGCCAAACTGGATGCAATTTCATTCTGAAACATTTCTATCAAAAACCACCAGAAAATTGTAAAGCTTTAAAATGTGGCTCTTGTGAACACTTGTAACTGAGATGATGCCTTGATACGCTTTGAACTTAATACAAAAACCATAAAAAATAGAAGGCTAGTCCAAGGTGTTAAAAGTAAAATTTTCCTATAGAGCTATGCTTTAATGTATTTCCAAATATAACACAAGATTAAGTAATGTATTTTTTCATTTTATGTATTTATGGGCTAAAAGACTGTATATAATAGATAAAAGATAAAGAGTCTCAGATGTCAAACTAAAAGATGAAAATCATTACATTTTATTAGCAGACAATATATAAAAATGCCAAAGCAAACTGTAAAGAGAGGTATAGCGTTATGCTCAGAGGTCCTGCATCTGAGTTGCATTTGTTTTTCCCAATTCCCCAAAAGGGGAATAATAGTCCTGAATTTAATTAAAAATCTATTTTTAAGATCAAAGTAATGAAAAAGTTAAAAGACTCCCTCACAAAGAAGAGTAATGTAAGAGTCCTGGGGAATCCGAAGTGATGAACTCACTGGTATTTTATTTCCTTTGGACTACTGGAGGGTGGATCATTTGGGCAGACTGCAAAATGCTAAAATGAAGATTTTATAAATCTATTAATTTTGCATAAACTGATGCAAATGTCAGCTGTAATTATTCCAATGTACGTTAGGGGGCACTGTTTGTGAGCTTTTTTTTTCAGATCCCATTTTGGTTTTTATATTCGATCTTTGGGTGGTTTACTGTAGCTTTTACCTAACTTAATAAATAGCTGTGAGTTCCCAGTATACCAGTCTGCTTGCGTGTTATTCTTACCTACTATACAAAAAACTTGGAAGAGTCTTAGAAATTAATCTGAATAAAGTAAAGTTTATAGTTCTACATCATGCTTGGGACCAATCAAGCAGGACAGAGGTGAACCAGGATAAAAGGCATACTTATTCAGAAAGAGAGACACGTTTTCTACATCTTAATATATTGGCCTATCTTTACACATAGAGCTATATTAACTGTTAACAGCAAAAGAAAAATAGAAATATGTTTATCACTACCTAGCTGCCTACAAGGCGGCATGGAAAAATCTGAAAGGCTCCCAAGGGACTCTGTAGACCATGCAAATACAGTGATCAGCCTGTAAAGCTGCTGCTTCTAAAGTTGTCTAAATTTTAATAAATCATTATTGGATCAAATCTGGATTCATCTGCAGTATATAACCCTGGAGATTATTTTGCATGCTTCACTTAGATGCATACTTAGGTGAACATGATACTGCTCTGTTCATTCAAGGACCCCAACTTTTTTAAAGGCTTATGCACAACCCTGAAAAAGAATCAAGTTGCTTTAATGGATTTCGGAGAGGGCCAAAGCATTTCTTCATAATCATTTTCAAAGCATACATAAAAATAATATTTGTTAAGCTCTGTTGCTAAAGGTGTCCAAACGTTTCTTCATTCTAAAATGAAATGAATCTTTTGCTTCTAATTTGTTCTAGAATTGTATTTACTTCATATCATGCTGGATTAGACACCCTATCTCTGGCTTCCTCTTTGTGATGTTCTCTAAATTATATAAGCTTGTACAACAATTATGTGTGAAGAGATCCTACCTAAAGGGCATTTTTCACTTAAAATTGCAATGGTGACCATGTTATCATGAACTGGGGAAGTGAGTGGACTGGAATCTGCTTTAATGATTCTAAATACAAATTCAAATTCAATCTGCAATCTACATTGAACTAACTTGTAATGTGATGTACTTGGGCTTAGTTTAGTGTGCTTTGCGAAACTGTGGTTTATTGGTGAACCAACCCATCATTTTGCATTACCTATTAAGCCCGTCTATTTAAGGGTCAAATATATTCTTGCCTAGCTGGATGCTCCCAGATCCTAAGTCAATAGAACTATTAGTATTGGGGCCTCTGCATTCAAGCAGTCTGTACTTGCTCATTTCTGGATATGGCCCATCTACACCTCCCTGTTATCTCTTTCTGAAATAAAGCTACCACTATCCCTTCAGTCTCGTTCTCCACCAACACATACCAATAATTTTTCATATCTTTCCAGGGTGACATTTGCCACTTATATATGTACTATGATGATTTATTTTAGCATAATGTGTGAACCTACCCTATTGTGAGAATGGTGTGGTAATTTTGGTATAAGATTGGGGAGTCTGATTAAAGTCCCCATTTTACATGGATATGACTAGATGACTGACTAGATTACTTTCTTTCTCCCTCTCCATTAGCCCAATCCACCTTTCAACTGTGCTGCTGTGGGGATAAATCACCCTCCGTGTATATTATGCTGAACTGATAAATAAAAATACAAGATATTATAGTACAAATCCATAATCCTCTGCTTAAGCAAGCTATGGCTTGCATCAATTTGAACCGTGCAAGAGCTCCCTTACCTTCTGTTCTATGGTACCAGAGGAACAACACATTAGGGAGTCGATCGTTTCTTCTGGCAGAGAGAAATAGAGTTCTTTAAGCTATTCCTTTTCTAGTTGATGAACAAGGTCTGTTGGATCTTCTTACTATGATGATCTTCCTGGGAGATCAGGGTGCATCCTTCAAATGCTCTTTGACCTGATTAGTGGCAAAGGACAAAGTGTGCTTCTTTTGTCTTAATATAGGAAAGTCGTAAATTTGACTATATATTAAGTAAAAAGCATTAGCATCCAGGGTATGACTCTAACAGATCAGAGAATACTTGCAGGTGTTGGAGTACTCTTATACAGTCCAAAAGTTAATTCTTGCATCAATATGGGCTGCTGGAAATTACTGAACAGCACACATTATTCTTTCCTTTTTACTTTAAAAATTAATTTTGTTATCAGCCAGAATTAGGACATGCACATTGTTATGGACACTTCTTTTACTATTTTTAATCTAGTTTAAAATTTGCTTGTAGTCAGCTAATTTTGAAGTCAGCAAGACCTAGGACATGTACACATTTATGGACATTCCTTTTACTATTTTTTATCTAATTTAAAATTAGTTTTTACTTTTCTACACCAAATACCCTTATTCCTAGATGATCGTTATTGGGGCAGAAAAAATAATCTTTGTGTTATTCCTCTAGCCATGATTTTAGTGAGCTTAGAATTGCAGAACTATAAATGTTCTAAAAATCATCTTATCTACAGAACTGTCAAAAATATGGATGGGGATGACTATGAAAGGAACAAATATTATCTGGGTGATATAAATTAACCAATTTTTATTATTTATTTTAACATACACTGGCAGCACATATCCAAAACAATTCCAGTCTCTATTGAGTCTCTTGACATTTTCATTCTGTATTGTGTTTGACATTTCATTCTGTAGTTTGTACTGCAATTTTATATAGCCAGTATATTTAAATTTATATAGTTCAGCCTTCACTGGTGTTACCAGTTTAATGTGTTTGGGAGATTGTTTTTCCTTAGCCTGTTAGTTTTACTTAGGGCTGGGCTCCACTGCCCTCAGCAGAGCTTAGTAGCAGATATATCAGTAACTATAGTGTATCACATCACAAAACAGATCAGTTAGATTCTGCTGGCAGAACTGCTTAATACATATATGTACAAATATACAATCTCTATTTAACACAAACTATAAGAAATAAACCTACATGCAGCCTTTTTAAAAAAAACACATCTGAATATTTATTAATGCATTCTTTGAAAAGACTGGGATTAGAACAGTCTCCTTCCGAGTTTTATTCTATTTGCCAAATGTTTAAATTATATGTTTTTTTAATACTAAGGAATTCAGCTTGCAATACTTTTTTTACTTGCATTTCTACTTGTTAAATATGTACATTCTCCCACCCCATAGTGATATAATCTCTGTGAACGAAGAGGCTAAATTGTGTTTATCAGCATAATCATACAGTCATTTCAAGAAGACCTGCAATGCATAAATCAGGCATCACAAAACACAACCAATTGCAAGATTTACTTTGGGCCATTTGTCATACATGCTGAAACTCAAAGGCAGTCACTGTAGCAAAGTGGGTCTGTCTTGAACAGGAGACCTGTGTTCAAAAGATGCTCAATAACATTAATTTACTTCAGCAACAGTAGCATAAAATAAAATAAATGTGGCAGTCTGTAAGTTTACACAGGGAACGTTGGGGAAATGAACAAATGATGAAAGCAGTGTCATGCATGATAGAAGCACCAACCCTTTTGTGCATGTATTGCAATATCGTATGGACATATAAAAGGGACTGATTTTGTCATTTTGATAAAAGCACCAGGTCATGCTTATTGAAAGCAAAGCTCATCTTACTACAAGCTGAACTCTCATTCATCAAAAGTAAATTTTGGTAAGAAGAAGAGGTCTTTTTGTAATGCTCTGGCTAATAGATATCTTTAGCACACTCTAGCTTAGCTTGCTTTTAGGAACCAGGCGGGTAAAACTTTTTTAATTGCTTCAGCATTTTAAAACATTTTAAATGCTTTTCTAATTCCTTATATATTGTCTCTCTAAATTCCCATTTATTGTCATTTAAATGACATTTAAGTTCACTTTTGAGAGTTGTTTGGCATAAATCTATTTCAGCAGTACTATTCTGAACTCGTAGATTAAAGAAAGTATACGTTTAACTTTTAAATAAACAAGATAAATATTTAACATCCCTAAAAACAGGGATTTTATAACATGGGAAATGGTATAGAAATGAAATACAATCAATAAATTAAGGCAACCAAAGCTAATATTTTTCTCCTTCTTTATCTTTTTCTAATATCCCATTCTCCTGTGCCATTAAAAGATGCATCCCAATTTACATAACACATGTATATGTCTATCTTGACTATAGCTGGTATCACCTAGTTGAAAGATGCAGCAATATCTTCACACTGAAATAAAACGTCTTTTATCACTTGGGATTGTTTGTTTTTGACAAGTTCTTGGAGGACAACACCTCCTAACTCAGTGATAATTCAGCAGATATCCTAACTGCCTTTTCTACTTACTTCAGAAAACAGATACTTTAACTATTTTAGAGAAGGTGCATGAGATTTTGCACTTGGGATAGAAAACTTGTGAAATAATATGACAACAGTTTGGAAATTGTTGTGTCTGCCAATCCATGCATCATACTTGGTTTTGTCTTAATGTCCATTGAGAATATAGTGAAAAGTTAACTGCTGATGCAAGAATCCTCCTACCTAGACACAGATATATAAGGACAATATCACCAAAGCATCCATCATCTTGGCAAATGGAATTTGAAAGCATAATAAAGTACGTACATTTCACTTACTGACTGAGACAACTTTTTAAATAAAACTAGAGACAGCATGATTGTTGCTATTGATTAGGAAAACTATCATTTTAAGGGCTGGATAGAGAGAGATAGCTATTATCCTTTCAAATGCTACATATTAACATCTCCCATTTTTAGGACGTGTCACCCACCAGACAAGTCGCTCTATATTAAAGCATATAGTATTCACCGCCAAAAGGATGATATGTAATGCAAGTGCATAATGATTAATAGGGAAAAAAAGATAAAATCAATTAGAGGCATGGCTATCCTGGGCAATGATGCAATGAGGAAGGTAATTCAGGGCTGAACCACAGACCTCAAAGTCAGGGGACAAATTATCACCCAGAGCAGCAAATGATAGGAGCTGCAGCAGCAAATAAAAGCAAATAGCAGCAAACTACTATACATCTGCACATGACCATCATGACTGATGCTATTATTATTATATTTTTATCCTGCTTTTTTATATTTCTTAGTGATATGTTTAGCAATGAACATACCTAATTCTGCTGTCTCCTATTTTTCCCACAACCCCATGTTGGGCTGCAGGAGTGTGAGTGACCCAAATTCACCCCAACTGGCTTTCATGCCTAAAGTAGGCCTAGAACTCAGTCTCCTGGTTTCTAGTCAGTACCTAATTAATACCAAACTGGCTACTCACTACAGCTTTGTTCTTTTCTTGATGTTTCATTCAAAAGTATTTATAGAAAGGCAGCAAATAGGCTACATCTCTATATCTATCTACATCTACCTACACATCCAAATATCTTCATGTTTAGTTTAGTTGATTATTTGAAAGTAGATTATATATCTCATGCAAAAATGACAATAAATTTATAAAAAACAGTCACTGATTTAATTATAAATAAGGTACACAAAAACAGGAAAGGATGATTCAAAGTTGAAATTAAAATTGATATGCTTCTTAGTTTTCATTTTAATGACCATGAGACATTGGTCATCTTTAAGTATTAAGGAACTGAACTTTCATTCTTATCCATTTTCACATCTTACCTTAATTTAATTATTTAAAATTTTTTATATAGCTGCCCAACTCACTCTCAGTGATTCTGGATGGCTTACAAGGGTAAAAACCCAATACAAAAACAATAAAAAAGCAATAACATCCTCACCCTTATGTATTTTTAACATTAATCCCACAGGTGCATTTTCAAGAGGCCACATGGAGATTTACCTGTGCCCTCAGGGTCACTTGAATAGTGCAAATGGGTATGGTTCCTTTTTGAAACTGTGAAAGGACTATGTTGTAAACAGAAGATAGGTGGTGTCATATTCTTCCCCCCTCTGTTGAGAGAGGGCTCTTCAATTTTAATGTAGATGGCCTCTTTGACCCCTCTTTCAAACAAGCAGTACTCTTTCTCCACAATGTGGACTTTGCTGTCTTCAAAAGAGTGGCCTTTATCGTCCAAATGCAGATGAACTGCTGAATCTTGTCCTGATGGGTTTATTCGCCTATGTTGTGCCATGTGATTGTGAAGTGGTTGTTTTGTTTCTCCCATGTACAGATCTGCACATGTCTTACTGCACTGTACTGCATATATTACATTGATCAGTTTGTGTCTGGGTGTTTTATTCTGGGGGTGTACAAGCTTCTGCCTCAGTGTATTCTTGGGTTTAAGGTGTACATGTATGTTGTGTTGGTTGAAAATCCTCTTGAGCTTTTCAGATATTCCTGCAATACATGGAATGACAATATTACTTTGTTTATTGTTCTCTTCTTTGTCTATTATGGGTCTTTTTTTTTTTATTTGATGATCCACGCATCAAGGAAGCCGTCAGAGCTTGTGGCTATCCCAAGTGGGCCTTCATGAAAGAATAAATATTGTATTGCCCTATATTGAATATTGCTTCCTTTCATGCTCCTCCCACAGTCTCTGTTATTGCCATGCCAACGAGGGCTGACGGGGTTGATGTCCAGCACTTTTAAAAGGAGCCAAGTTATTTAATCTTGATTTAGATAATTATTTTCAAACCTGAATTTATAGTTTGAAACAGAGAGCCCATAGATATCATTAAAATTCAGTCTTCAGAAATATTGACTAGCATAGTGAGAAAAACTGAGATCAGAGATTCAGCAAAATATGGACAGCCATAGCTTTCCCATATTACTATATTCTTTTTGCTATTGCTAAAATCATATAAGCATATTCTGGAATTGGATAGAATTTCCTAGCTGATCTACCAGTCACAGTTCCTGACTTCCAATTTCTGTCATTTCCTTTATCACATTGGCATACATTTATACATATATCAATACTGATGAGAAGAAGGGCAGAAAAGTGTTGTTAGACATTTAGTGCAACAAGCCTAAATTTATTCACATATTAAAAAATGTAAAGGCCAACTCAATCATATTAAACCCTAAAATACTATATAAAGCCTCCAGATGGTATACTTGTTTAATATATGCAAACTTGTGTTCCTAATACTGTCACTCTTATATTCCCTCATCCCCATACCCTAAATTTACCTATTATGGCTCTTCCTGAAAGAGGACCTTCAGCAACTTGTTAAACCTGTTGGCATCATTGAAATTTTGTGTGGGTTTAAAAGCCCATCAAAACAGATCTTATTATAACTAGAGATTAAAAACCTGTTAATTTAGTTGTGCCCAATGTAGTGGAGCAACAGCTATAAACATGCATTCTTAAAATGCGGTGAATGGCTTCTTTTATTTCAAGCTTAGATGGGTAAAATAATTTTACATGGGAAATTGGCTATACTTTCTTGATGCATTTACTTACTAGATTTTTACGGAAATAGTCAAAAGTACATAACCTTATCGTTTCATGTTGAATGGAAACTCATACTCCAGCTCATTATTGCAATTATTTTTGTTAAGATAATTATCTTTTCTTGCCCTTCTCAATCCTTTTAATGAACTCTATCTTCCTAACATTTGGGATCTGTGCAGTGGCCATTTGTTGCTCTGGTGGAAGACTGTTACAGAGGACCACTGTAGCTACATAGAAGCTCTTCTTCTTCCCAGATTTCCTGAAGAGAAGTAATGCTCAGCACTGGACAGAGAGAGCCCATTTGAAACAGACAGTTTTAAGTACATAGTTGCCAAGCCATATAGTGCTTTATAGGTCAAAGCTGGAACTTTAAATTTTCCTGTTGGCAACCAGAACACCATGGTATCAGTATTATATGAATCTAGCATCTCTTGGCTGCCAACAAGGAGGCTTCTGAACTTTAAATTTTAAAACTAGAAGAAAACATAAAACAAAATATGTCTTCTGCCCACTTTGTAAAGAAATCTTATTCCTGCCCAATAAAAGAAGCCTTGGCTTCAAAGTAAACATAAGCAACCCAGAGTCGTTGGATATGAGATGAGCAGCAAATAAATTTCATAACAATTAAATAAATAAATAATAAACATAAAACTAAGTTTCTGTCTTCTTTTATGTGTCATCCCTCCAGGCATTAAGCAGTACATTGTTCACTTCCTCTTGTCCAAGCTGAACATTCTCTTTTCTTCATAGGATTTCCCTTCCCTTGACCATTTCGGTTACTCTTCCCTGGACCAATTGAAATTGTTTATTTCCTTCTTAAAGAATGACATCCAAAGCTGAGTATGTCAGATATTAAATTAGTATAAAATAAAATGAAACTACTATTTCTACTGACTTAGAAACTACAGCTCTCTTAATACACATTAATCTTCTTTGCAGCTTCATCACACTGCTGATTCACATTCAACTTGTGACTGAACACCTAAGATCCTATTCATATATACAGCTGCTCCTGTGCTATATTGATTCTTGGGCGTGATTTTCTTTATGTCTAAGTGCATTGATCTCTGATGTATTTCATTTTACTTGATTAAGTCCAGTTTTCTATTCTAGAAACAATTAATTTTGTTGTTTCCTGTATACTTACTTTTAATTTTCTTTCTGTTTTAAGAAAGATCCATGTCAGATTTGTGCTATGTCCAAATGTATGGTAGTTCCTTGCCTTCATCTATATTACTAATAAAAGTGTTAAAAATTACATCCTTTTGTACTTGCAGCAACTCACTGAAAATTTCCTTTCAATTTAATGAAGAACCATCAATGAGCATTCTTGGAGTATAGTTTCCAATGAATGAAGGCGAATATACGTTTCCCAGGATAATGTTACAGGATCCAATCTGGGTCGCTCACTGAGACCAGAGGTTTTATATCCCAAGCTTGTGCTGGAACCCATCTTCAGGGAACTTCTCTCTAGCCTACAGTACTTTCCAAACCTACTGTGAACCTCTGTCACAATATAATGATATATCACTAATTCTAATACTACTAAGCAAATCTACAGAGGTTACATTATGATTGGCTTGAAAAATATACTTGACATTCATATTTTTGAATTCCTACAAATACAGACAGGCATCACCAGCAATAATTTTCTCATACAGGTAGTCCTTGACTTACAATTACAGTGGAGTTTCGAATTGCAGTCGAAAGTGGTTGCAATTATAAATCATGGCACAACATGACAGGACTCAATTTTATGACCCTGTTCACAATAGTCATAAAGCAAGTTACCACAGTCAAAAAGTGAATCGTGGTGATTAAAAGAATCCATTATTCCAAATGAGTGTTTTGTGTTGGAAATCAGCAAAAAGAAAACCCAAAACATGTGATTCCGGCACCCTGCAGTCAGTTGCAAATGAGAGTTGATTGTCATGCACCTGAAATGTAATCATATTACCACAAAAAATGTGTAGGAAGGCTGTCCTAACTCTGAGGAGAGGTCATATATTCATTGAATAGTACTCAGACTATCTTCTTTCACTCGGTGATGGCCTGTAGGGCCTTTTTCTTTTAGAATGTATACATAACAAAATATTAAACAATTACGATAACTAATTTCCTCTCTTCTTCCCCTCCCTCCCTTCTTTCTCAAGAAAATGTCTACATTTTAGTGTCTATTTTGCAATTGTGAGTCTGTTGTTGGTAAAGCATTTAATCTGTATTATGTGAGATGGCAGCAGGGGCAAGGAATGGGAAATAAATCTCCCATGGGTTCCTCCCACAGAGGTTCTTGGTTCCTCTGGGATGCAAAATGTTATGGCTGGAAAGCAAGATGCCAGTGTGGATATGGTCTGTAGTAACTGATCAGAATTTCCATCTAAAGTTGATAATATATAAACTTAATATTAAGTTTATGCTGCTGCAGTGTGATTGGTTGGATTTCAAAAAATATTATTAGAATATTATCACTACTGCTATGCAATGATTTTTCTTCCTGAACTAGCTTTACTGAATTCTGTATAACAATACCTTAGTTTTTGGCATTGGACACTTTAATATCTATGCTGAGAATACCCATCAAGAGTGGCTCTGGGATTATATAAATTGGGGATCTGTCCAAATTGACATCTTATCTCACATATGTAATAAGAAACACATTAAATTTGGAACTGAAAAGATTTAAATGTAGAAAAATCCCCTGTAGCTATGTTTTCATAGTTAGATCATCTCTAGTCAGTTTAAGATTAACTATTATAAACTTCTGTGTGATTGAAGAACTGTGAAAACAGTCCAATCTAGTTGTGTGAAGTTAATTTAATCTATAAATAAGTTTTAAACATTTCACATTGTAAAGTTGAGCAGTAGCACAATTTGTACATAACATTGCAATGACCCTGTAAATCTTTGTAGCAGGAGAGTCATCACTAAGAACACATAGGATTCAACTTGTGCTGAAATCAACCATTTAAGGCACATATTTCTTTAAAAGACAATGGGTGATGAACAGTGTGATAAATCCAGGCTGTCTTTGGAATCGTGTGAAGTCTGTTCAGAGATATATTTGCTAAACTGCTGATAAACTGCAGTATGATCTGAGAATCATTAGCCTGTCTGAAAAGTCAGAATTTAGGCTATATAAGGTCAGTCTTGTTCTATTTTTATGGATAATTTCTAATTAATATTACTCACTGATTGCATCCTTGGGGAAATGTAGCAACCAGTTGCAAATTGAAACATTCACTCCTTAGTAATGAAAGCAAGGGGTAAAAAATCAGTGAGTTTCTGTGTATGTGTGAGTGTGTCTGTCACTTTTAACTGGGCAAAATGATGCATTTCGGGGCCAAACTCTGTCAATAGGTTTGTAAGTAAGGTAACCCATAGAATGCCAGGACCCATTACTCCCAAGTGAATGAAATTTGGGAAAGTTATGGCTGCTTCAGAAAATTAGAGAATTTTGCTGCTTTTATATAGTTAATATATTAGTTCCAACCTATTCTGTATATTAGTTCCAACCTATTCTGAGCAACGAAAATTTGAATATCTGGGTAGAGTAGCTGATATTTGGGGAATGTGCCATTACTGATTTGTGGATATATTTAATTTTCTGTAAAATATAGTAGAGAAGGAAGTATCATCCTCTACATTTTAGAGAAGGAAGCGAGATAGGAAGAAAGGGAGGGAGGGAGGGAGGAGGGAGGCAGGGAAAATAGATTTCTAATCCTCCCTGACAGTGTCCCACAAGGAAACTCAATGGGGAAACTGACAGGAAGTCAGAAGTCACTCCTGTGCTCACTGTTTTTTTGCCCACCCATGATCATTTTGTTTCTTTTTTTAGGTAAGGAAATATCTCTGAAACATAAGCCAATGGAAACATTTTAATCACTTAAATTATGTTTTTAATGCACAAAAATAACAGATCTGAATATGAAACCATTCAGGGAAGGATACCATAAATCTGTGGCATTTTAAACGTTGAACTAAAACTGCCAGCATCCTGATGATCCATTATAAGTCCTACTGTCGAAAGCAGCTGAGAATTAAGACAAGAAGTTTCCCAGCCTTCTAATCTCTGATAAACACTATCTTTACTACAATAAAAATGATAGGTTCTTTGGTATATTATTTTCAGAAGGTAGCACCATTTGAGCATAACTTCACACTTATAATTCTACTCTCACAGTTCTAAGCTTTGACAAACCTTTCGAGTAATAACAGAATCAAACTTAATATGATGCTTATTTCACAGTTGTGCCTGCTTTATACAGAAGCTTTGACTGTTCAACAGAGCAGATCCAAGTATTGTACTGTTTCCCAATTAACAGACTCACCTTCAGAGATGTTCAGAGTATAATTTCTCAGCAAAGGAATAAACATTTTCTGAGTCATGGCAGTTCCTTTAATGAAGATTGCCATTTCCTGGTTCTATCCTTAGTTATCCTTAGGGGATAACTTTCTTCCAGCCTTTCCCTCTATTTTTTCCCCACAATATGTCAATGGGGATTAAAATGAAAATGATGACAGAGTTTTGAAGAAGCCACACTTTAATCAAGCTTCTTTAGGGGTTGGTCTCTGTCTTAGAAAAGGAGATAGAAGAGTTACTCTTTTTCTCATTAAACTGTGTAGATAACACAGCTGACCAAAACAAATTATTTTAGTCCCCAAAGCCCAAGAACTCTTTGGATCCTTCTGGATTTTTAATTTAGTTATTTATGTAAAATGTTTCCATACCACTTCCTGTTGAAAAAAAAATCTTGCAGTGTTTTACTATAAAAGCAATTTCTTAGAACAGTGAATAAACATATACATGAAATCGTTTTACTTATAATTTACATCTGCATCCCATCACAATCAATTTGACTTTTGGTAACATATACAATAGAAATCAAAATGTAAAAACATTCACAGTAAGTTTAAAAAAAAAAGCTTTGTGACAATAAAATAAGAAAAAAAAATGAAGAAACAAAATAAAGTAGAACAAAAAATTGTGCAAACAAGTTAAAATGCCTCCTGGAACAATTCCATCTTCAATATCTTTCTGATTGCATTCAGGCATTATGCCACCCTGATCTCCATAGGGAGACTATTCCAAAGGACTAGCACTGCCACAGAGAAGTAGAACTTCCTTGCTTCAGCTTCCTTTACTACGGCAATCAAAGTAGTTTTTCTTTGGGAAGGTTTCACAACTGGCGTTCCAAGAGATAATATCCATGGGTTCCCTGGGAGATCATGATTTTGTTATAAACAAAAAAACAAACAACTTCCAACAGTCTTATAAAGCAGGGCTTTTCAACCGGTGGTACGCATACCACCTGTGGTACATTGGCACCTGGCAGGTGGTATGCGACCATCCTAGAAAAGTGGTAGCGGGGAGGGGAATGAGCTGAACCGGCGGCAGCACCGCACAAGCCTGAGCGAGAGACGGCTGGAGCTGCAGTGCTGTCAAAGCTCAGCGGAAGCGCCAGGATCAATGCCGCTTTCCAGCTGATCGGCGCTTTTTTGGAGCTGTCAGGACTCAGCGGAAGTGCCAGGATCAGTGCCGCTTTCCAGCTGATCATCGCTTCTTCAGAGCTGTCAGGGCTCAACGGAAGCGCCAGGATCAGTGCCGCTTTCCAGTTGATCGATGCTTCTTTGGGGCTGTCAGGACTCAGCGGAAGTGCCAGGATCAGCGCCGCTTTCCAGCTGATCGGTGCTTCTTCAGGGCTGTCAGGGCTCAGTGGAAGCGCCAGGATTAGCACCAGGCTGCAGCTGGAGCTCGGCGCTGATCCTGGTGCTTCTGCTGAGCCCCGAAGAAGCACCAATCACCTGGAAAGCGGCACTGATCCCGGCGCATCCTGACAGCCCCAAAGAAGCGCCGATCAGCTGGAAAGCGGCACTGATCCTGGTGCTTCTGCTGAGTGCTGACAGCCCCAAAGAAGCACCGATCAGCTGGAAAGCAGCACTGATCCTGGCGCATCCTGAGAGCCCGGAAGAAGCGCCGATCAGCTGGAAAGCGGCGCCGATCCTGCTGCTTCCACTGAGCCCTGTCAGCCCCAAAGAAGCGCCGATCAGCTGGAAAGCAGCACTGATCCCAGCGCGTCTGCTGAGCCCAGAAGAAGCGCCAATCACCTGGAAAGCAGCACTGATCCCGGCGCGCGCGCTTGCACACACACACACACACACACAAACACGTGTGCAGATCTGGGAGAGGTGAGCTGAGCCAAGCCACGCAGAGGCAATGACAGGGGGGAGGGGAAGCCTTTGCCCACCACTGCCTGCCTGTTGACACCTCTTCCCGAGCCTCTGGCAGTTTAAAAAAAAGCAAGGGAGGGAGGGAGGGAGGGAGGAAGGGAGGAAGGAAGGAAGGAAGGAAGGAAGGAAGGAAGGAAGGAAGGAAGGAAGGAAGGAAGGAAGGAAGGAAGGAAGGAAGGAAGGAAGGAAGGAGTCAGGGAAGGAGGGAGGGAACTTGGATATAAAAGGGGGGAACAGAAATTTGTTAAATGAGCTTTGCCCCATTTTATGACTTTTCTTGCCACAGTTGTTAAGTGAATCACTGCAGTTGTTAAATTAGTAACATGGTTGTTAAGTGAATCTGGTTTCCCCACTAACTTTGCTTGTCAGAAGGTTGCAAAAGGCGATCACAGGAGCCTGGAACAATGTGACCATCATAAATATGAATCGGTTGCCAAGCATCCGAATGTAAATCACATGACCTTGGGGATGCTACAACGGTCATAAGTGTGAAAAATGGTCATAATTCACTTTTTTCAGTGCCATTGTAACTTATGAACAGTCACTAAGCAAACTGTTGTAAGTCAAGGACTACCTGTACTTTATCACTTTTTTCCGGGTTTTTGGGGTCATCACGTTTTTGACACCTTGCTAGGTGACTGGTGGTACTTGAATATTGCCATATTCTAAAAGTGGTACAATCGGTGAAAAGGTTATAAAGGATGTACAATACAAATAATTTTCTTATATTGGATTTACAAAAGAGACTTGTTAAAGTTTGAAGAATCTCATGAGAAAGTACAAATAAAAAAATGAAAAGAAATCAAGTTCCACAACATTATTTGAATGGACTAAAGATTAAGAGTGTTAGAAGTACAGTAAAAGGAAAGAATATAAAGCTCGTTTATTTGATCAATGTTAAAACATATATTTTGTTATCTCTGATGAACCTCAACCTCAAATCTAACTCCAAGACTAAAATGATAATACTTTATGGATTTGTTTATAGATAAGAGATGGAATATGGGAAGAAAGCTCATTTATTGTATTTTAAGAGTAGTTCATAAGAAGTGGCTTTCCATCTTCATCACAAATTTAAAAATGAAGAAACTTTTTTATATATTTCTTTTTTCTTTACTATATCCTTACTTTTTTATTTTTCTTTCCCTTTTTGCGTTTTTATTTTCTGCATCTTCTGCTCTTTGTGTTTATTCTTCTTTTTTCAATTTGTATTAGTTTTTACTGTTTTAATTATAATCTTTAATAAAATTAGTACCAATTTTTTTTAAAGATTATCCTAGTGTCTGAAGCTGAATATTGAATAATATTCTAGTTTTTTTTCTATAAAACAAATACAGGTAGTCCTCGACTTATGACCACAATTGAGCCCAAAATTTCTATTGCTAAGCAAGATACTTGTTAAGTAAATTTTGCCCCATTTTTCAACTCTTCTTGCCACAGTTGTTAAGTGAATCACTGCTATTGTTAAGATAGTAACATGGTTATTAAGTGAATCTGTATTTCCCATTGACGTGTCAGAAGGTCACAAAAGGTGATCACATGATCCCAGGACATGTAACTATCACTAATATGAACCAGTTGCCAAATGCTCAAATTTTGATCATATGACCATGGAGATGCTGCAACAGTCATAGTGTGAAAAATGGTCCTAAGTCAATTTTTTCAGTGCCCTTGTAACTTTGAATGGTCAGTAAGTGAACCGTTGTAAATCAAGGATTAGCTGTAGTGTATGTATATGTACCTATACATTTGTGGCCTCATTCTGCTTCGAACATATAAAATGTTTTAGGTTCCTTTACCATTTTGACAATTCATTAAATGTTGTTTTTTTTTACATTAGAGTAGGAACATTTTTGTAACAATGCTATTAGGCTGGTGGTGCTAAAGAAAAGCTCTAAATTGTCTACCAGATAGAGCTATTGATCTATAAAAACTTCAAAAAAGTTTATTTTCAAACTCATAGGTGATTGTTCTGTAGAATTTTTTTTTACTAAAAATCCTTTTATTTGTAAATTTTAGAATCACACACAGAATGTTAACTCCTAATGGCTTGGATATCAATAGGTATTTATCCAGAGAAAACACTAATTTCAGAAATAATTATTTTTACACGTATGTAAAGTGCAATACAATTAATTATACAGTTATTATACCTATTTTATATTTGAAGCTAGGTTTATTCAAAATTGTTCTAAGATAGTATTATCTATGACACAAAAAACAAAATACACATCTTTTGGTTTCTTACTGCAGAACATTACCTATTTATATTACAAGTAGAATAGCAAGTTTAAAAATTGTGCCTCTGTCTCACTTCTTCATTAACAAGTTCTAATTTAAGAAGAAAGTGATTGGATGATGTAAAAATATATAGCCTTAATTAAAACAGCCCTTTGCACAGTGATTCCACAAAAAACTAGAATGCTTGTTTTTCAATTGCTTTCCTGACCTCAAAGTTCTTGCACCAGAGCATTTTACTCTACTCTACTCTACTCTACTTCTTCTATTCTACACTACCTTACTCTACCCTACCCTATCTTTTTGTTATTATTTCTACTTTATATTGTTTTATCTTATCTAGTCCTTTTTTCTCCTTTTTAGAAAAGTCTTAATTGTTTATGTCATATATGACTGATACACTGTTTGGATTGTATTTGGCCAATCCAGTGCTTTAAACAATGCTTTTAACTTCCTGGTCTTGATCGTAATTAATTAATCAGATCTTTATTTAGATCCTATAATTGTGTGATCTTCTCATTTTTGGACCACAGAGACTTTTCAAAAAATAAATAGCAAGGAATAGATCCATTCCTTAAAATCAGGATGCGAGTTTCTTTTAAATTATTTAAAATTACCTCTCTGTGTGACTTCAAAATATATGGAATAAGAAAAAGAGGGGAAGAGCAAAAGACAACAATGTATTTTATGTCAACTGTGGATTATTATGAGGCCAGATCTGGCTATAGAAGGAATTCTACAATAATATCACTGGGCAGATCTACAAAGTAATAAAACCATACCAGAAACAATTTAGCAATACAAGGCACATGGCAGGAATTTTGCACAATGCAAAGTTTTAGGTGCAATTCTAACTTTATCTGAGGAGAGTCCATACTTTTACGATAATAACAGAAATGTAAAAATTGAAGATTTATATATAGGAACGGGAAAAGCAAAAGTGGAAGGCACAAGCATGGGGAAAGTGAAGAAAAAGGACTAGGATAAACAGGGAGAAAGAGCAGAAAGAGTAAGTGCAAAAGGAAAATGAGAACTTGGGAAACTGGAATCCTGAATGTTTTGCTCAGAAACTGGAGCACTATGTTCAAGTTCACTTCAGTCCCTTCTGGTTTTGACGTCGCGATGAAACGGACGCAGGAAGATGGGGCTCCGTCTTTCGCGTTTGATTTTGACAAGCAAGGAGGGGACTCTCGTTTGAGCGCGGGAGGGCGGCAGCCCTTTCATTTGATCCGAGGAAGCCCTCCAAACCAGTGGGGGAAAGACTGGCTACATTCGTGTAGCCAGTCAGAAGCTGCTGACAACAGAAGACAATAAGCACTAACAAGCAACTTTACAGCAACTTGGATGAAACTGGGTGAGACTCTATCCTCTCTTTAAGACTTTAAGACCTCTTCCTGGAAAAAACTGCCCAAACCACCCTCCCCGATGAGGAGGGAAAGGGAATTTCTACCCAATTCCCTCAGGAAAAGAAAAGCGGCAAATTAATTACTTGATTACAAGATTAATTTGGAATTAATATACATTTATGGCTTTAAATTTGGGGACTAAAAGTGCTTTTGAGACTTTTTTTTTTTAAAGAGATTTGAAAAGCTTACATTATAAGTTGAGATTTAAAAAGCTGGAAAATGGTGCTAATGACATCTAGTGGTGAATTACGGCACTACAATTTGTTATGTCTAAAGGAAACTTGGCTTGAAGTCCAGATTTAGATAAGACTCTTGCTGACTTTGGAAGCTTTTGAGCTGCTTATCGATGTGGCAGAGACGATGAACTATTTTGAAACTGGCTTGCCTGAACTATGAATATAAATATTATCTGACTTTCAGAGCTGTGTTGTGGAACTATTTCCCTGCAGGAGAAATATATTTCATTGCTTGAGATGATGGGATATTTTGGATTACAAATCCTTGATTGATGAACAATTTTTATTATAAAAATTCACCTACAAAAAATGAAATGGATGTCCCATACTCAACTTGAAATGGTAAAAAACCATCTCTAACACCTGTTCCCAAAGGCTTCAATTTGGCATACTACCAAGAAAATATGAAGATCAGAAATAAATTCTCTCCATGCTAAAATCAATACAAGAGACTATTGCAAGTTCACTTCAGTCCCTTCCACACAAATATTTCATTTGTGAAGTATTCCACAAATATTTCATTATTTTTAATGTGTGTTTTAATCAGAATGTACTTACATATGCATTAAGTAGATCTCTTTGCAGAAATTCTAATTGATCAGCAAGGTACATAAATGATGACTGAAGCCCTCAGAAATTGACTGATACATATGAAAGTCAGTAGGGCGTAGCAGTGCAAAATTAAGGAAGCATTTAGACCTATTCAGACATTCTGAGCCCAGTGAGTTCATGATGACCTCTACATCCCTCAAATGACACTGCAAGCACTTAAGTGATAACCATGAATGTTTGCAGAAAGAAAACTTCAGGATATGACTTACATCTGGAAATCAATGTATGTAGAGTTGAAGACTTGAGTGTTGCTTGGTCCTTTTGAACAAGCAACTATCTGCAGAAGGACAAGACATTGATCAGGCTTAATTGAAAATAGTCACTTGGTTTAGAACTTCAGACAAGTTTAATTGCTTGTCTAGTATCAAAATATTGTAGGTGACTTAGACCAACTGCTCTCTTGTAATTTGATGTATCTAACAGGAAAAAATACTAGGAAGGAATACAATTGCTTTCATTTTATTACTACCTAACCTGAATGATCAACTTATAAATACTGTAAAAAAGAAAAATATAAAAGATATTTATTTTATATATTTATATAACAAAAATATTATAAATACAAAATTATTACAACATATTTGTTAATTTTAAGAGGTAAGAGCCACTCCCATACTTCTGACCTTCCAAAAGAACCTAAAAATCTGGCTCTGCCACTTGGCCTGTGGTCCTGATAGAGGCTTGCTACATTGGGAGCATTAGGGTAAAGAAGATTCTTATCCCAGGCTGCCCATCATCTTGGTTTTTAACTTTTCATCTTTTTATTCTAATTTTAAATGTTTTAGCACTTTTTAATTTTTTATTATATTGTGAGCTGTTAGAGTTGCTGTATTAGTGACATAGGTGGCATCAAAATTTTAAAGGGAGGGAGGAGGGAGGGAATGGACTTCTAAGTATTTTACCTAATACAGTAATGGATTATGTTGCAATTTTAAAAATTTGTTGATTAACCAATTAAATTTAATCTTTAGTATACTGAGAAAAGACTCTGATGTTCAGAAAGATTGAAGGCAAAAGGAGAAGGGGGATGGCAGAGGATGAAATGGTTAGATAATGTCATCAATGCAATCAACGTGAATCTGGACAAATTCCAGAAGACAATGGAGGGCAGGTTAGCCTGGAGTCCATGGGGTCGTGAAGACTCAGACATGATTTTGCAACAGAACAAATCCCAAGTGAATAAGGATTATTTATGAGGTATGTATGGGAAATCAGAAAAATCATTGCTTGTTGATGTGAATTTGTACGATATCTACACTGGTTATTATCATTTTCAAAACATATTTTGCTAGATAGTCCTCGCTTACGACAATATGTTCAGCAACCATTCAAAGTTACAATGGTGCTGAAAAAAAAATAAACTAATGACTCATACCATAGTTATGGGCATTACAGTGTCTCTGTGGTCACATGAACAAAATTTGGGCTTCTGGCAGTTTCCCTGTACTTTTAAAAAAATATTTATTTTTATAGTGCCTTTATTATTTACACAAATAAATCAAGGTAACAACATATCTGACAGTTTCCTCCTGCTATTTTCCCCACAGCAACAGCCCTATGAGGTGGGTTGGGCTGAGAGTGAGTGACCCAGTTGTCTTTCACTTACTCCTCCCACTTGCCTATGTCCCCCCCCCCCAATATATGCTCTTTTGGCCACCCTACCTTGCGGGGCAGCCAACAGCCCCAGAACTGCATGGCTCTTGGGCTGCTTGCCATACCCTGGCAAGCCTCAGTCAATATTTACTGGCCAAGTTGGCACATCAAACTTTCACCCTTTGCACCCAGCAATCATTTCCAACCTCACTGTCTTTGTTGTCACCTTTTTAGACCCAGCTTCTCTGATACATGTGTCTTAGATGCGGCTCCCCAACCTTTTGAAAAGCTGTGTAGTCTTTGGAAATCTACATTGTCTTTCCAAAGCTTTCTGAAACCAACACAGCTTTTCAAAGGCAACTTAGCTTTTCAAAGGCTATGCTATCTTTGGAAAGTATTTGGAAAGACAGTGCAGTTTTCCAAAGGTTCAAGGAGCCACATGTAGGAAATGTTTGCTAGAAAAACTGGGTCCAAAAAGGAGACTGCAAAGGCAGAAAGGTGCTTCTTCTTTGGCTGCAGCAGCTAGACACAAAAGGCAAGAGATTGGTGCAGGGAACTAGAAGAAAAGGCAGCTGAGCAAACGAATGCTTGTTGGTGCTTGGGCAGCTGAGGTTTTCCCTGGAGTGGCAAGCAGTCCAAGAGCTATGTGGTTCTGCAGCCGTTTGCCACCCCACAAGGCAGAATGCAGGACTGTCAAAGGGCAGATATGTGCATGAAGATGTAAGAGGGAGTGGAGGCAGTACCATACTTTGCTAAGGTTTGGTGTTGGCTTCGAATGGTTTCGACTGGGGTGGGTACTAGCTTAAAAACCTGTGATTTCTATTAATGACTGCAACAGGGAGTGTTGAGATTGCAAATCCATGATGATGGGACATCTTGCTTTACAAGCACATCATTTAGTGATGGAAATTGAAGACCCAACTTCTTCATAAGTCAAGGACTACCTGTTTGCACACATGTATACCAATGCTATAGCCCATGGATGGCCAACCTTAAACCCCATCAATTCTAACCAACAAGATGAAGTAATATGCAAATTAGTCCAATACTGGCTACAAATTCCCTGCTTTTGTTATTTTTTTTAAAAAAGATTAAAAGCTACTCTGAGTTAAATAATGTAAGTTATTTATTACAGCGGTCCAAGAATATTTCAGCTGTCTAATATATAATTATCCAAATATTAGACAATTACATAAGTATGCTTAAATGCTGTTACACACTATGCAAATGCAAAAATGGCTGTTTCTTTCGGGAAGCAGACAGAGCAGAGTGAAATTAAAATTTCCCGATACTGAGGAAATCTTGTGCATATTCAGCTGTTAGTTACAACTTTAAATTGTTGTTACCAGAAATAAGGCTAAAAACTTTAGTCTGCTTATATTAGAATAAGCTGCTTGAATGTGCAGCTTATTGAAACATCCTTGTCAGCAGACTTGATTCTAAAGTGAGTTCATTTTTGTCGGAAAAGTACAAATAATAAAAAGGTGGTAAGTTGATCAGAGAGGAGATAAGCATTTATTCTAATACAACTGTTTACAGATTGAAGATCAGTTGCAAAATCTAAAGACAATAGAAAACCATTTCTTTTTGAAGAAAATGCTTTATATTTATATCTGCAGAATTTTCAAATTGTTCTAAAAGTAATACTGTACTGTGTTATTTCCGAAAATCCAGCTTTTACAAATAAAGAGCATTGATGAGACATCGCAAGTGGCAAAAATATTAGTATTTATTGACATATTATGTTCAGAAGATTATATTTAATTAATCTGTTATTTTCAGCCAACAACGAAGAGTATATTGTAGTGTATGGAATCTTTTCGTATCGTTATGATCACATGAATGTTTGTACCACGTAGCTTATCGTGTAACGGAATTAGGCAAACCGAAAGCCTAAACTGAAGCGTGCGAATTCCTTTCCAAACTTTCACTAACAATAGCGGCGTGCTCGTACGGCATTTGCAAGTGTGGATAGCATTTTTGAACATTAGTAGCGGCGCACATGGGTAATGCTCAGCACCCTTAATTTGATCTGTGATGCTCAAGATTCAAAAGTGCAACGGGTTTATTAAGGAGAGAAATGGAGTCAGCTAGCATGGTCATTTGTCCATTCTAGTGGAATTGGGAAGCTACTATTTGGACATGATACAGTAGCACAAAGATGAGTTATGAAAAACTGTTTCACTTCTGTTTCTACAAGCCGTGTAAGGCTTTTCGGGCGGCTGCTGGGCCGGAAAAGAACAGGAATTGGCAAGACAGCCACAAGATACGTATTTGTGCTGTACTAGCTCTTCGAACTGCCTTCTTCATTTTCGATTGCTGGTCAGCGACAGTAGCTAAGGACGCTTTTTTCAGGGGCATTTGTCGCCAGGGGATGGAGCACGAACGCGAAATAGGTCCTCGCAACAGTGCATAGATACGTACATACGGAGTCCGGCGCGCGTGCCCCGGTTCCTTCCTTCAAGGTAGCTTTTGTATTCCCCCGTCTCGGCAGTCACAGAGCCGCCGGACCGAGGCTGGCAAGCCGTCAGCAGAGCAACAAAGTCCTAGGCGAGCGCGCCGCCGCCGCCGCCGCGCGCGCGCACGCGTGTGGGCGGCCTCCGTCTTCCCCTACAGCTGGGCGCCTGCGTGCAAGAGAAAAGGGGGCGGTGGTTCAACTCAGCAAGCAGCGTCGGCTACGAGGCGGGGGGTGGTGGCGGCCGGGAGGCGGCGGCGGCGGCGGCCGGGAGGCAACCCTCCTTTCGCTCTCCCAAGCCCAGCTTTGCTTTGGCGGGTCGATGGATCTCTGAGCGAGGGAGGGACGCAGGCGGGGAGGAGGGAGGTGAATGCCCCCTCTTCAGTGCCTTTGCACCAACAGCAGCAGGTAAAGTCGGCTCAGCCCCAGGCGGCTCCCCTCGGTGACCCGCCCGATTCCCGCAGTATCAAATGACTTGCCTTCGTCTGCAACCTCCCCCTTTGGTTTCCCCGGGCTTCGTGTGGTGCCCTCCTCCTCCCTCATCTCCATTCCCGGCTGTTACTGAGGGACAGCCGTAGAAGGCGAGGAGGAAGGAAGTGATTTTGAGGCCTGCAAGGCGCCGCTCCCTCTCCCGTCGCTCCAGCTTCTAGAAGCAGGTCTGTTTGCTGCTTCAGTTCGTGACAACAGGAAGGTTGGAGGGAACCTTTTTTGCTCTCTAGAGGCCCCCGAGAGGCAGAGGAAAAGATTCCTTAATGGGGGCGGGGGCGGGCGCGTTTTACCGCCCTTTTTCTAGGGGGAAGGAGAAGTTGCTCTTTCTCCTCCCCCCCCCCAAGCCTTCACTCTTTTCAATCTAGCTTCTAGCTTGTTCTGCTTCGCTCTCTTCCGAAGCATTCCGAAAGGTTTTTCAATTTCAGATTCTGTTCACACCATGTGAACTCGGAAGTAACCCCCAAGGAGTTCATCGGCATTTGCTTTCAAGTGAACGGGTATAAAATTGCACCTTTCAGACACATTTACCAGACCTTTTGATTACATCAGCTTACTCATCATATGTTGTCCCTTAAAAAAAAACGAAACAAAAGAAAGGCGTGTTTTAGAAGAACCCGAGTAGCTCTTTTTTTTTTTTAAGTCTTAGATATGAAATTTGGTTGCTGTTGAGTCAATCATGGCATCTTCCAGGGAGGTTTAAGATTAAGTGCATTGTGAAGGACTATATGTCCCAAACTTGTCACATTCTGAGAGTGCCCACATAGTAGACAAATAAAACCCAATCATAAATTTATCAAACAGTGGAGTTTCCTAGCAAGAATCAACTTGGTTCTTTCATTATGTGCCAGAGAAGGTGATTTATTTATTGATAAATATAGAAAAAAAATCAATAGTCCTGTGTATTAAAATGTCTGCATTGAACTTTGGCTAGCATAAAATTAGCACAGACTATAATGCATAGCTGTATTTTAACTGAAAGGAAGATAACAAAATCTAAAACCACTCCTCCAAAAGAAAAAATAATTAGAACAAACTTACCTGCCGCCTTATTTAAAACAATTCTCATTTTAAGAGGAAAATAAGACTGAAAAGGATAGCACTTCTTGTCAAACACAATACTCTAAATTTTCACATTGTAGAGTTGGAGACATGTAAATTCAGTGATATTTTTCAACATGAGGTGAAGAGAGATGGGAGTTTCTGTATCCATAGCAAATCTATGGAGGGAATATGCAAAAACAGATGGTATATACAATGAAAAAAGATTTAGAAATTCCATTGAATCCAGGTTCTTGGACATGTCTAAACTAACTTTAACTATAATTATTACAAAGCAGTATTTTATTTCTTTTGATGATAAATGTGTATAAAATTACCACATTTTTAATTAGAAAAAAAGCAAGACGTATGTGATTAGAAATGCTTCATGAATAATATAAATATGCACATATGAGTGTGTATATTTATATCTTATGTAAAATAAGAGGAAATGATAAAAGCTAGATTTTTATTATCAAATATGTATGCCATACTTCACATTTTATTTCATGAACTAAGACTACTTAGCAATATTCATACATGGTTCCATAACATTGTTCTCAATAAGATATAGTATTTTATGATTTGGTCCTTGTTCCATTTTGGAATACCACTAGTTTTTTTAGAACCTGTTTGGTTAAAACAGGGGTCTTCAAACTTGGCCCTTTTATGACTTGTGGACTTCAACTCCCAGAATTCCTCAGCCAGCATGCCTGGCTGAGGAATTTTGGGAGTTGGAGTGCACAAGTCATAAAAGGGCCAAGTTTGAAGACCCCTGAGTTAAAACATCAAGTTAGAAACTGGGAGACTGTTTTAGTCCAGCCGTAGGCATAAAGCCAGATGGCCCTAGGACCAACGCAGTGGCAAATCACTTCTCTAAAATCTTGCCAATGAAACAGCCAGACAGTTTCCAAGAATCAGACACTAAAGGAAGAAAGAAAAAGGGTTTCTTGAACATGGACATAATTGATGGGTATAATATCCTTGTTGTGGTTATGGCATGGAAGATATATTTGTAGAGATAACGTATATAGATAAATAACCTTAAACTTAATCCATTTGGCATATTATTGGGAGTCCTAATCAGTTGCTACATGAAAATCAACGGTGGCGCTTTAGATGGTCTAGAACAGGGGTGTCAAATTAGTGGCCCACAGGCCGGATGTGTCATGAGCAGGCCACATCTACCCTGGCTCTGCAAAGGCAAAAAACGTCATGATACGTCATGTGACACAACCGAGTTTGACTCCATGACCTAGACATTGGTATCTTTTTACCATTTATATTTTATTGTGTTTTACTAATCTGGGTGAAATGTTAATATGTATTGCTAGTCCATGCATGATATGCCATACACTAAATAAATAATGATAAGCAAAAACTTTTTAGTGGGCAAAAAAAGAATAGAAATCCATATTTTATTTTTTGTTTATTATTAAATTTATATTCTGCCTTTATTTGCATACTTTAAGCCAGAATACATACTATTTCTGCCTCCTGTTTTCCCCACAACACATCCCTGGGTGGGTGATTAGCCCAAAAGTTTTCTTCATGAAATAAATCTGTGTTTATTAGTTGAAAAGCCTACTGGTCTTACTAGAGATACCAGATTTTTTTTTTTTTAAATGCTCTTGTGAAAACCCCCCACAAATATTTATTTTGATGAATTGTTTCTGTAAAATATTGCTCCAACATATATTTATCCAACTAAGTATTGAGCACTGTTTTGCTATTAGATTTTTCAGTTAATAATCATGTGTATATTTAGCAAATTTTTCATTAGCTGATAGTACTAGCAATTTTCTTACAAATATATTCCATTGAATTAGATACTAAGAATTAAACTTAGAATCGCAGGCCAGGCATAAGAAAAATACATACAGCTTTAGAGAAATTAATGTTTTAATTCCTATTTATAATTTAGTCAAATTTTCTTTGTAAGATTTTTCCTGTTATATAAGTCTATTAAAAGTAAAAGTGTTTGGGATAGTTTGAAATTTCATATCATTGAAATTGAAATTAAACATTTTTTCATAGATGCTATCCATATTGTTCTTCCTGTCATTTTTGAGGTATTCTTAAGAAGCAGTAAAGTTAAACTCTGGCCTGGCTGTTACAATTACATTCTGCCCAAGTAGACCTGGATTTAATCACCAGTTGCTTAGCAACCATGTGACGTTATGATAGACCTTCCCCCCCCCTCACGTACTTATGACCCAGTTCCGAAGTTCTGAGAACTGCTGCTCCATGCAGTTATGTGATCTCATTTTGGGCCTTAGACACTGGCCCACATTTATTTCACATATATTTGCTGCCTCCTACTGTCATGATATGATTTACAATGTTCTTTTTCCTGAAAAATGATATTTATTTTCAGTTTTTGGCTAAAATGCCCTGTAATGAACAGTGGGTTGACTTAATGACCATGACATTTGCTAATGGCCACAGACCATGGTGATTCACTTAATGACCATTGCAAAAAAGTTCATAAAATCAGATCAGTTGCTCTATGACCACTTTACACTCATCACAAGTTACAATTGTAATGGGTAGGCTCCATTATGGCTGTAAGTTGAGTACTACCTATAATTATTTAAATTATTTCACAAGTGTTAGTTTTCTTCATTTATGCATTTTTTAGATTTTTTTTATTTTATTTTTATTATTTTGTAAGTAACTCATTGAAATAAGCATATGTAATATTCCTTCCTCCTGCTATTTTCTCCACAATAAAAACCCTATTGGTTGAGTTGAGCTGAAAGTAACTGGCCCAAAATCACCCAGCCAGCTTTCATGCCTATGGTGACATAAGAACTCACAGTCTCCTGCTTTCTAGGCCAGGACTTTAACCTCTACACCAAACAGGCTGTACCTGTCATAATGTGAACATTAACTACTAGAGTGAAGCAATTACAGTGAAGCTCCCTTTTCTTTTTTTAATGCTGTACACAGATACTGCAAAGGATCTTATAGAAAACTTTTTTTCTAACTTCCATAATTAGAAAAGACTCTCCTGTGTCCAGTCCCACATTCTTCGATTTTTTCCAACTTTCCGATGAATCTTTGCAGGAACTTTCTGGTAGTCCCATTCAAATAGCAACCCTCAGTTTTTGAATTGGGACAAGATGTTACTACTTTCTAAGGTTGTTTTTTTAAAAAACCATTTTAAATTAACAAGATATATTAAGTGTCAATAGCTATAGTTTCTAAATAGGGAAAAGATTGACTGGAAAAATTGGCAATGTAAGAAGCCCAAGTTAAAGAGAAGGTAATACTATAGTGGTCAAATTTGCAAAGCTTTTGGTCCAGTCTCTTGAGATTCTCTGCTTAATGTATATAGTTCATCTGCCAACATTTTTACATAGGTTGCTCAGACAGAACAAAAAAATAAACATGAACAAAGAAAAAAATGAGGTGCTTGTGAGATAATGGTGAAAGTTATTTTTAGTTCCCCTTCCCCCAAATAGGTTATGTTAGAAAATGTTCATTAATTGACTCACTAGTCAGTTAACATAATAGAACAAATATTAGTTGGCAGACTATATTTTGTTTTAGAAGAGGAAAATACAGAAGGAATCTTCAGATGGAGGCCCATAGAACTGAATGGGTCCACTATGTTTTAATTTTTTTTTATTAATGAGATAATGAAATGGTGGTTCCTGCGATCAATCATAATAGAGCTGGCAGGCCTTGGAGATCTTCTAGTCCAACCCTCTGCTCAAGCAGGAGATTTGGGTAAACTTGCAAACATAAGATTAGGAATAAAGCCTTATGAAACATAGAGCAGGTGAAATATATGTTATCTGAAATGAATATTATGTTTTAATTTTAGACAAAGGAAAAGAATAGAAAAATGTACTACCCCCTTTCCAAAAAATGAGTGTATAAGTGCAGGATAACATATCAAAGAATCTTGTTCCAGAGTTGTATTTAGGGACAAACTTTGCATTCAAATGACAAAGCCAGCTAAAGAATTGTTCTGCAAAAATGTTTGTTTTTCTAATTTATATTTCTAATATTTATTGAATGAATTAAAACTTAATGTAATAGTTTTATTTTAGTCTGCACTATCCTGATGTCATCTAGATACTTTAGTTCTGGGGAATGTACTTTAAGAAAGATACAAAGAAACGAGTAGTTTCGAAAGAGAAAAGTAAAATGGTCAATGCTATGGAGAAAAAGCTAAAAACTTAAAAACATAATTCCTCTTCTTTGTATAATATTTGGTTAGGTATTTGGAGAATACTGATTCTTGATAGCCAGAATCATTAAATATAATGAATTAAAGTTACTAGAAAGTGCATTTTCATTGAAGATCAAGGTAAGTTTCTTGATTGTAAAAATAGATCAGCAATTTAGTCAATTGTGTATAAGAAATGAAGGACTGAAGCAGAGGTTTTGTAGTCATCTTTTAAGTAGTCTTTCATTCAAAATATGCAATATTAACATAGCATCAGCATCTCCATTCAACTGATTGAATGACTTTTTCTAGATGAGAAGACAGGGAGAGGTCAGCTAGATTTCCAAATACTTAATCTTCCAAAGCCTAATAAAGACTCATTTAAGCCAAGGAAGAAGAAATGAATGGACAACATTCACTTCTGTTGCTTACATAAGAAATCCTATGAAATCATAAATTCTTTATGCCCAGAAAAATGTTCAATAGCACAAATTTCAAAATAACTTTTGTTATGTATCTATGTGCTTGTATCTATGTTGACAAAGAGATAAGTTATTCTATTCCAAATTCCAATGTAATCACGGGCACAAAACCTGATGATATTGCTAAAATTTAGTATTAGAAATCAATGTATTTTCTGCTTCCATTTGATTTTGTTTTTTGTCTTTATAAGTTATTTTTTTCTAGTGTTAAAACCAAACTTTAGTACATACTTCTACATCTGATGCTAATTCTCAGGATTTCCATCTTTACTTAATTTTGCTTAGACAGTGCGCATTTTTGTAAACCTCAGTGAATTATATGGATTAGGTCAAGGAACCATCTAATCTAGTATTTCTTTTTTCAGTAGTAGGTACATAGAGCTGTATGGAAAGGGCATAAAAGAATTTAATTTCCAGCAAAAATAGATTATATTCAATAGTTAAGAATTATGCTAAATGATCAACCTATTTTTTTCATAGATTTCATAATTATTACACATCACTTCTCATTTTGATCTAAAATGGGTTATATGCTTGATATTTTTTGTTTTCTTCTTTTATGTCCTTTATGTGATATTTGATTAGATCTGTATGCTAGATAATGGATTAGATCTATATGCAATCCCACTGCAAGGGCTTATGTAAAATATTGTACTCACAATTTATGTTTTCAGTTACTAAAAGTTACGTTGCAGAGGATTGTGACATTTTCATCCTGCTTAATATGAACAAACCTTATATTCAACTTTGACTAGGCTTTAATTTGAATCCAATAAAGAATTTGGATCCAAATACAATTTTATATCTGGTATATGTAATCTTTCCATTTTGCTTTTTTGGAGTTCAAATTTGCTATCATAAAGTTATATATGGAAAATCTGCCTTGGTGTAAACATATCAAGGCATCTTGAATAATTTTTAGAAGGTTTTCATTACTACCCTATGAAGCACTCACTCGATTGCAGTATATTTTTGTTTGCTAATTCCTTTATTGTTTATACATTGAAAGACAAAGTATCTACTATTTCAATACTGTTAGTGTAAATTCTAAGTTTATAACTGAAACAACTATATTATTTTTTATATTTTACAAAGAAATGTAATAATCCTCTAGAATCTTGTATTGCACAATTTGTATAACAATATAAATAAGGAATGCATAATTTAGGTTCCAGGTATGTAACTATCATAAACCAACATGCAGTAATTCTTAGTACAAATCCGCATACAGTAATACTTTCTAATAGCAAAGCAGTACAGAAGAAAAGGTGGATATCTTGATGCAAAAAGAATGTGCGTGTTGAAGCATTCCTCCTGTAAAAGGATAATCTTCCAAGCAGTTGCATGGTATAAAGCAGGGGTAGGCAACCTTGGCTCTTTTATGACTTGTGGACTTCAACTCCCAGAATTCCTGAGTCAGCATGGGTGGTTCAGGAATTCTGGGTATTGAAGTCCACAAGTCATAAAAAAGCCAAGGTTGCCTACCCCTGGTATAAAGCATCTGACTTCTCATTTTTGCCAAACCTCTTCAGTGACCAGTTTCACAATGAGGGTTTTTTTTATGATTAATGCACATTGTTGTTCATAGTTTACTTACATGAGTGTTTGAAGTTACAATGGCACTGAAAAATATGACTGGTCCTTGCACTTAATGACTGTTGCAGCATTCCCACAGTCATAGAATCACAATTCAGATGCTTGGCAACCAGCAAGTATTTACAATAGTTGCAGTATTCTGGGGTCATGTGATCAATATTTGCAGCCTTCTCGGCCACTTCTGGCAAACAAAGTCTGGGAGAAACAGATTAGTTTAATGATCACATGTTTCATTTCATAACTGCAGCGATTCATTTAACAACTATGGCAACAAAGGTTGTAAAATTGGCCCACTTAACAACTACCTTGCTTAGCAGTGGTAATTCTGGTCCCAACTGTGGTCAAGGACTCCCTGTATTATGTGACAAGAATGGTCATATTTTGCAGAGAAGAAATAGCTAATCTATTCCAGTATAATAGAAATGGAAGGTAAGACTGCTGAATTTTAAAAGTATCCAAATTATTGTATTAGGGATTTTTCCTGTATTACCATGCAGATTTTGTCTCTACTTGGTAGAAAATAAATTCACTTATTCAGTCCAAGAAATTAAGTCTCTTTAGAAAAATTTTAAGTGATTTTAATGTTTTAAGAACATGACAAGTAAAAGGAGCTGCTAAAGTTTTGTTCAGATAGTGTCATAAATACTGGCTGTGAGTAATGAAGCAAATGAATTCAAAATTCTGCTGTCCCAGGGATGCACAATATTTATTCTATGTCAATTGGCTCTTTTGTCAATGGCTATAGAAATTTCAGAGATTATATCATGTGTTTTATTTTCTTTCCATTTGAATCTATCTGATCTGTGTATCTGAAAGCCAATTTTTCTGTAAAGCTATGTACTCTGCTCTTCAATCTCCTACTATATTGTCAGTCTATAAATATATGCTGTAAACTATCGGGCCCCAAACTTTCTGACTGCGGACCGGCAGCTGTGGTCCTGCCGCTTGTGCAAATGGAGCTTCACGTGCTCATGCACTTCATTCTGCCACTTATGCGGCCTGTATTGAGTCCCAGCCTGGGGGTAGGGACCCTTGCTGTAAACAATTACACAAAGAAAATTCAGTTTAAATGTACATGGCACATTCAGATTTTAAACTCTTTACTATTTAAATATAAAAAGTGTTATTAGAAACTAGATTTCAGAAATTTTAGCCTAAGAAATTAAATATACTTTCAAAAATAATATGCAAACAACTGTTACAATTTTGCCTTCCAATAAAGTGGAGGAAATAGTATTCTTTTAATGATAAAAATATTTTGAGATCAAAAAGGAGCTAATATTTTTGTGCTGTAATCAGGTGTAAAAAAAGCATTATTCTAATTAGCTCTAAGGGCTTTCAATGCACTTCTGTCTAGAAATATTTCTACACAATTCTGTATACATTTAAAAATATACTTCAGAGTCAGAGGTAATTTGTTGCATAATTAAAATGTTCACATATGAAACAAACATTCCTGCTTTAGGATGACAAAATATTCTTTATTGTAAATTGTGCTTTGAATGCTACAAGTTCATAGTATATAGTATATTCATTATATGTATGTGTGTTATGCATATACATGCAAATATATATATATATATATATATATATATATATATTCTGAGGTTTTCACGGGTGTTCGTATGTAGGTCTTTGGTAATTCGGGTTTTCTCCCGCGTAAAATTGGAAGTGTCTTGGCGACGTTTCGACGAAGTCTCATTCGTCATCTTCAGGCTGGTGTCTCTTCGGCCTATATATGTCTTTGATAACTGCAAAAATACGAATCCCGGGCATATCTGTTCAATAACACAGTCCTCGATCTCCGGGAGAAATATAAACCAGCTGTTTATTGTTAAAAAGTTTAAAACAATAAAAACAACTATTTACAATATTAAAACAACTTAGCTTTCGCTGGTCCCCTGCCAGCATCCTCAGAGTAAAGTTTTGGGGTGGAAATTACTTTTATAAACCTTGCTAGCCTAACTGCTTACTCATTGACCGTGTGATAGGGCCATCCGTCCTGGCTGACCGTAATTGCCTTAATTGTCCCGCCTCCTCTTTTTTGCACTCCAGTTCTCCAACCTTCCTCCCTCCCATCCTTGTCAATCCCCTCCTTCCTGGCGTTGCCGCCGTTGGCTTGCTTTCCAGCTGCTCCCCCGTACTCGTTCTGGGCCTTACCCCCAGATCCGGTGTCTTAGATGCCTTCCCATTGCCGCTCCCCTCCTTTCCATCCCGTTTGTCTGCCCGTTGTTCCTGTCTTCCACTATCTATCCCTATTAGTGCTATTTCCTCCGATTTCCTTCCGCGCTTGGATGTGCGTGCGCACAGCCGTATCCCGTCCCTCTGCCTCGTCTGCCTACGATCAGCTGGGCTATCTGCCGGCTCACTCCTGAATTCACCTCCTCTCATCCTTGCAGATCCTATCCTTCCTAATGTTGCTGCCGTTGGTGCGTTAGCCAACTGCCTCACCTTCCCCCCCTCCTTCTTATCCCTTTGAACCATCCGCTGTACCTGCCTTCCATTATCTACCCCCCTGGGTCCTATTCCTTCCAATCTTTCTGCATGCCTGGGTGTGCGCACGCAGAGCCGCATCCTATCCTTCTGCCTCATCTGCCTAAGCTCAGCTGAGTCACCTGCTGCCTCGCCCTCAGTTCCACCCTCTCCCTTCCTTACCGATCTTATCCTTCCTGGTGTCATCGCTCCTGATGCGCCTTCCACCCCCACCCCCACACGCGTTTTGGGTCGCACGGCTAGGTCCGGCATCCTCGATGCCCCCCCATTGGCCATTCCGGGCCGCACGTCCAGATATGCTTTTAATGTCTGATATGCCGGGGGCAATTCTACGTGTTGATTAATCGAGCCCGCGTCTGAGAACCAGGCCTCCTTCAGTAGGCGCCCTCCTTTGGAGGCATCCTGGGCGATGGCTTTTGCCCCCATGAAGTCAAATGAGTGTCCATTATTCACCATATGTATTATTCACCATATATATAAAGAATATATGTGAAAAATTTTCCTGAGGAAAATAAAATTTAGATATAAATCAGAGAATCATTATTTTGACATCACATTTTATGAGATTAGATGGCCATTCCGGTACCAAAAGATGGCCATTCTTTTGGTCTGTTTCCACCAAATAAAAGGTACTTTGTTGTGCACATTTCATATTTTAGCACGTTATCATTCATCTTTCTATTGCATCTTCATCTTTCATTTTGTCATGTGCTGTCTACAGTGTAAGAATACATCCTCCAGTGTTACTTGGTTTTGTTTTTTCTCATTCTACTTTGTCACTGAAGAAATTATTAATTTATCTGACAGAGGTCAGACAGAATATCTTTGGGTTGCACATAAGTTTTCCCTGTTTGTCAAACAATATACTTGTTACTATTATGGAGTCCTATGCAAAATGGATAATAAAGTGCTAGTACATTTAAGTAGAGTAATGCATTACCTTCGGGATGCTTGCTGAGTAAGCACTTATTTCATGAAGTCAAATCTGAAGTTGTGTGTTTCAGACTGCTTGATATTCATTCCAGGAAAGCAAATTGGTATGTTTTCAGTCTTAGAGGTGTGAATGATATGTCTGCTGACTTCAGCAGTGGACAGTTGCCTTTTAAATAGGATGTTGAATTAACAAATCATGGTCATTTCAATCAATATAAATTTATGGGGAGGATGGAAGATATATATTTTGTGTGTGTGTATTGGGGTGTGTTTGTATAAATAAAATATATATCTTTCACTTTCCCCGTAAATTAATATTGATTGAAATGCTTAATGCATAATATATGCATAATATGCATTACATACATGCATACATCTCCACAATTACTATGCTTGGGCACTATTAAAAAATCCTACAATCGTACATTTCTTGTAAGTTCATATAAAGTCTACTTATATTTTGGAAACACATTTACATATTAATTGTTTTGGTTTGGTTTCATTTAGGCAGCTTTCCTTAATCCACTGGCCATCAGATACATTCAACTTTAACTTCTCAGCAATGAAATTTGACATCCAACATTTCTAGTGGTTGTTAGTTCAGAAAGTTGTTCTCAGGGCTGTGTATTATGCTGGAATGACCCCTTAGAACAGGCATGACCAATTACTCCCCATGTGTTTAATTCTGTAACTTTCAGAAGCTCCAGCAAGCTTGACCATTTCTTAAGACATTTTGATAATTATAGTTCAAAAACATCAGGATTTTCGTTCTCACAACTTCCAAGTGGAAACCAAGTGGGTGTGGTAAGATCTTGTTACATTTTAGCAATGTTCAAGGAATAGGTATTATATTAAATTGAAAAATTAAAGATTAATTCATTACTTAAAAGAATATCATGATGAGTTTAAATGTTTTAGGGACCAACGGGGAAAGAATATTTTGTGTGTGTGTATGTATATGTGTTTGTGTATATGTGTGTGTGTTTGTGTGTGTGTAAAACTGGGCAGCTCTCAGTCAAAAATTAAAATAACATAAAAACCATATGCAAAGTATTAAAACCAACTGCATTAAAACAAAACACTGGTGCTAAGTCAAGCTTCCAGTGTGCTGTTGCCTCATTTTATCCTACTGCTTGGAGGAAAAGCCAGATCTCTAAAGCTGTACAGAAGATTAGGAAGGTAGAGATGTGTTGAACTTCAGGGGGATGGGTATTCCACAGGGTAGGGGCTACCGTGGAAAAAGCACACTTCCTACTTATAATAAGATGGGAGTGTTTAAAGGAAAGCACTTGGAGTGTGCCCACCCTATCTAACTTGGTAAGGCATCCTGAGGGAGATGTCCTTAGGTAAAAGCAGTCTTGCACATAACCTAGTCCTGTGACTTACAGAGTTATTAAAGTTGATGATGAGCACCTTAAATTGCACACAGAAAGAAAATGGAAGCCAGTGCAGCTTGCACAATAGAGTTGTTACGTAGGCAAATCTAGAGGCGCCCACCACAGTGCATGATGATGTGTTCTGAAACAGTTCAGGTTTCCAGTGAGATAATAATTTTATGCTTTTTCAATTTGTTAATTGCCTAAGGTTTTTGCTCAATATGAGACATATGACAAACTTAAGGAAAGTCTGCTTAGCTTTACTCTCCTACTCTGATAGAGTAGACAGTATTATTACCCTGGGAATGGGTTCCTATTTTTTTTTTATATATTGTAAAATAGCATTTTTATTTACAATTCTATTGCTTATCAGTTACTTTTTTTATAGACTATTATCCTGAAACGTGGAATATAAAGAACTATAAATGAATAAATATTCCTAGGTTTGTTGCAGAGTATAATTTTTCATAACAATCATGAAATTTCTCTTTAGTCTTCTTGTCCATAAAGGCAGGCTGCATATTTTATTAAAGTAGCAACAATTAATACAGAAAACATATTTTCAGGCCTATCACTAAACATGAGATAATCTCAAGACTGAACATGAATCCATGGCATGTAGATCAAGGAATATAATTCATGTCTTATTCATAATAATTAAAGTCCTATGGAGTTATGACTTTAACTAGTTTGCATTTCTGTATGTATTCAGACAAAATAACCATGAGAATATGATATATTCATTACGTTGTCAAGCGCTAGAAAAATCAGAAGACCCAGGCAGTTCAAATGTATGTAAAGGTTTATTGCTAGATTCAGCTATGTACAAGAATCTGAACTACTAATGGTCCAAGCAAATTGGTGGTAGATAAGAGTCAATGGAATTCAAAGTAGGCTGGACTTAGATCTCTTGTGTGTGCAGAGGAATTCATGACTGATGAGGCATTTGACCCCTCCCTCGGGCTCAGCCTGGTCATCGCCTACACGTGTTCTATGCACCATCACAGAAAACTAATGTATGGTTTGAAATATTAGAAATATGAAAGCTGGCTGAAATCATGAGTTAAGGAAATATGCTTGCCACCTAATTTGTGAATATATTCAGCATCTGTCGGAAACTGTTAATTTGGACTTATAAGATGAATATTTTCTATTATCTCTATGTAACTTCCTAATACAAATTGTCTAGCTAGACAAATAACCAAAGAGCAAACATTAGGGAAAAGTCATCAAGAATTTGCTTTGGTGATGGAGTTGTCTTAGTATCACTGAAGTGCAAACTCCTACTTTATAAAATATTAATACAGGTTGTCTTTGACTTATATCTGGTCACTTAACAACCATTTGAAATTATGAGAGACTCTAAAAAAATATTTATGATGCATTCTTAAAATTGCATCTGCTGCACATCTACCTTCTTAGTCACATAATTGCATTTTGGGTATCTGTTTCCACTTACAGTTGGTTGCCAAGCATCATGTGATCATCATTTGCAATTTTCTCTGCCAGTTTTCCCAGAAAATAATTGGGGAAGCCAGCAGGAGAGGTTGCAAGCTGCTGCTGCCTGTGGAAGTATTTTTCCTCTCCTCCATGCATCAGGAGGGAGAACTAATGTGTGGAGCTGAAGAAACAGAGATCTTTGGGATGCTGCTTTTATCCAGCCCAGTGCTGGAGTTAACTTGTGCATTGGGGGGGGGGGGGAGAATTGCAGCACTGGAAAAGAAGCTTGCATTCCAAAGATCCAAGCTTCTCTTCAGCCTTTCTATTATTCAGAAACAACATGTATACTAGCTTTCATAGCTAGCAGGCATTATGTTTTTGAATCATGGAAAGGCTCTTTCCAGCCTTGCTTGCCTTCAGAAACGGCGTAAGAGATGGAATTCTTGTGACTGTTCCTGAAGACTAGGAAAAAAACTCTTATCACTGTTCAGAAGAAACATTGTGTTCATTAGCTTTCTGGCTAGAAAGCTAGCAAATATAATCTTTATGAAGCGTAACAAGGCTTTTCCCAGCATTTCTACTATTCAGAAAGATTTCATTTCCCAGCTTTCTGGTTGGAAAGCTAGCGAATGCAATATTTCAGAAGGTAGAAAGGCTAGTGAACAGAGGAAAGGGGAACCGTGGTGCTGAGTTGAGAAAGAAAGCTTGGATCTTCAGGATCCAACTTCCTTTTTCTGGCCCAGCACAATGGTTCTCTTTTGCACACGGAAGAGAGGGGAATCAGCATGCTGGGCCAGAGAAAGGAAGCTCAGATCTTCATTTCTCTGGCCCAGTACAGGAATTTCTTATGCACATGGAGGGGAGCTACCTTTGGCAGGGAATTCTTTCACTCCCATCTGCTTGACCCATCCTCTTCCTTAACTGCAACAGGGAGGGCCAGGATTGTAGTTACTGAGTGAGGTACTTCCCAAAGCAGTTTTGGAGGGCCAATATAAAAACATTCCATATGACCTGAGACCATCCTGTAAATAAGGGGCTATCGAAACTACAGTTCACGTCCTATTATATGTACCTTCTGTAAAGAGTTACGGACTCACTTCATAATATCTCACCTGACAAAACACCCAGAAAACACCAATCTTTTTTAAGTACAATTGTTATCAGATCAGTACAATGTAGTTTCTTTGTAGCTAAATTTTGTTATATTGTCTGCAAAATTAGGCAGACTTTGACTGCCCATTGACAATCCACTACTAATTGTAATATATTGTCTTTTTTATTATTTTTAATGCTGATTATTTGCATTAAAAGTGGATTGCATCATGCTAAAGTTAGTGCCCTTCAGAGCTGGAAACAATAAGATGAAATAAGTATCTTGCTGCTTTGAAAAGAAGAGTTTGCTCAAAAAAAAAAACATTATTAGGAGGAGCAGGCTGATCTTTTTTTTTTATAGCAAATTTTATTGATTTTCCAGTTTTACATTTAAGTATTAGGAAAACAGCATGGTGACTGGGTAATCAATGGTTCAATAACAAAATCTTTAGTACATATCTCAGGTTACATCATCAAAAATTCCTTCTCTATTTCCCTTAACATTTGCTATTTTTAGGCTAGTAAATTTGCTATTTTTAGGCTAGTAAATTTCTCATTATAGCAAACTCAGTTAAAACATTCATCAATATATTTTTTGCTTATACATATCCATGTCCTGTTTTTAAATGTTACCTAATTTTTAATTTTTAATTACAATATTCCAATTTAACCTTTAATATCCATAGTATTTAAGTTTCGGGTAGTCCAAATTTCCTTTATTTCACTACATAAAAGTTATATAAAATACATATATTACTTACTTAAGTATATTCTTATCTTATTTCATAAACATTTTCTATTTCTCCTCCTAATACATCACAACTTACTAATAGAGTATCCTTTATTGTCTCAAATCCATCATCTATATTATCTGGGCTAAACAATAGTTGAAAGCTAATTCCTAATAATTAATTTTCATTTCTCTTACAAATCTAAATCCTGGGTATTAAGCCAATTAATCCCTTATTTTTTTCATTTAACAACAATATTTAAATCTAGTAATCATATTTCCCTTCATCTAAAAATCTCCCTTTAGCCCATTAGCTGAGACTTTAGGATCCTCTATCATAAATCAAAACATTTTTTAAATCTAACTCTGGCTTTCTTTTTATGCCAACCAGGCTTCCATACCAATGCCTTTAAATCATCAGATACATCTCCCTTCATTCTTGCACATGTTACTTGAACCAAGGGAGACCATCTGGTTATCAATTTTCCAGAGAAGCTGGCCCATTTGTAATCGTCAAATTGTTGTCCTGGTGGCTCATTCGATTCAGCTTGGTCTTCTTGTCCCTCACATTTCTGCTGGTTTAGGTAGAAAGTCATGTCCAGTTTTATGGTTGTTATTTGATTGTGTATGTTTTCAGTATACTGTACTTGTTGGTCTTTAACACCTTCCATCTTGGTCTTACTTTGTTCCACTTCTGTTGCTTTTTGGGTTGTAGGTTCTTTAATTGCAATCAGGGTTTGTCTGTCAAAATTTTCAGTAGATTGTATTTGTTGATCTTTAAAGTCCTCTGTCTTGGTATTAATTTCTTCCGCTTCTGTTGTTTTTTGGGTTGTAAGTTCTTTCATTGAGATCAAAGTTTCATTTTGTAGGTTTAAGCTAATGCCTTTGTCTTTCAGACTGGATTTAATTATCTCAGTAGCTTCAAGATTTTTTTCAAGTATAAGTTTATAATTAAGTTGTTGCTGGTCCTCCTCCATTTCTAACATAGTCATGGATGGTCCTTTAGTAAAGGCTATTTATTAGATGAAAGTCAGTAAATGTTCACCTCCACAGTTCCTAAAATCCAATTTCATTGTCCAGCTGTTCTCTCAGCTTTTTATCTCTTTTAGATAGTACCAAGGACAGATCTAGGCTGTGAGCAGGTCTCTTTATCAAGAGTATTTACTTGCTGTACCAAACTGCGCCACAAGATGTCCCCAGCAGCATTTAAAATTTTTCCAGAACCAGGGCTAGGTTTTTACCCAGTATAAGTTCTTTTTCATCTTTTTTAGAATAAGGTGACAGGTCCCCGTGAAAGTAGGGATTTTTGGGGTCCCCAGATATTAAGGTAATATAGATCCAGTTACTTAGTTATTTTTTTCAGGGCTTTATTTTCCCTAAGTAGTCAGACACCACCATTTTGGAGGGTGGGAAGAAGACATTCCCTTCCCTCTCTCCTCACAGGGGGAAGAAGTTTCAGAGGGCTTTTAACAGGAAAATAGTTGGGATACAAGAAGGTAGGGTCTCACCCACTTCCTCCGCGGTGCTTTCGAAGTGCTTGGTCGTAGTTTTGGCCTCGGCAGGTAGCGGCTTAGTGATGGGCCATGTATATGGCCGATCTTTTCCCCGTTGGTCCGAAGAGCTGCCCCGGATCAAACGGAAGGGCTGCCGTCCTTCCGTGATCAATCGGGAGGTTCTCTTCCCCGCTCGTCGCCCCTCCAGGATGACTTTCGACTCTTTTCAGGGTCCTCCGGCGGGAGAAAACCGGACGGCGGAGGGAGCGATCGCCCCACACGTCCGCCAGCACCGCGAGCACAAACCAGAAGCCGAGGAGCAGGCTGATCTTGTTGGGTTTCCAAGTCTTTGATACATTGTTTAAATGCACTAAGTGCATACTCTTATTCCATCATTAGGAGCATTTCCCTGAAGAAGCCAAGATACTGAAGTTTTTGTGAGATGATCCTGAACCATACTGATTCAAAATTTTCCTCTATAAGGAAAGAACTCAAACCTTTGGGGGGGGGGAAGTAATTGTAACCAATGTGCTATAATGTAAATCCATGCACCTATATTAACTTTAGCTAATCCTGCCTCCCTGTTTAGTATTACATTTGGAACACAATGAGTTACCTGAAATGTAGCTCTTAGAAACTCAGATTGCATCCTTTCCAGAGGAGTAAAAGACAAGCAAGGTCCCAGCTGAGCACCAAAAACTATTTGTGCTTGAGCCTTGGCTATTCAGTGCTCCTGGAATATACTGTGCTACTCTGGAGAGGTCACCTTAAGAATTGCAACAACTTAAGATCAAAATTCCAAGCGTAATTATTATGTACCACTTCAATACCTCATCCTAAGAAAGCAGAACTCGTGGAAGCAGTTTCTTCCAAAGGAACTTTTATTAGGAGAAGTTGATAGCAGGCAAAATAGGCAGGATTTAAGGGTTTCCCACTCAGATCAATAGGTTAAAAGAGTCCCAAGCAAACCCCACCCCAATAGTTCATCAGGTCAGTTTGAATCAGCCAATCCTCAGGTGTTAAGTCCATTGTGGGAAAGGAGTTGATAACACTGTTCTTTCCCAGGCTCGCAGCGAGGTTGTTGGGTCTTCACACCTTCCCTTCTGAAACGGGAGATAAGCCAGACGGCTGGAGGCACATTCCTTTCTCACCCCAAGGTAACATCAAGGGAGAGGCAGTTCAAAGAGTGAATATGCAGAAACAGTGGAAGGGATACATTGTAGCGATAGAGAGAAACAAGAAGCCCGCAGCGTCTTCCCCCCTCCCCTTCAGGAGTATGACAGAACCCAGAGTAATGGAATAAAATAAATAGAAAAGTGTCCCCCTTAATATATGGGTTCTGACATCCTGCCCCCCTTAAAGAGAGATCCACCTATGAGAGAAAGCAGAAACAAAAAGAGATATGGATTAGTCTGGTTTGTCGGGATATGCTGCGTGAAACCTGCTTAGGGGCTTTAACATGGCATTTGTGCACCCACTCATTCTGGGTGCACATGCTTCCATGCTACTAGGTATTGGGTGGAGCCATGATGTTTCCTGGAGTCTAAGATGTCTTTAATTTCAAAATGCTGTTCTCCTTCCACCATAATGGGAGGAGGGGGAGGAGTAGCAGCTGGTCTTTTTAAAGGTGACTGCTGCTCGCATTTTAGAAGGCTGCAGTGGAAAATTGGGTGGATCTGTCTGACGGTTTTTTGGAGTTTTGTTTTTTTTTAATAAGTTTTATTGATTTTTTTTGTTTTACAACAAAGTGCTTGAGACTCATCGTGGAGATAGGGTATTCCATAGAAATAAGTAAGAAATATAATCATACATAAACAATTCAAATTACTTCTTTAGAGGTTCCCTCTCTATTTTATCAATCAAGAAGAAAAAACAAAAACAAAAACTTATCAATAATATTTCATCTATGATCAGCCTGTTTTCAGGCTTAACTAACTTACAATTAGCATATTCCAATTTGGCCTTACATAAACATATGGTATACAGTTCGGGTATCCAATTTCCCTTATAATATAAATTGTTTCTAACATATACATATTATTCCAACCATTCTATTTATATTTCTCAATTAAATTCTATCTCTTATTCTATTCTATTCTATTTCAAATACATATTTTATAAATGAACATAGCTTTAAAAAACCCTTTTTAACTCCTTATCTGAAATTTAATCTTATCAAAATCATTATACCTTGAAAAGAAAACATATTATTTCCTTAGACACCTTGTTTCATTTCTAGTCTATATTCTATTCCTTCATCTATTAATAAATTACATCCCAAACATAATCAAATCAATAATTTTCATCTCAGTATTATTAACTCATTCAAAATCTCTTAACAGCCTTTTAGATTTCTAACCTATATTCTATTTCTTCTATTAACAAATTACATGCTAACCATAATCAAATCAATAATTTTTGTCTCAATAATATTAACTCCAATAGTTTTCATCTTAATAGTATTAACTCAGTCAAAAACTCCCAAAGCCTTTTTAACCCATCAAATAAAATTTTAAGTCTCATTTTTGAACCTAATTCTAGCTTTCTTTTTGTGCCAAGCAGGTTTCCACAAAAGGGCCTCTGATTCATCAAATCTTAGTATTTGATTATACATATTCCTCCACAATTGAATCTGATAGTCCTCTTTTCTTTTTTCCAGTGGTGTCTGCACTGTATAGGTAGTCTTAATCAGTATAGTAGTTATTCGTTGTTTGTCCATGTTGTCAGCATTTTCTATGCCTCGTATTTGAAAGTCAATTCCTGTTGTTTTCAGGATTATAGGTGTTTTAGTTGGAATCCGCCTTTGGTCATCAAAATTCTCCATAATTTGCATATAAGATGTAATATCTTCCTCTATGTTGATTGGTTCCTCTTCAGTAGCTTGTAAATATATTTCTTCCGTCTCGTTAAGTTGTGAATATAGTTGCATGCCGGTCTCTTTAGGATTGGTCTGTTCTTCCTCTGTTATTCCTTGGTCTATAACTTGGTCAGTCAAAGTTTGAGATTCAATTTTTAACTCTGGAACATCCTTTTTTTTTTTTTTTTAAACAAAATAATTTTTTTTTAATACAAAAAAAAAAGATTAAAAAACATTGAACATAGTGTATCATCTTTGACATACATCTTTGTCTAAACATTCCTTATTATACACATACTTTATACATTTCAGATATTCTTCCTCTATTTACATCCCTTCTAATGACCTTCCTTCTTTTTTTCCCTTCCATTTGTAAAATTTATTCCAGCTTAAATAGTATTCTGTTTCCTCCTGATTTTTTAATTCTTTCGTCATCTTATCCAATTCTGCGCAATACAAAATTTTCCTTATTAACGCATCTCCACTAGGCACTTCATTTGTTTTCCAATTTTGGGCAAACAAAATTCTTGCCGCTGTTATTACATGAATAATTAAGTATATATCATCTTTGTTTATATTTTTTTCTAATATGCCAAGTAGTAGCATCTCTGGTTTATATTGAGTTTTTTGACCCGTCATTTCTGTTATCCAATTCCAAACCCTCTGAACATCCTTTTTCATGTCCACTCTAAATTGTTCTTTCAGTTCCAAAATTTTTTCTAGTAGAAGTCCATAGTCAAACTGTGGGTAAGATGTAATATCTTCCTCTGTGTTGATTGGTTCCTCTTCAATAGATTGTAAATATATTTCTTCTGTCTCGTTAAATTGTAAGTATAATTGCATGCCGGCCTCTTTAGAATTGGTCTGTTCTTCCTCTATTATTCCTTGGTCTATAACTTGGTCAATCACACTTTGAGATTCAATTTTTAACTCTGGAACCTCCTCTTTCATGTCCATTCTAAATTTTTCTTTCAGTTCCAAAATTGTTTCTAGTAAAAGTCCATAGTCAAACTGTGGGTGAAATTCCATTTCAATAATAAAATAGTCTTCGTTTTTTTGGTGAAAGTTCAGCTTAGAAGATAAATACAACAATAGAAATTCTGTAATATAAGTAATATAAGGTCTAGGATCCAAAGAAAAATAGAAAAAAGCAAAAAAGTCAGGCCAGAGAAAATATAATCCAAAATAATAATAAAATCTTTAGGTTCCAAAATTTTTTCTAGTGTGAGTCCAATAATAAGCTAAAAGTTCTATAGTAGCAATGTTATAAGATATAACATCCAAACAGGAATAAGAAAAAACACAACAGTCAAGCCAAACAAAAAGATAAAGGCAGAAAAAATCCAAGTCAGTATTATAAATATCCAATTTGTAATCCAAAATAGTAATAGAAAAAGATGCCTTAAAAGTCAATTATTATATTGTAATCCAAAAGAGAGAGAAAATCCATTTTCTGGGAAATATATTTTATATTGTAAAGTCAAGAAGGAAGGAAAGAAAAAAAAATGCCCTTCAGCTGGTTTCAGTAGAGACAGGAATGTCTGGGCGTCACGCCAAGTTTAGGCTGAATATGCATCCAACAAGGCAAAGTGAAAGTTAGTTTAAAATGGATACTTTTTTGCTATTTCAAAAAGCCGCCCAGAGAACTGATTTTTTTTTTTTAAACAGTAATGTTCAGAAGGGGGGGAGGAAGACAAACAGTCCACCCCCCTCCCTAAAGGCTTCCACTTAAGCTAGAAACAAGCAGGCAAGGAGAAAGAAAGTCCACCTTCACAGTAAGGATTTTTTTCAGGATTCCCAAAATCAAAGAGCTCAATTAGTCAGTAAAAATTAGTGATTTTTTTCTCAAAGCTCATTTTCCCAAGTCTCCGAACGCTGCTTTCTTAGAGTAGGGAAGTGATTCTAGAAGCTTTTCACAGGAAGGTAATAGGATATCAAGAGGGAAGGAAAGGTCTCACCCGGATCATCCATGGTGGTTCTTTTTGCTTAGATGTTGCTGTGACTTTCGGCTGAAGCAGCTAAGTGATCGGCCATGTTAATGGCCGATCTTTTTCCCGTCGGCCCAAAGGTGATTTCTCGGACTGCAGAGGGAGCTACCGCTCCCTCCGCCGTCAACGAGTGTCTTCCTCAGCGGTGGTCGCCCCTCCAAGGTGACTTTTTACCCTGCCCAGGGTCTACCGATGGGGGGAAACTGGCCGGCAAAGAGAGCAAGCTCTTTGCCGACCGCCTGCACTGCGACCGGAACCGGAAGTCGGTTTTTTGGAGTTTTAACTCTGCTGTGACAGGGTTTATGATTCTGGTAATAGGGAATAATCCTACAAACTTTGGTCCTAGTTTCTTTGAGGGTTGCAAGGATTTTAGGTATTTGGTGGATAAGTAAACCTTCTCTCCTACACTAAAAGGTTTGGCTTGACTCTCTTTTTGTCAGCTTGCATTTTGTACGCTTGTCTAGTTTCATCTAGAGCTTTCCTGACTACTGGCCAGGTGTTTCTGAGTTGTGCGATCCACTCCTTTAGGGAGGGGATTGCAGGGTCAGCGGATGGAATTTCAGGCATCAGGTTAAAACTTTGTCCTGTTGCCACTTGGAAGGGAGCCTGTGCTGGAGTGAATTGCGTTGTTGTAGGCAACTTCGGCGAACGGGAGTAGGTCAGTCCAGTTGTCCTGCTGGTAATTAATAAAGCATCTTAAGTACTGTTCCAGTACCAAGTTCGACCGTTCAGTCCCACCATTTGTTTGCAGATGATGACTAGATGACAGCCCCTGGCCTGGGTGGTCCCTAACAAGCTTAGGAACGCTTTCCAGAACTCTGATGTGAATTGTACTCCTCTATCGGATATGATGCGCTGTGGGGCTCCATGAAGTCGGTATATATGTTGAACAAATAGTTTTGCGAGTGTCTTTGCATTAGGAATCTTTGGGCAGGGAATAAAATGCACTTGTTTGGAGAATAAGTCCGTTACAACCCAGATAACTGTGTTTCCCCCACTCTCTGGTAAAGTTTCCCCCAGATAAAGTCCATGGAAATCTCCTTCCAGGGTGCTGAGGGGGTTGCTACTGGTTGCAGTAAGCCAGGTGTCTTCCCTTGTAATCTTTTTGCTGAGGCATAAATTGGGCAGCTAGCCACATAGCTTTCAATGTACTTTTTTATTGATGGCCACCAAAATTGCCTTTTGACCAGATGCAATGTTTTCACAAATCCAAAATGGCCCGCGGACATTGAGTCGTGGCACAACTGCATGAATGTTAGTCTCTGGCTTTTGGATATGTATAATTTCCCTCCGACCCATGGCAGACCATCTGTCATGGTGCATAAGTTCTTGTGGCTTGGGAACCATTCATCTGTTTCTAGCGCTTTTTGAACTCAATTCCTGCTTGGCTTGCTAAAGGTTTTTGAAGTTTGGCTTGTGCTCGGGTGGTGACTTGTGCTGCCAGTTGTTTATTTGGCATGAGTGGTTTTGTTACGTCACTTCGATTGCTGTTATACTGGGGCATTCTGGACAAAGCATCTGCTAAAAAGTCCCCCCCCCCCAGCAAGTGTTTTAACATAAAGTTAAATCGGTGGAAATGTTGCGACCATCTTGCTTGTTTAGGAGTTAATTTCCTGGGCGTTTTTAGTGCTTCCAGGTTCTTGTGGTCGGCCCACACTTGGAAAGGAATTTTGTTTCCCTCCAGGAAGTGCTGCCAAGTGAGAAGAGCCCATCGCGCTGCATACGCCTCTTTTCCCCAGATCGCCCACCTTTGTTCTGTCTTTGTGAGCTTCCTTGATATGTGTGTATGCGCAGGATTGTAATGTTCCCTCATCGTTTTCCTGTAAAAGTACAGCCCCCACGGCTACATCACTGGCATCATCCTGAATCACAAAAAGTTTATCAGTGTCGGGGTGTCTCAAAACCGGATCCGCGGAAAATAGTCTTTTAAGCCTTTCAAATGCGGCTTGACATTCCACTGTCCATTTTAATGGTTGGCGTGGTTTGGGTTTCCCCTCCCCTTTGGTTTTTAGTAAGTTCATAATTGGTAACGCAATTTGGGCAAAGGAGGGGATGAATTGCCGGTAAAAGTTAGTGAAACCAAGGAAACTCTGCAACTGCTTCCTGGTGCGGGGTGGTACTGCTCAGACCTTCTCGGGGTCCATTTCTATGCCATTTGGCCATATGCAATATCCCAGATAGTCAATTCCTTCTTTATGGAATTCGCATTTAGATAGTTTGGCATAAAGGTGAGCTGCCCGGAGCTTTTTTACGACAGCTCTGACCAGTTTCACATGTTCTTCCATGGTCTCAGTGAATATCAAGATGTCATCTAGGTAAACAAGCACCCTCTTGTACAGATGCTCCCGTAGTACATCATTTATCAACTGCATAAATACTGCGGGTGCTCCTTGTAATGCAAAAGGTAGAACTCAAAATTTGTAACATCCTAAGGGGCAATTGAAAGCTGTCTTCTATTCGTCCCCCTCTTTTATTCTGATTCTGTAATAGACTTCTCTCAAGTCTAGCTTTGAGAAGATTTTCCCCTTTGACAGGTGGGACAACATTTCTTTCATGAGGGGAAGAGGGTATAGATTGCTTTCGCTCACTGTGTTCAAAGCCCTATAGACTATGCAGAGGCAAAGAGTTCCGTCTTTCTTTTCTCGGAACAACATAGGGGCACCCGTTTTTGGCTTTGCCGGCTGAATAAAACCCCTTTCTAAATTTTTGGCTATGAACTTCTGCATATCCTCCAGTTCTTGCAGGCTCATGGAATACAACTTGGGTTTTGGGAGTTTTGCACCCGGCCAGATTTTATGGAACAGTCCGTGGGCCGGTGAGGGGGCAGTTCATCGGATCTTTCCTCACTGAATACTTTAGCCAGGTCTCTATATTCTCCAGCATGAGGATGGAGAATCCACGAATGGGTTTACTTCATCTTCCTGCCCAATGAGACTAAGTCTGACAAGTTGCCATGCCTCCTGCTAGGCTAGATCCTGACCCAGTTACGACTTAGTCTCAAGCCCAACAGACTGCTTTTCGTTGGCTCCTAAAGGTCGTATAATCCATTTGTGAATTTCAAACTTCGGCTGGATCGCATAACAAAAGATTCCTCAGCTGCTGACAGGCTTTCCGAAGCCCAGCTGAGCGGCGGGCTCCGCGGGTGCCGCCGCTCGAAGATAACGCTGCCGAAGCCTCACACGGAGGCAATTTAAAGCCTCCTTTCATACGGCCTAGTTACCGGCCGTTTTCCAGCCCGCTGGATCTGAACGTCTCCGTTCGGCCAGACATTGACAGCGGCTTGCAATTTTGGCGGGCCATTTTTAGGTGCCGTGACGACATTTGACAGTGTTGGGGGGGGAAATTCCCTTGAGGGATTCCTTTTCCCTAGAACAAATTGGACTAGTTCATGGGTCGGCCAGCCGAAATATCCAACGAGCCGCACGGGCCCGTTTCCCTAAAAAAAAAAACCCCTGGGAGCCGCACCCGCCCGCGCATGCGCGCCCGCCCGCGCATGCCCACCCGTTCGCGCATGCGCGCGTGCACCCGTTCGCGCATGCGCGCGTGCACCCGTTCGCGCATGCGCACCCGTTCGCGCATGCACGCGCACCCGTTCGCACATGCGCACCCGTTCGCGCACCCGCATGCGCACCCGCGCACGCGGCGGAGGCTCCGGGGCCGCAGGTGATCCCTCAAAGAGCCGCATGCGGCTCCGGAGCCGCGGGTTGCCGACCCGTGGACTAGTTGATTGAATTCAACAACACGGACCTCGAGGCTCTTCTGGCATCAGAGGTTCCAGAGTATTCTTCCAGCAATGTTCATATCAGTCCTCATTTTAGGATGCCATTTGGGCCTGCTACCCAATCCTGTCAGGATTAGAGGATTGCTCCCACGGAGCGTGTGAGCCCACCGGTGGAAACTGACGCGTGAGCAGGCGCTTGCCACGTTGTGGTTTTGGCCGCCACCGTCAATCTTATTGCTGTACATCCTTGGCATTCAGGCTTGTCAGCCATCTGGAGCTCATTGGTGTGCGTGTGGCCAATCCTTGGTCCAGCGGCCACCATTGTTCGGAGCAATTACCAGCTTTGCTGGTAGCTCATTGGTGTGCGTGTGGCCAATCCTTGGTCCAGCGGCCACCATCGCTCAGAGCAATTACCGGCCTTGCTGGTATCTGGGACCTCCACCAAACCCAGTGCTCTGCTTCCATTGGAGGTTTTCCTCAGATTATCTGAGGGATCCAGGACGTAATGGAAGACAACGCGGCTCTAATGACTACCCATGGTGGTCTGCCCTCTCCAGCAAAAAAGAGGCACAAGTCCTCAAAATTGGAGGCAGCGGGAAGCTGAAGGCCAAGACCAAAGCTATCTCCAGTAAGGCCCCCTCTAAGGCGGCCGAGAAGGAGGCCAACAGGAGACACCTCGCCCTGGAAAGGCAGTTCTCCAAGGCCCAACAACAACAAACCAACATGTTGGTTCCGGCAGCCCCTGCTCCGGCTGAGGGGGCACTCTTTAACCCTCAACTCGCTCCCCCTGGCACCCTTACCCAAAGGGCATGGTCTCCTGAAGGAGACGCCGGGCAGGAAGAGGGGATGCTGAACCAGCCTCAATGGGTGGCACCATCGCCCGTGACACGCCCAAGACCAGAGGCCACGTTCACGCCCACAGCAGCTGGGCTCCGCCTCACTGCCCCTCAAGAGATGTGGCTGGAACAGTTTCAGGCTCTAATAGCCCAGGCTTTTGCTCAGGGCATGGCCTCATCTGCCACACCAATCATGCCATCTCATTATCCGTCAGAGCCAGCAGATTATCCTTGCTCCATCGTTTCTGACCAATCCTCTCACGATATGGGATCATATCCAGAGGAATACGAACCAAGATGAGGAGTCATCCCCGGATCCCTCCCCGTTTGTTGGGTTGTTTGACCCATCCTTATTCAAATCCCTTTTGACTAAGGCAACTAATTTGGCCAAAATTGATTCGGATCAGGAGACCCAACCAGTTCCCTCCACCAGCCAGGCCCCAAATCCATTATTTTCTGAGCCCACTGTAACTCAGAAGCATATTCCTTGTCCTCCCCTTTTTATTAATACTATTAAAAAACAATGGTCAGCTCTGGGCACCCCTCTCTCACTGGGAACAACAGACAAGAGATTGTTTAATGTTGCCACCTCCTTGTCTGCACTTCTAGAGGTCCTGGTGGTGGATGAAGCCCTAACACCTTTGGTTTCTCCACCGTATCTGGAGACATGGCTGAGACCCTAAAGGCAGAGGACAGGAAGTCCGAGTTCTCTCTTTGCAGGTCTCACCAAGCCTCGGCGTGGTTGGTGAAAGCTTCGACCTCCACCTCCTTTTTCACCAGGATGTCCATTATGTGGCTCCGAGAGCTCCAGGCCATGATTCCCCAGGATAAGGTACACACCCACCAGACCCTGGGTAAGTTGCTGGCGACATCGGAGTACATGGCAGATCCTTCGCTACATGCAGCCAGGTTCTCATCCCGGGCCATAGCCTACAACATGGCTGCCCGCAGACTGGTGTGGCTTAAACAGTGGCGAGCGGACCTAAAATCGAAATGGCGCTTGGCCACCGCCCCTTACACTGGTGGTCAGCTGTTTGTTGAGTCACTCAATCCCTATCTGGTGGAGAACCGTGACAAGCGCAGAGTTATGTCTCACCTTAACAGGCGAGTGGATAGAGACTCTGCACCGGACTACCGCAGACTGCCATTTCGTGCGGGTACAGGCTCGGAATGGGTTCCGCCAGCCCAACCTTTTCCTCCCAGACCCGACCGTCAATGGGAGCGTTCCGGCCCCAGACCCAGACAGCAGATTCAGGCCAAGCGGCCCTTTCGAGGGACCGGCGGCCGTCCCTTCAGGAGGAATAAGTGACTTCAGGGAGACAGCCCCCATAGGTGGCAGACTTTCCCTCTTTATCGACAAATGGGAGACCACCACTACAGACTCTTGGGTGCTCGACACCGTCAGAGATGGTCTCTCCCTAGAATTCCTGTCCAGGCCCCCGGGCCGCTTTATCTCTTGCCCAGCTCCACGGAATCTGGACAAAAAGAGACTCATGCAGGAGGCCATATGTCATCTTTTGGACATCAAGGCCGTAGAACCAGTGCCTACCGGGCAAACAGGGACAGGCTTTTATTCCATCCTTTTTGTGGTGCCAAAGACCTCAGGAGGATGGAGAGCCATTCTCGATCTCAAGGGACTAAATTCCCATTTAATGTACAGAAAATTCAAGATGCAGACACTCCATTCTATTCTGGCCAGCATTAGATGGGACGACTTCCTAACGTCCATAGACCTCACAGAGGCCTACTTACACGTTCCCATTCTCCTCGACCATCGCAGGTTCCTCAGGTTTTGCTATGCAGGGCATCATTACCAGTACAGGGCCCTTCCATTAGGCCTTTCCTCCGCTCCAAGAATGTTCACCAAAATCTTGGCAGCTCTGGCGGCCCACCTGAGATTAGTCCCGGTACGGGTCCAGTGTTACCTGGACGATATCCTGATCCAGTCCACCTCCGTCCAGGCAGCCCAGACGGATCTGGCCTCCTCCAGGAACACAGGTTCTCAGTAAATTTCCTGAAGAGCCAAACAGTACCATCCACTCGCGTATTGCAGCTGGGTGCAATTATAGACACCAGACAGTGCATGGTCTACCTATCACAGGAGCGCCAGGACAGCATCCGCTCACTGGTGCTCCAGATACAAAAGAAACGTGTTGTTTCTCTGGCAACCCTTTCCTAATTACTAGGGAAGATGGTCTCCTGCATATCCATAGTCCCATGGTCCAGGCTGCACTCCAGGCACTTGCATTGGTTCCTGCTACCATTCCAGAGGCTTGGCACCAGCTCCTCCAACCAGAGAGTCAGGGTCCCACTTCAGACTTTGAACTCCCTTCGCTGCTGGACATCTCCAGCTGTAGCAAAGGGCTTGTTATTCAAGGAGCCCGCACGGATCATCCTGACTACCGATGCCAGTCACAGTTGGCTCAGGGCCGGACCTGCAGCACAACATAAATTGGTTGGAGCTCAGGGCCATACAACTTGCCCTACGCCACTTCAAGAACAGTGTGGCGGATCAACATGTCCTGGTCCTTACAGACAATGTAACGGGCAAGACCCATGTAAACCGCCAGAGGGGTACCCGGTCCAGATTCCTCATGACCGAGGCTCAGTTGTTGGGTTCTTGGGCAGAGTCCAACCTCTCTTCCCTCAAGGCGGAGCACATCTCAGGAGAGGCAAACTGGCAGGCGGACTCCTTAAGCAGGTCAATGGTGGACCACTCCGAGTGGCGCCTGGATCCCTCCCTGTTCAGGGAGATCTCGATCAGATTCGGGCTACCGATATTAGACCTGTTCGCCTCGCCGCTGAATGCTCAGCTCCCAAGGTTCTTCTCCTGATTCCCTTCTCCAGGGGCGGAGAGGGTGGACGCGCTCCGCAGCCCTTGGCCCAGGGAACGGCTATACGCCTTTTCCCCTCTTCCCCTGATCCCGGCAGTTATCCGGAAGACTCTGCTGGAACGGGTGGAGGCCATACTGATTGCTCCACACTGGCCGAGACGACCATGGTTTGCCGACCTTGTAGGCCTCTCCATTTCCCCCCCCGTGGAGAATATCTCCAAACCACATTGCCCTCAGTCAGGGAGCCCTGCAGCATCCAGATCCCCAGTGGCTCCAGTTAGCCGCCTGGCACTTGAGCGGCAGCTATTAACCCGAGCATCCTATTCAACGAGGGTCATTCAGTGATTCAGGCCTCCAGGTGCCCTTCTACAAATAGGATCTACGATTCCACCTGGAAAAATTTTAGTCTCTGGTGTGCCAGGAAGCAGTTAGATCTCTCATCCGTCACCATCCCGAGGATCTTAGAATACTTGATGGAGGGACTCGACAATACCATCCGTAGACAGGTTGCAGCTCTGTCAACGGTGTTACAATGTGACAATTCGGCCTCTTTAGCTCAGCACCCCATGGTGCGTTCCTTCATTAAAGGGGCGACCAACACCAGATCCCCTGCGGTCCATCGATATCCCTCTTGGGACCTGCCACGGGTTTTACAGGCTCTCACCTTACCCTCGTTTGAGCCTATCAGGACATGTACGCTTCGACTTTTATCCGTGAAGGTTGCCTTCCTGGTAGCCATCACATCGGCCAGGCGCATATCGGAGTTAGCTGCTCTCTCGTTCAGAGAGGATCTCTGCACCTTTCACGAGGACAAGGTGATCCTTCGCCTGGATCTGTCATTTGTTCCCAAGGTTAACACCTTGTTCCACAGGGCCCAGGAGGTGATACTTCCTGACTTTTGTCCCAACCCGTCCCACGGACTGGAACGTAAGTGGCACACTCTGGACATGCGCAGAGCACTACGACAATACATCAAATGAACGTCCGCCTTTTGCAAGTTGGAGGCACTGTTTATCTCCTTTCAACCCTCTTCCATGGGGCAGAAAGTGTCTTCTTCAACCATTGGCAGGTGGATCAAAGCTTGCATTCCGCGGGCTTACCAGTCACATTCATTGCCCGTGCCCGGCCGCATCACGGCTCATTCCACCCGCAGCGCCGCAACATTGGCAGCTTGGGCAAGGCAAGCTTCCATTGACGAGATATGCAGAGCGGCGACTTGGTCGTCGCCTTCTCCTTTCATACGCCACTATAAAATGGACAAGTTTGCTTCCGCGGACGCCTCATTTGGCCGGCGGGTGCTACAACAAGTGGTGTCATCGAGTGGGACACAGGCCCAGACTAATTCCCTCCCATAGGGACAGGGTAGCTTTGGTATGTCCCATTCGTGGATTCTCCATCCTCATGCTGGAGAAGGGGCGTTGTCTTACCTGAATGCCTTTTCTCAGCATGATGGTGGAGAATCCACATCCACCCCCTTTTAGTGTCCGTCAGGTCCTGTGTCGGGGGTAGGAGGAGCCAACACGTCAGACTATCGTCTGTTGCTTCGCCTTCGTCGTAACTGGGTCAGGATCTAGCCCAGCAGGAGGCGTGGCAACTTGTCAGACTTAGTCTCATTGGGCAGGAGGATGAAGTAAACCCATTAGTGGATTCTCCATCATCATGCTGAGAAGAGGCGTTCAGGTAAGACAACGCCCCTTCCTCTGGGATCTCTGGCAGTTCCTCTTCCCCCCCTTACCGCAGCTCTCTCGGCAGGATTTCCCCTGTTTCGGGGTTGAGCTGGTGCTTTGGCTGGTTCCCCTTTCGGGAACCTGAGTTCTGCCATTCTCCAGTCCACCTACGGGTTCCACTTTGCCAGCCATGCCATGCCCAGGATAAGGGGCATTCCATTCCACCACAAATGTTATAGTCTCCACGTGGTCCCCTATGGTGAGCTGGACTGGCAGTGTAGCTAGTGTGGCGGGCATCCCCCCTGCTATGGACCCATCTAATTGACTGAAAGAGATTGGTTTCTTCAGCCTCCTCACCGGGATCCCCAAATTCCCCACTAGTGTTGGGCTTATGAGGCAGCGGGTGCAGCCAGAGTCAATTAATGCCCTGATTTCCACTCTCTCAGGCAAGCCGGGAGCTAACAATTCTACTGTCCGGGTGAGCGGCGCAATGTGTCCACTTACCAGGGGTTTGTCTTCTGAGTTGTCGTCTGACAAGTTGGACGTCCCTCCTGGGTTGTCAGAGTTCCCTTTCCTCATTTGGCTGAGGCAGGAACTCAGTGACTTCCATGCTCTTCATGGCCGTCTCCTTCGGCTTCGCTGGAGTCTTCCTGAGTTTTTCGGCTGGAGCTCAATCAGGTTTCCGGACGGGTGTGTGAGCGGCATTCAGCTTTGCAGTGTCCCTCTTTCTCGCATTTGAAGCATCCTGATGTCCTTTTGGCGGTTGGGACTTGCTTCGATGGCTCGCGGGTCGACTCGGATGGTGACCTTCCCCACGATCTCCCCCCGCGTTGCTACCTTTTGGCTAGGTCGATTTCTGCGTCTTCGGCCAGAACGTACCAGTCTTGAAGCCGGTTGGGGTCTCCTCGAGGGATGCAGGCATCGTAGAGGTCATAGTTCAGACCGTCCTTGAAGTGGCTGATTAGGATGTCTTCTGGCCAATTTAGTTTACTAGCCAGGGCTCGGAACTCCTGGGTGTACTCCACTATGGGTCCCCTGCCTTGTCATACTGTTTTTATCCGCTCCTGCGCTTTCCTATCAGCTAGGGGGTCTTCAAAACGTCGTCTAAGAGCTGCCATGAATTGGTTGAAATTTTGCAGCTCTGGTGCGTCAGCATCATGGAGGTCTGCTACCCAGTCCGCCGCAGTGCCGTCTAGGGCCGCTTGTATGATGCAAACCCGGGCCCGGTCACTTGGGGTGTCGTGGCCATATTCTTCCATGTAGTTTAGCACCTGGGTTAGGAAAAATCCCAGGTGCCATGGCTACCCCCAGTACTTTATTTCCAGTGATGGGAACTTTTGGATGTCTTTTTTTCCGTTTGTGCCGTCTCCCACCTCTGTGGTTGCTGCTTGGTGGGGGGTGGCAGAGGCGGTGGTGACGGCTGCGGTTTCAGTGTTGCTGGAGGGCTCAGGACTGCTGGTTCAGCCCCCCCCTCGTTCCTTCGGTGGAGCCCAGACCGACGATGCCCTGGTGTGGGTTAGCTTTCTCTTCTCTCATGGAGTCGAGTGCTATTTTCAGCATATCAATTGCTTGTTCCAAAAATTGGCTGGAATGTGACGGTCGGTCCTCTTCCTCCTTTTCGCTAAGATGAAGTGACCTTTCCATCTCGACTTTCCAACTTGATTGATGACTTTCTCGTCTAAGTGTCACCTTCCTGACTTCTCCCAGTCTTCCTTCTTCCCAACACCCATCGACCACCTGGGCTTGTGGTGGCGTTCTGTGACCACTACCTCTTCCGATGAGCTCGAGAACTCGGAGCTATTGTATCTGTAGGGATCTGCTTGGTGGGAGGCTTCCTCCCCATCGCAGGTTCTTCCCTTTCCGTTCCAGTATCTGACATCATTTGCTAAGTCCCCCGGTAAGGGTCTTCCTTCCGGGCTGACTGTTACTGCAGATCCTGCCTAATGTCAGGGCCCACTTCAATACCTCATCCTAAGAAAGTAGAATTCGTGGAAGCAGTTTCTTCCAAAGGAAGCTTTATTAAGAGAAGCTGATAACAGGCATAATAGGCAGGATCTGAGGGTTTTCCGCTCAGATCAATAGGTTAAAAGAGCCCCAAACAAACCCCACCTCAATAGTTCATCCAGTCAGTTTGAATCAGCCAATCTCAGGTGTTAAGTCTGTTGTGGGAAAGGAGCTGATAACACCGTTCTTTCCCAGGTTCGCAGCGAGGTTGTTGGGTCTTCACACCTTCCCTTCCGAAACGGGAGATAAGCCAGATGGCCGAAGGCACATTCCTTTCTCACCCGAAGGTAACATCAAGGGAGAGACAATTTAAAGAGTGAATATGCAGAAACAGCGGAAGGGATACATTGTAGTGATAGAGAGAAACAAGAGACAGCCCGCAGTGTCTTCCCCCCTCCCCTTCAGGAATATGAGAGAACCCAGAGCAGTGATGGCGAACCTTTTAGAGACTGAGTGCCCAAACTGCAACCCAAAACCCACTTATGCATCGTCGAGTGCCGGGTGGGTGTGGCCCATTGGGTGGGCGTGGCTGCGGTGGTAACGGCAGACTGGGTGGGCAAAGTTCAATCAATCAATTCCAACTTTGCAAGATCTTTTTTTTTCCCACGAGAAGTTGAAATTGATTGAACTTTTTTTTTTTTTTTTGCACACGGCGGAGGCCTAAAGCGAAAAGGTTTTATAAAACCCAGCTGAAGGCCTAGGACTGGGGCGACGGCGCGCGTGCCCACAGAGAGGACTCTGAGTGCCGCCTCTGGCACCCGTGCCATAGGTTTGCCACCACTGACCCAGGGTAATGGAATAAAAGAAATAGAAAAGTGTCCCCCTTAATATATAGGTTCTGATACATTAATTGAGGACTATCTGTAAATACTTGGTTTCATGATAATATTTTTTCCCTAAGTTTTAAACATTTTTCTACTTTTATATTGACATATTCATTTTTCGAATCTATTATCAAATAACCAATATTGCTAAACTGAAATCAACAGCACTTATTTAGTGGTGACTATCCCTTAATCTTCATTTTCACTCAAATTACTTCCTTTAGTTAATAATCTTTTCAGTGCTTTTTTTCTCTAGTTATCATGGGCAGCCAAGCATCCTGGTCACTAGTTAAATTTCTAATGAAAATTGACTCAAAAATGACTTCAATTTCCCTTTTATTTCCATTGTCTCATTTCTTGCATGGCCCAAAATCTGCTGTGATTTGTTCCTTTCTCTTTATTTGGACAATAAAATTTTATTTGGCTGGTGAAAGAAAAAAGGATTTTTTTTTGCTAGATATTGAAAATTACCTAAAGATGTTTGCATGGACATAGTTTTTTTACTGACAACTAGAACTAACTTTCTTCTTTTATTATGTGCCAGAGATGGTGATTGTTTTATTGATGAATATGGAAAAAGTGATAGTCCAATGTTTTGTTCCATTCTTCTAATTTACAACATCAATAGTAATGAATGATGGATGAGATATCCAAACATTAATAAATAATCTTAAAAGGTGTACTAAATCAAAGGAATAGACCAAGGAATGATCTTGTATAATGCTTCAAAGGGGATAAGCTAATTTGAGTGTCATTAATTTTGCTATATACAACAAATAAGCAAAATTCCATTTAAAATAGAGGTATTCCCAACCAAGTAAGTATTGAATTGACATTGACACCTTTCCTTGCATTTTATGTTATTATATGAAACCTTTAAAACAAGTCTCTATTAATTAAATATGTTTGAAGGCAGATGTCATATATTACTAAAACATCACTCTTGCGGTGCTGTATTCTCTTTTATTTAATGATAGTTGAGTTTTGCTACAAAATGGTTTAATTCTTTATTTGATTCCATTTGAAATATTGAAATGGTAATAGACATTGGAAGTGAGGATGGAAAAACTATGGGTCATCAGATATTGCTGAACTATAACGCAGCTTCTCTTACTATTTGCTATGCAGGCTGCTGACAGTAAAAGTTGTGCTTCATTAATTATTAAAGCCTGATGCCCATCTTATTCACTTATTTTTTGCCCTATAACCCTCTTAGCTATCCTATTATTTCTCCTAGCATGTTGGAATGTGATGCTTTGTAACAAAAATGTTACATGTTTAAAGTTATTTATATAACTCACAGAATATTCTTGTGCGTGACTACTTAGTGGGGCTTCCTCATAGGTCAATGTGAATAGGATCACACTGCATTAAAATGTATATTTTTTCCAAGCATAAATAATCTTTATTTTTTCTAGCTTTGTAAATGCATGTTTGTATGTGTCTGTTACGTTAATTTTTAAGTTTATCTGTGCTATTCTACTTCTAAGTTCAAGTAGTTTTGTCAGATTCCCTGCCAGCAAAATAGGCAAAGACAGTGGCTTTAGGCTTTGATATTAAGAAATACATTGCTAACTTTTCTAGATAGTATTACAAAGATTCATGGAGTTAAGAGCTACATACAGGTAGTACTTAATTTATGACAGTAATAAAGGCTACCCATTACAATTGTAAGTCATGACAGTCATAAAGCTGGTCACCCAAGTGACTAACCCGAGTTTACAACCTTTTTTTGCGGTAGTTAACTCAAACGCTAACAGTCATTACGTGAACCTGCGGTTGTAAGGTAAACTCATGTGAACTATGGGGTGTTTTAGTTGAAAACTGGAAGTAAATACTGAATTTTGATTAAAATGTTATAAATTGTAGTCACATGACCATAGTAATCTGCAAACAACTATGAATGCAGGCCAGTTGTTGAGCCCCCCTAGCACCCAAAATGCCGTCATGTGACCTGGCTGGGAGCTATTGGAACTTTGGAACCGGCTTGTAAATAGCTTTTGGGTGTCTTTTGTAACTTTGAATGGTCGGCAAATAACCAGACATAAGTTAAGGACTACCTGTATTTGAAGCATCCATATTTAATTCCTATGGAAGCTAGCATATCATGCAAAACCTTTTAGGCTTTATCTACTATTTACATAAGCGTTATATAGAATGTCTTTCAGTAGAGATCTTTCTATAGGAAGTATTAAAAGCTGCTGAAGTAATATAATTTTAAAATGTGTTATGAAATAATAAATTCTAATCTAACTCTTGATTAGGTTATTGCTATTAGTGTTGGATATGTAGTTTAGGCTAATTTTTCTTCCTAAGATGGATTGGCAACTTCCGCCCTTTATAGATGCCCAGTTCTATTATTGCAGTCCTCATAATGTACACAAATCATGAAGAAATTTAGTGGCAAGATGGCTATATGTAGAGAACATTATCTGCCAGAATATTTTTTTGTCCTCCCTGCAAAAGAGGTGCTTAATGTCCGAACCAAAAAACTCTGATTATCTCTTTTCCCTTCTGTTGATGATACCATATAATCAAGCATGTTTCTTGCAGCTATCAGAGACTACAACAACACCTTAAAAAGTACAGTCAATAACATCCAAAATATTGTTACCTCTGCCTTAAGGAATATAACAGTTCTTTGACAATGCACTTTTAGTGGCTAATTTAAATTGTATTTATTTATGATTTACTTTTTGAAGCTATTATCCTAATTAAAATGATCCATGCATTAATGGAATGTAAATAGGATATTCCAAATAGTGCAAGCTTTTAGAGCACTATATAGGTGCTATTTTTGGATAATTATCTTAAAACTTTCATTAGAAAATGTTAATTTTTAATTTAAGAGATAAGTACAATACATACCATTTTAGCTTTGAAGAAATTAAGACCATAACAATAAATGGGAATAATAATAATACTATGAAATATCAACAGAGTTGCAGGTTTGTTTATTTCAGTGTAGATTTTGGGACCAGACCACAAAACACATTCTATTTTTATTATTGATATCCTTGTTGAGGGGGAAATGTTTCCTTAAAGCTCCCTATCCTGGAACAGCTTGAAATGATAATCTTTGGACCTGATCTTTGTCACTTTTTGATTATTCTGAAAATATTTTTTTTAGGGTGGGAATATGAATGGGAAATTTTGGAGAAGCAAACTAACTTTACTTGGCTTAAAGCTTCTGGATTTCTCAAATAAGTACTTAAATTGTGATTTCCCCCACTCCCCCAATGGAAATTTTTGCAGAAATTTGGCACAGTTGTTTTGATGCATTGTATTGTCATTTGTAGCCCTCCCAAAGATTGGGGCTCTTTACTGGTTCTCAAGCCCTCAAATATTGTCAGCTTTTGGTCTACTGTTTTGACACTGAAATAACTACTGAGAAACTTTGATTTGAAATATTCCACTATTGAAGGTTATTATTGAAGGACATAAGTTGCTTTTCTTTTCAATTGAAATTGTGTTTATATTCAGATAGATTTGCTTATGGGATAATAAATGTGTTAATCTGATAATTCTATATTTGAATTTGCTACTGCAGACTATATAGGGCTACTGTTTTCCTAGAAGTAAATATCTGGAAATCGTTGTCTGTTTCCAAGGAACACGAATGTCAGGCATTTAGAATAAGATTTAAAAGTCAGCCAAGCACTTTGTCCTCTCACATTTTATCCTTTTCTCTGAACAAGTGCCAGTTTGCACAGATTGTGTGTCAGTTTAAATACAACATAGATCAGGGTGCCTGATATCTTTCCATAAGACTTCGAAAAACTTTAGGTAGTTAGTAGATGGAAATGTTCTTTCACATTAAATTGTTTTGTAGAATTATAAAACAGCCTTTTGAATGCTTTCAAACAAATTGTTGTCATCCACTAATGAATGAGATACCATCTGTAATAATTAAGGTTATTCCAATTGTTTCTCCCTACAGCAAAACTTCTGAAGGTTTGGAGAAGATTGTAAAACAACGGCCAGGAAGGACTGTAGCAGTATTGTAAGTACTGCACTGAAAAGAAAATGTAAATTAAGCATTTTGCAAATAAACTGCCTATATATATTTGATGAAAAATTACTTTGTAGAAATGAATTACATGGAATGTAAAAGCATACTTTATAACTGTAGTCTTGTTAAGTTACCAGGATTGCTTCATTCTTGTAAAATATGAAGTGTATTGTTGTAACATAATTAGAAATTCACCAATATCACAGAAAAATATCTTTTTATCTAACCAAGATTGATCTATTTTATATACATTTGTTTATTTAAAACTATCAGAATTTTAGAAAATCATTATAGTTTTGTTGAGTTGTCATTTATTTTAGTGACTTATTGTTTAGGTTATTTTGCAGAATTATTTATTTGCTGATTTATTTATGTATTTCATTATTTATTTATTTGATTATTTAGTAAATTATTTATCTGATGAATTATTAATACATCTTCATGACAGGCTTTAAATTATTTATAACTTAATTTTGATTTTATTGCTTTTCAACGCAGCATTGTTACTGATTACATTTTTTCCCCCCTCTTACTTGGTTCTTGAAAATTAAAGTGTTAGCTTTGAGGCAACTTTATATTCATTGCAAGATTCTCTCTCTCTCTCTCTCTCTCTCTCTCTCTCTCTCTCTCTCTCTCTCTCTCTCTCTCTCTCTCTCTCTCTCTCTCTCTCTCTCTCTCCCTCTCTCTCTCTCTCTCTCTCTCTCTCTCTCTCTCTGTGTGTGTGTGTGTGTGTGTGTGTATTGATATATCAAAGATAAATGTACACACACATATATTCTGTAAAATGTCCCTATAACTGGACTTTGAATGTCTGTAACTCATGCCTGTTACCTTTTCAATTTTTTCTTCCTATATTTAATTATGTTGTCTTCTCTAAATTAGGAATGTGATTCTTCCATGGGGGATTCTGATGGAGGAAGAATCTATGGCTCTAGGTCATTATTTTACTGACATTTTTTCCTATTGAACATGTTGGTGTTGTTTAAAGCTTCAGAAATAATTTTCAGAACATAATATGTGAAGTATAAAATTAATGGAAATTTCTGAAGACAATCAAATTTGAATAGTCCTTCCTTTGGAGAAAATTTACTGTATTATAAATATTTTTTATCATTCTTTTCACATGTTATTCTAAACATAGCATGACTCTAGATTGAGATTATAGTTTCACACCAAATATAAGTCAGTTTAACTGTCCTAGGCTTTCCATCTACCTTTTATCTGTTCTACTTTCTGAATTATATGCAGGATTTAAAATATTTGTGTTACATTTATTTAAATGTTTATGCTGACTTTCTTAAAGCAGCTTACAAAAACAAGTTAAACTATAAAATGATTTTTAAAATAAATAAAGTTGCTAAAATAAAAAGACAGCTTTTTAAAGTTCAACTCAGATATATTAATTAAAAGAAATAAGTTTTAAAGGCCTGTGTAAGAGATAGCAAAAATTAAAGATGTAGTACTTGACCAACAATTGTAATGGAGCCTGTCCATATGGTTGCAATTCATAATAGTTGTTAAATGAAGAACCCATGTGCTTGCCTTGCTTAATGCCCCATCCCTGTTCTTCCCATGGGGATGTAAAGCAACAGCTAATTTCTTGGAGCATGGGGTGCTTCAGGAGTGGAAAAGACCCTGGGAGGCATAGTTCAAGCCCTGTCCCAGGCCTCCCAAGGATCCCCCAGCTCTTGGTTCACTTCCCTCCCATCAGGGTCCCTGCAAGCCTGGGCCTGCTTCCCACTCAGTCAGGTCCACATGCCCCTCCCCATCCCATCACTGATTGCTTACTTGGAAACTCCAAATTGGCATTGGAGAAGGAGAGCAAGGTGCTCTGTCCCTTGACTGTGTTGCCCCTTTCTGGAAGTGAGTGCCATTTCAGAATGGTCACAATTCAAAAGCTTTCTTTCTAGTCCAGGGCAAAAAGAGGAGGCTACATACTGTGGGGAGAAACCAGTGCTGCACTGCCCTCTCCCAAACACCACAACAGTTTCAAACCATCCATACTAAGACTTTGAAAAAGCAAGGACAAGAAAGCTAGTTTGTGCTGGTATGAATGCCACATCATTAGAGGCGTGTGCAGGAACAAAATGAGAAATAAGGCATCACTGAGTGAGCTGGAGTGGAGGGGGATAGTCATGTGGCTTCCATGTGAATGACATCAAATTCCGCATCATAGGCCAGCCATGTGAAGCCCCATGGTTTTCTAGCAATCTCACTTGGTGCTAAGCAGCAGTGAGGAGAAATTGAAAGCCTGCCAACTTTGCCTCTACTGATTGACTGCCTTACACATCCACTCTCCTCTCTCTCCATGTTCTCCTCCTCCTGATCCTTCTCCTCTGATGTAGTGTGTGTGAGCAGTGTCATTCCCCCTCTGGTGCCAGTTTCTAGTAGGTGAAGGTCCTGTTTGATTGTCAATAACTTCCAATCATCAGCAAGCAAGCTTTCACCCCCTTCTCGGCATATTCTTCCCCAGCCGTGCAATCAGCATGCTCAAGGCTGGTTCTCAGATACTAGAGGACTGTCTTGCTTTTTCCCCCTCTTGATTGTCATTGGGAGGAAAGAGCAACCTCTGATTAGCAAACAGAAAGAGATGGCAGAAGAATAAGCTGGGGAGGGGTATTGAAAACCGTCCTCCCTCCCTAGAATTCTTGCCAGCATTCCCATTTACTTTGTTCATGGGAAGCTTATAGGGAGAAAGTCAATGTAATAGTCCAGTGCCCACAGGCAGGTAAGTGGCTGCTGCGGGAGTGCAAATTCGGAGTAATGCTTTGGAGTGCAAGAAAGGTGCTGCATGGGTCAGGGAAGTCATGTAGATGGCAATGTGGGCTGCAAGGTGTACATGATAGTTCATTCCTCCCTGTTCCTCCTTTGCTTCCTTCATTCCCTCCTTTCCTCCCTCCCCATTTGCCCTATTCCCGTGGTTGTGAACCTATGGCATGCATGCCACACAGAGCCCTCTCTGTGGGCATGTGCGCCGTCGCCCCAATCCTAGGCTTTCAGTCCCGTCCATGAGCAACCTGCATCAAAATCTCCCTGGGCAAGTGGCTTTTTAAGCTGGGTTTTATAAAACCTTTTCGCTTTAGGCCTCCACTGCCGTGTGCAAAAAAAAAAGTTCAACCAATCAATCAATTTCAACTTCTCGTGGGAAAAAAAAGATCTCGCAAAGTTGGAGTTGATTGATTGAACTTTATTTTTAGTCCCACACAGTGGCAGAGGCAGTGACGGAGGACCGCGTCGGAGCTGGAAAGAAGGTGCCCTGTGGTGGGGGGAGCGGCGGGAGCAGGACGCTCCGTGCGAGGGTTGGGTCGGGGCGGCGGGAGCAGGGCGCTCCGTGCGAGGGTTGGGTCAGGGCGGCGGGAGCAAAACGCTCTGTGCGAGAGGTAGGTCGGAGCGGTGGCGGCGATGGAGCGCTTCGTTGGGGGAAGTAGTGGCTGGCGGTGGGGCACTTCTCACTGCGTTTTTCCCCCCCAACCTTTAAACCATTTTTTAAAACACAAGAGTTGTATCACGGAAAAGCCAACCCATGGCTGAAAGAAATACGACGGCCTCCTTGAACTTACCATCTTATCGCACGTCAGTAACAACCCCACAAAATCCCACCCCAGTGGTGGGATTCATTCCATAGAACCGGTACCTAATTTATTTTGAGTTCTCCGAACCGGCCCAGAAATGGCCAGACTAGCGTGCATTCACGTGCCTCCAATCCCTTTCTTCCTTGCTGCAATCTGGCTTTGCAGTAAGCAAGGTGGTTGGATGCACGTGAATGCACGCTAGTCTGGCGTCTCAAAAAAAACAAACAGTTTTTCCCCCTGTTCCTGACAGTGAAAATCCTCCACCTTACCTGAGACCGGGTTTTTTTTTTCCACTCGATGTTCGCTACCAGACTGTTCTACTTGATGCAGAATGGGAAGGATCCGCATTCCGCAGCAAGTAAACTTTAAAGAAAGTTTAAAAATGTGGCAGAGAAAATACTCCACCTTACATGGTATCAGGGTTTTTTTCTCCGCTCCCCTTGGCTGTTCGCTGCCAGACTGTCTGGCAGCAAAAAGCCAAGGAGAGAGGAGAAAATCCTGCGGGGGGGGGGATTCTCTGCTCTCCAAGGCTTTTTGCTGCCAGCAAGTAAACTTTAAAGTTTAAAAAGTATGGCAGAGAAAATCCTCCACCTTACATGGGATTGGGAGGGGTTTTCTCTGCTCTCCAAGGCTTTTTGCTGCCAGACTGTTTTACTTGATGCATCAGAATGGGAAGGATCCACATTCTGCAGCAAGTAAACTTTAAAGAAAGTTTAAAAAGTATGGCAGAGAAAATCCACCACCTTACATAGGATCAGGGTTTTTTTTCCCACTCCCTTTGGCTATTCGCTGCCAGACTGTTTGGAAGCAAAAAGCCAAGGAGAGAGGAGAAAATCCTCCACCTTACGTGGGATGGGGGGGCGGGATTCTCTGTTCTCCAAGGCTTTTTACTGCCAGCAAGTAAACTTCAAAGAAAGTTTAAAAAGTATGGCAGAGAAAATAATCCACCTTACATGGGATCAGGGTTTTTTTCTCCGCTCCCCTCGCACACCTCAGTACCTACCACGGCTGCCAGCCACTCACGCAGGTCCATTAGGCCACCGCCCAGAGCTGCACGCCCGCCCAGCACGAAGGAGGTGATGCAGTCAGCTAGGAAGTCCCACTTAGAGGTGGTAGAGCACTCCCAGGGCCAGCAGGCAAAAGGCCACCCCGAGCAGGGAAAGCTGGATCCCCATCGGCATTATGGCCGCCCAGGCCCAGAGATGGGGGTGGCACACAAGCCTAGCTGGAACTGGGGGGGGGGCCATGGCGCCGATGGAGATCCGGCTTTCCCTGCTTGGGGTGGCCTTTGGCTTGCTGGACTTGGGTGTGTTCTACCACTTCTACTCGAGTTTGCTAGCCGGCCGTTTCACCTCCTATGTGCTGGGCGGGCCAGGTGCTTCAGGCAGCGGTGGTAGCCTAATGGACCTGTATGAGCTGCTGGCACCAGCGGCCCAAAGTGGGGCTAAGGTGTGTCGGGTGTGCAAAGGGAACAGGCTCCACGTGCGGGCCAAGGGCAAGATCTGCGAGGGGGCCAAGGAGATGACCAGCAGCAACCTGCTCTCCAACCGCAAGCAAAAACAGATGGGATGGAGTAGGCGCGTCCGGCGGTCTGCATCATGCGCTTCCCTCTCCCCTACTCCGCCTGCTGCTATAGGGCTGGCCCGGTATTGGCAGTGGGCTGCAGAGCCCCAGAGTACACCGGTCGAGGGCCGGCAGGCTGTGGCTGCTGACGGACACTGTCGGCCCCCATGCGCTTGCTGTGTGCGGGGGCCGATGGTGTCAGGCAGCAGCTGCCCCGGCCCCTACCTCGCCTTGCGGCAATGGCACCTGCCTCGCCTCGTTTCACCCTGCAGGACGAGCCTCCTGCCCACTGTCCCACCCGCCAGAGACCCTGCCCTGCCTCGCCTCGTTTCACCCTGCAGGACGAGCCTCCTGCCCACTGTCCCACCCGCCAGAGACCCCCTGGATCTCCCCCAACCCTGCCCGGCCCCCACAGGCATCCCCACGAGCAACTTCAAGGTGGCCATGCCTACTCCGACCACGCCCACCCAGTCTGTCATGACCACTGCAGCCATGCCTATCCAGTGGCCACGCCCACCCAGACTGCCATGCCCATTCTGGCCACACCCACTGTAGCCACGCCCACCGACTGGGCCACGCCAACCTGACACCCGGCGATACATAAGTGGGTTTTGGGTTGCAGTTTGGGCACTCGGTCTCTAAAAGGTTCGCCATCACTGCCCTATTCCTTTCCCAACAGGAAAGTAATGGCTGCTGCTAGAGGGAGAGGGAGCAAGGAATTGTAAGAGTGCTTAGAAAACTGTCACAGAATGTTGAAATGAGGATTATGTGACCTCAGTCCAGCACTGAACAATCACCACTGCCATTTCCTTAGTCATAGGAATCATAAGTCCTGGATTTTGTGCACATTGTATAAGTTTGCCTATTTAAGATACTTGGTTCAAAAATTGTTGCCTTATGATGCACCAGTTCACCCAATTAAAAGTTATAACAACAAGAATTTTAGTAGTATATAGTAAATTGGGGCCATGTTTCCTTGCTATGTTAACATCTTTTAGCTTTATTTATTTCTGGTATTTGTGTGCAAAGTATGAGTGTGGAACTCAAATAGTTTGTTCTGATACTGAATATGATACCTGAATATAACTCACTCAATAAAGTGTTGCATGGAAGAATACAGACTTGTCAAACCATCTAAATAACTGCCTGCTTATAAGGTTTTGACTCTTAAACTAAATACAGACCTACATAGAGCCAATGGTAGGAGTGATGTGTTTATAGGGGTAATTATATTCTTTTCAGTGTTACAGTGGATGAAATCAGAGTACAATGTACAAGAACCTGACAATCACTTTGTTTGTTTATTTGTTTATTTGTTTGTTTGATTGATTGATTGATTGATTTAAGACCACCTATCTCATTCAAGAGTGACTCATTTTAGTTGTAAAATTTAGATCCAGGTTGTCTACGGAACAACATATTCTTAAATTCTTTCAGTATTTTCAGATTATGTGCCAATTCCCTCCCTCCCCCCAATACGGTGTGGTCTGTATTAGGTAACTGCCTCTGAAATTAAGATTGGTCTTCTACTTATTATCATAGAAGTAATAAGTCCTTACATGATGTTTCTTAATTCTGATAGTGGTTTTTGCTTTCATATTTTTTAAAAATAAATAATGGATAGACCGTGAATGAATGAATGAATGCTGAATGAATGAATTTAAATGAATTTAGAAGCAGAATGCAGAGATCAAGAGACCTTCTCTTTACAGAGAAGGTAAATGAGGAAATGTGAGGAAAAGCTAATGAAAAGGATGATAACAGTGCTTCTAGCTAAATAATTTGGTATAGGTTGAGGCATTAACAAAGGCATTAGATATTTATGGTTTAAACAAAGAAAAACGGCACTTAAAATTAAAACAACAGTTAAAATTGAACACAATAGTTTAGAAAGCTAAAAATGACATGTCCTTTTTGAAGGTAAATAAAATCATTTTTAAACATAAGTATTACAAGTCCTTAACTTACAACCAAAATTCTGAGCAGAACTGTTGTCACATCAAGGATACAGTTATTAAGTGAGTCATACCCAGTTTTATGCCAATTTGCTGCAGTTAATAAGCAAATCACTATAGTTATTAAGCGAATCACATGGTTGTTAAGTGAATCTGACTTTCCCCTTCAACTTTGCTTATCAGAAATCCCCTGGGAAGGAGGCAAATGGCAATCATGTGACCCAGCTACCCCACTGCCATATGCTGCAACTCATAAATACATAAATACATCAATAATTTTGATAAAATGATCACAGTGATTTGTGGCAGTCATAAGTGTGAAGACTAATCATAGGCCATTCTTTTTAGCACTATGGTAATTTCGAAGGTCAGTAAATGAACACTTTAAGTTGGGGACTAAGTCACACAGATATGAATTACTTTGACTTCATTAATAACTATGAACATTTTACAATCCATTTTTTTACTTTCCTTTTATTTTTTATTTTTATTTTATTTTAATATTTAATGGTTTAGTAATACTGTTTAACTGTTAATCCAGTGTGTTATTATTTCCCTTGGTTTGAAAGTTTAGAAATTAATTAATGAGAAAGGATTTGTTGTACATTTCAAGTTAGGTTGTTGCTAAAATACAGTAGAAAAGGCCTCTAAATAGATTTTACTATATAATTTAAATTATGCATGTGGATATCTAAATTCCTTATTTTGAAATATTGAATGTATGAATATTTAATTGGTATCTTGCTTTAGTATTTTCATATGCTTTCTTTAAAGGAAGCTGTTTCCTTTGATTTACATACATTGATAAAAACTTATATATAGTATATGTCTAGAGTTTTTCTCTAATATTAGATGAATACCTTTAGACAGTAATAACTTTAGATAGTTGCTTTTGATATGCATATTTTTATAAAATATATATTATATATGTATATATAGATTTATATTTGCTAGAGCCAGGCATTCCATATTCCTATGATACCTTTCAGAGCATTTTATATAATAATTTTATAACTCATATTTACAAAGATCAGACTGATTGCAATGTTTAATAATAATGTCCCACTCTCTAATACAAGCTGATACATATTCACTTACAATGCATGTAATCATTGCATTTTATTTAATTAATTAATTAATTGGATTTCACCTTTTAAACTGAAGCTGAAATTCTTTGTAACTCTGTAATTTTTCCTCAGAATTTAAAATTGATTGTTGAAATGGTCTGTAAGGCATTGGTGTTAAACACTGCAGTGTCTTCTGTTATTCACTTATACGAGCCGTAAGTGCTTCCTGAACTACATATTATAATACTAATGAGGGTAATACTGGAACATTTATGTACAAGCCTAGAGTATTTCTACTTTATAATTATGACAAGTGAAGCACAGCCAGAGGTCAACTTAAACCAGAGTGTTTTTCACACTCACACATTTAACAGCTGATTTATGAGAGTATCTGGTTGACCATAATTTTAGAGAAGAAGATACCGTTTTTTGCTTACTTAATGCCATATGCACTTTGAGCAATCGGAATTTTGAAAAGACATATTAGTGGTTACTAAACTACTCAAATATTTCTTTTTAATTCCAGCTTTGAATTGATTATATGTTTATGCTTCCTTCACTTCAATATTTTACAGTTTTAACCAGGAAAATTCATGTTTTATAATAAAAATTGAAAATGTTTAATCTTTTAGATAGTTTCTTTAATAAAATGTTTCTTATAATTACATGACTGAACATGTATCTCAGTGGTGAGTGTCCTTTCACTTCTGTCATCTGGGACAGAGCAGATCACAGTCATGAACCTCTCTCATGAACACTTTTATTCAGGGAAGCATGTAAAGCTTTAAGCTGATTTTTGGGGGGTGAGTGGGAAGGTGCTATAGTTTTATTTTTTATTTTTTTATTGTTAGACCACATTGAATGTTAACTCAATGGAAAGATGGGATGGAAAAATGTCTAAGTTAATGTTAAATAAATTAAAATTAACACTGCAGAAAAATTCAATGAGTTCAGTACCATGTAGCAGCTTTTTAGAGGAAAGCATTGAAATCACTTACTGGACAAAACTAGTTCTCCTCATATAATAATTACATGTGTATTTTCCTTCCTGTAGCTTAAATGTAAACTATAATTTTGCACACTGCTGTTTTTGACATTTCAAGAACCTGTAAATGTTACTGTTTACTAGCTACATAAGTAGAGGAAACATCTGCATTTTTCTTTCTTTTTTCTTCTTTACTATCCCTAGTTCATATAGCCTATGTCTTAACTTTGGGATTTTTTTTACAAAATATTTTTATTTTGTAAAAATAATAATGATAATTTGTGTATGCATGCAAGATCTAAGCAACCTTTTCGCAAATCAAAATGTTCACCCAACTTTATCTCTTTTTAGCATTTAGCATTTTAGAAAGCAAAGGAGCCCATTTTCCTCATTTAAATTGTTAAATCAAGTATAATGGTTTAAATTGTTTTATCAGTAAATTGTAATTATTGTGAACAGTGCATTTTTTGTAAACTACTTGTTGCTTTACATTTGTATCTTTCAATCTGGAATTCTTTGAAGCATAGACCAAAAGCTATAATATTAAATGAAAGATGAAACTCAGTATTATAAAAGAAGCTAACAAAAATACTTAACCTAGTGTGTTTGACCCAATGAAAATCTTCCTCAAAACTTTTTCCATCTTCAGTAAATGTACTTCCTAAATATTTGAACTCTGATACTTGTTTTATGCTTGATCCCTCTATTACTATGTGTAGAGAAAACTTTTCTCTTCTGATTACATTATTTCTGTTCTGGATATACCAAGAACCCCACTCCATTCTTTGCTGTGTCCCCTCCTGAATAGATAAACAAGTAATTTTCATAAACTTTCTTATTATCATATCCTTTGCGACTTATTTCGGTTAGTCCCATTATCTTGACTTTCCATTATTTTGCACATTTCTTCTGTTTTATTTCCCAAGCTAGGAAATAAGATCATATTAAAAGTTCCTACTTTGCTGTCCTATCTCTTGGTCCTTTGACATTGCTGCAATCATTTCTCATTGGATCAATCCATTTTTATCTCATTTGGATTTGTGTAGCTATATATCATCTATTGTCAGCTTGCTGGGTCTGTCGCAACTTCACCAAAGCCCCTTTAGTCAGGTTGTTTCAGGGCAACCTAGGATGGTCTTCATGGCTGCAATAATGGTTCTGTGGCACAAAGCCACACTATACTTTGCTCAATCCTAGCAATCCTTTACTTTGTCCTGTTACCACCTCTCACAATGTGGACATAGTGCTATACTTATTAGCTTTGCCAGGGTAGACATTCACAGTTTTACTGCAACTAAAATTTCACATTTTTTTATATACCGTAGAAATATAATTATAGCAGAGAAACATTTGCAATCAGTTCAATAAATAGGGCGATTTTCCTAAATGTATAAAGCATAAGTTAATAGATGAAAAGTAGATCATTGCTCTCATGTCAGTTTGCTTTTTAAATTTAACAATTTCCTCTATTCATTTAATTAATCCAACATTGACTGATTGGTTTTTGCTTTAAAAGTTATTTTTAAGACCACTATTAATAAAAAGAACAGCAGATGAATTAAAGACATGCTCTCATACTGGACGGGATGCCTCCTCTAAAGCAAAATCTATGGTAGTACTGTATATCTTTTTTTAGCTGATATTTGGTTTAAATTTTGAATAAATATTTAAATGGGAAAAGTGAAACATTAGTATTCTGACTTGAGGAAGAGGTTATTTTTCAAAATCTTAAATACATAAGTTTATGTCTAGTGATCAAAGCTTTCTGTGTTAGGTTACTTGGTTATACTAAAATGTAGTACAATATTTTTTTCAGAAATACAATAACTGATTAAAGATTACTTTATGATAGAAAACCTCAGTGAATACAAGAGAGCGTCCAAGTCCTATGATTTTTACAAAGAATATACAGGTAGTCTTAAAATGCTTCTAAAAGCTATTCATGCCCAGAAATATTGTAATTCTGGTGTGAATATTATACTATAAGACATTTGAATGTTTTGTTGCTAAATTGATTATTATGATGTGAATATTACAATTTTTCATATATTAATTAAAAACCCTGTAATAGTTATATGACAATAATACAGTTGACTTATATATAAATCATATATTTCATTTCAGACAATGTCATTTGCTAAAAGTTCTATTGATTAGTCCTGATAGTTTTACAGAGATTTTTTCTTCTTCTGAGCACTTAAAAGTTTGAGGAGCTGCTGTAGTCCCACAGGACATAAAATAAAGCTATCTGTAGCTAAAATTGTTCTGAATTGTTCCAGCAGTTTGAGCTTTTTATAAGAATGCAGAATACCAGCACATTAACTCCTTAATACATTTAGTAGCAATATATACATATATATGTGTACACACACACACACACACACACACACACACACACACACACACACACACACACACACAGTCTGGATTGCTTTTTATATCTGTACTTTTTCCTAAAATATGTTATCCTGTGACATAAACAGATGCTGCTTTAACAATACAATACATTGTGTATCATAAAATTATCTCTATTTTAATCATAGATACTCATTTAATGAGACACAAGCAGGTTTCATAAAAATGGATTTAAGAGAGGTTTAGTGTTTTGTTTTTGCCACATTATAGGAATATGGTACCTCATGCTCTAAAGTAATTGCGCTTTGTGTGTAGTAAAAAATATTTTTCTTAGGTCTATTTTAGTTTGGAAAATTATTCTATTTTTTGTTTCAATACAAGTAACCATTTTTTAAACTTGCAGGAAAGCAATTAATCATAAAAATGATTTTAGTTGCAGAAAAAAGTAATTTCATTATTCTGTTTTATTCACTTCTTTTATCTCATCTTAGTTTTATCCTACTGTATTTTATTCTATTTTATTTTATTGTGCCTGACACCCGTTGTTTCTCAATGTAGTGAATTGATTAATCAATAAAGCTATACGATATAACATTGCTTTATCAATCTTTGTCATTTAAGGAGAACTATTTGCATGTATATTCAAGAAAACTGCTCTAGCACAAATACCGGTAGGAGAAAATGCAGTTAATATTTTATTTTTTGAAATAATATTTCAGATATTTCAAATATATTCCCTCTTTCTGTTGCTGTATTTGTTTAATTCTTAATGTTTCTCTCCTTTTTTAAGTTTATGAATGCACAGATAGAATAACTTCTTGTTATTCTAACATTGAATTTGTTTACTTGACTTTTTTTAATTATTAGATGCAGCAAAATTGTACTGTACTTGGGGCAAGGGAGATAAGTGTTTTTATATTGTGTTTTTTAATTCAACTGAACCCAGCAGAGTTAAATGTAGTTTGGAAACATGGGGAAGAATTAATGATTGGAAGATACGGAGTTGGTAAATTATTTATTCTGGCCCCGAGGAAGCTGAAAAGCAGAGTGAAAGACTAATAAATCATTTGTGGTGGTGCTGGTTGTCACTTCCAATTATTTTAGACGGTTTTGTGATAAACTGCGACACCTGCTAGATATCCCTACACTGTCCCTTGATGCTGGTAATGCAGCTTATTCAGTTGATTATCAAAGACAAGTTTATCTAAACATTCTACAGGTTAAATGAAGAATTGTTGGTTGTCCCAACATTCATTTCTGTAGATGTCTTAAATCGTGTTGGTGCAACTTTGCATTCTTTCTATTAATGCCAGGTTTTCCTTAGCGCTGTCTAGGAATGAAAGGATTGATCTCCTTTTGCAGTAGCATGTATTTAAAGTTATAGATTATATTAGTAATTCCATTTTATAGTATTAAGTAAGGAATGACAACTGCCTCTTAACATTTGGGGAATTGAAAATCATTGGATGAGATTTTACACAAATTGTAGTGCGTACATAAGAAATGCCAAAGTATTTATATATTTTGGCATTCTCATGTACGCAGTATAATTTGTATTAAATAAAATTTATATTTTATTCCCCTGAGTGTTTAAAGAGAGCTCTTTTTAGAAAAATTATGCAAAGGGTATGCCATATAGTTTTCATTTTTTTTAATATTTCAGAATAGATTGAAACTGTCACTGATTTTTGCAGAAGTTACAAAAACAGGATTAAATGTCATTTGTTTAAAATACAGGTGGTCCTTGCTTAGCGACCATTTATTCAGCAACAATTCAAACTTACAATGGCACTGAGAGAGTGGTAATTATGATTGGTTCTCAAAATTTTAGCTAGTGCAGTCCCTGAAGTGATGTGATTGCGATCTGGTTGCTTGTACCTAGCTCACAATTACGACCTTGCAGCACTCCACAGTCATTTAATTGCCATTTGCAACCTTCTTTGTCAGCTTCTTACAAACAGTGGGGAAGGTTCCAAATGGTGACCACGTCATGTCCTTGCTTAATGACCTGTAGTTATTTGCTTAATGACAGTAATTGTAAGTACTAGAATTTCTACATTAAGCAATGAAGTCACATGATATTGCATTGTAGGAGCACTTCACTTTGCAACTGAAATTCCTGCCCAATTACCATCGTAAACTAAGGACTATCTGTATATGGTTGTTGTATACAAACCATATCAAGAAAACCATTTTTATCACTTGAGCTTTAAAATCACAATAACAAAACAGTCAAACTGGGAAAATTGTAGGAGTGTTTCAGTATGGATGACTATCAGTTAAAAAATGTATACTGATATTCTAGATTTTTTCATTAGTTGGAGTCTTAACAGAAAGCAAATTAAAAGAAAAGAAGTAAAAGTTGATTACATATAGATAACAAAATGGGTGACCCTGTGGTAAGCTTATAAAATTATATGAAAGAGCCAGTGATTATATAAGGCATACCCTCAAACTTCTTAATAATTTTGCCCAAATGAAATTCTAATCTGATATTTCAGTGTGGCATATGATAGACATTTTCTTTAGATTCTTCCAAAGTGAATAAACTTCAGCACAAAATAAATTGTTAGATTTTGTGAGCATTAAAAAAATCATCTTAAACAGAATGTATGTATTTAAGATTAGTGAAGACTGCTTTCAGTAAGCAGGTGATCTGAAAATGGTTTAAAAAAAGTACAACAAATTACACAATAGAGCTGCCAATAGTTGGATGTCCTTTGATCTATATCAACTTGTTTGGCCACACATGAGTGTTCACAGTTATGTTTGTTCGGTATATTAAGTTAAAAAAGCAGCCTTTGGGAAAGACTGGCAGGTACGTACAACCAGTATGGGAAGCCATTTGAAATGAACCATTGGTGATTCAGTTTTGCTTATCATTACTCTGTTTGGAGAAATTCATATGCTGTAATAATTCTACTACGAATGGGTAGCATCCGCACAGAATATTTAATAGTGTTGGAAAGTACATTAGTAGATCCTCTACTCCAACCCCCTGCTGGTTTAACACTTAATCTAGAATAAATCTTAGCACTTTGTTTATAGTATAGTTTATAGTTTATAGATATATCATATCAACAAATGAAAGAATAGAAGAGCCTGCCCGATGAGCCAAACCATATTTGTAATTTCTGATAACCAGAAGCCTGTAGGAACTCACAAATATTAATAACAATAACAGAGTTGGAAGGGACCTTGGAGGTCTTCTAGTCCAACCCCCAGGAAATTCTATACTATTTCAGACAATGGCTGCTTAATCTCTTCTTAAAAACCTCCAGTGATGGAGCACCCACAACTTCTGAAGTCATCCGTTCCACTGATTAATTGTTCTGACGGTCAGGAAATTTCTCCTTAGTTCTAGGTTGGTTATCTCTTTGATTAGTTTCCATCCATTCCTTCTTGTTCTGTCTTCAGGTGCTTTGGAGAATAGGTTGACTCTCTCTTCTTTGTGACAGCCTCTCAAATATTGGAACACTAGTATCATGACACCCCGGTTCTTTTTTTACTAGACAAGACATCCCCAATTTCTACATGTTTTAGTGGTTGTCCACTAGGACTCTTAGATCCGTCTTGCAATTACTGCTGTTGAGTCAGGTTCCATCTACTGTATACCTGTGCATCTGGTTTTTCTCACCTACGTGTAAAACCTTACTTTTCTCACCATTGAATTTCATTTTGTTAGATAGGGCCCTGTGTTCAAGTCTGTCAAGATCCTTCTGGATCTTGAATGTACCTTCTGGGGTGCTGGCTATTCCTGCCAGCTTGGTGTCATCTGCAAATGTAATGAATTCCCTCTCCATCCCTTCATTTAAATTATTTATGAAGATGTTGAAGAGTACTGAGCCTAACAGAACCTTGGGGTATCCCACTACTTATTCCCTCCCTGTAGATGTAGTTCCATTAAGGACTACACATTGAGTGCAGTTGGTCAGCCAGTTATGAATCAATTTTGTAGTGATACTGTCTGTCCCACATTTTTCTAACTTACCAAGAAGTAGGTTGTGGTGTACTTTGTCAAATGCCTTACTGAAATCCAAGTATACTATGTCCACAGCATTTTGCTGGTCCATTAATTTTTTAACTTTGTTAAAAAATGAAATAAAATTTATTTGGCACAATCTGTTTTTGACAAACCCATGTTGGCTTCTGGTTATAACTTTGCCTGCTTCTAGATGTTCTCAGACATGTTGTTTGATTATCTTTTCCAAGATCTTACCAGGTATTGAAATCAGGTTGGTAAGTCTGTAGTTTCCTGGATCCATTTTTTCCCGTTTTTTTGAAGATGGGAACCACATCAGCTCTCTTCCAGTCCTCTGGTAGTTTCCTGGTATTCCAGGATCTTAGAAAGATATGGTTCAGTAGTTCCAAGATTAACTTCTGCCAGCTCCTTCAGAACTCTGGTTCTGGTGATTTGAACTCATGTAGGGTGGACAATCTAATCCCAATACACAACTAGAAAGTTACTTTTTTCAGAAAATCAAGTGTGTCTACAATGATTGAGATATTTATTTGATTTTGATCCAAGAGACCCAACTTCAAAGTCATCTTATATGAGTCTTGTATGTACAAAATTAGGGCCATATATATTGTGTTCATTTTGAAAAACACATGATGTATATGCAGTAAATAATAATAGCTTGAAAGGAGTTGAGCAAAAGATTGCGATGACAAATACAGGATTAGTTTATCTTATTTTATGGCCCATAAAAGAGGCATGATGTTATCTGATAAATCTGACTAGGAGACTGTTCCCCACCTGAGTATTTATTTATAATTGTGACCATAGTGGTTTACAGTTTTGTTTCAAAATTACATCTTAAAAGAAAAACATAATAAATAAAAAAAAAACAGAAGGAAACTAAGAAAACTAAAGCTAGTATTTGTTCTGTCCCAGTCTACGTGAGTCTTTGTTATGCTCACAAGGAGAAACCCCTCTTCCAAGAAACAGGCAGGAACTGCAAGAAAAAACCAACACCTTTTATTCTCACAGACCTGAGTCAATGTCCAAGGCAAACAAATACAGTCCACAGAAACTCGATCCTCAACACGAACGGTTGCCTTTGGCAACCAGCACCTCCCACACCTTCCCTTTTATAATTCAGCCAAGGTGTGTATTATGGTTCCAAAGGAAGATTGCTTTTAATGAGAAACATGAGGTCTTTACCTCTTAGAATCCATTTACTGCAAAAATAACCTTGGCACTTACATGGACGGATGCCAGAAACTGAATTTCTCTGGCTTGCATCTTTCTTTTCTTGCTACACCCCTCCCTTATTTTACAGTCATGAATTACGTCTTCCAATTAGGCTGGAGGCCAAAGATTTACTTCCATTTCTTTTCCGGGCTTTCCTCCTTCCGTTTCTGTCTTCTGAATTAACTCTAAAAATACTAGATAGATCTACATATCTTGTCAAAGCAATAATATCCTATATTAACAGCGTTGACATCCGGCCCCCCTTACAAAAAGGACAGATCCTGTAATGTAAGCAAAAGCATATATTAATGATTAGTTTTCGGTTTGTTGGGGTGTTTCGTATGAAACCTTTTGATGAGCCTGTCAGCTTTCACCTCACTGGATTAGAAAGTTGTTTTGCCCGTATGCCCATTTTCATGGCAAAGGGTAGGCTAATAATGCATCGGGTGCATCCAGAATCAATTAGTACGTTTAAGTCTATTTGTGCTCCCGATTTAGGGATTGTAAGCTTGGCGGCTAGTGAAAAAGATGGGATTTGTCGACTCACCATCGGGTCGTTCTCCCCTTCGTCGTTGCCGTCAAAGGAGGGTAGAGTGGGGGTGGGTCCACCTGGAGTCCCGGCGTTTTCTTGTGTGGGAGGTGTAATCTGGGTAACAGGTGCTTGCGTGGCCCGGTTGGATTTTTCTCTCATTAGCCGCTGGGCAGGTCTCCTTCTCGTCGCTGGTTCTGGACTGCTCTGCAGTTGGGGGTAGGGGACCGGACAGTTTGTTGCTCGATGTCCCTTATTTCCGCACCGGAAACACTTTATTGACGCGCTTGCAGGTGGCCCGGTTCTTTCAGTCATCGTGGTAGCTGGAGGGTCTCGTGGGGGTGATTGTTGTTCAGATTGCTCTGGTTGCTACTTAGATTCAGGTGGGGAAGGCTTTTTATAGCGGGCGAGCTGAACATCTAGCTTCACCGTTGTCTGGTACCACTCGTGCAGTCGGTCAGGTACTGCTCGAATAATGCAGGCCTGGGAGAGGTGATCATCTAATCCCTCAATGAAGTGATGGATTAGGGACTGCTCTGGCCACCCCTCTATCCTATATTAACAGCGTTGACATCCGGGCCCCCTTACAAAAAGGACAGATCCTGTAATGTAAGCAAAAGCATATATTAATGATTAGTTTTCGGTTTCCTATCTTGCGAAACTCTCGCACGTACTCCAGGGCAGGCCTGCCGGCTTGTTTTATTTTGTGGATTTGTTCTCTTGCTTTTAAGTCAAGGGATGGGTCCTCAAATCTTTCTTCCAGACCCAGGAGGAAGAGTTGGGGGTCTTCCAATTCTGGGGCTTGCTCATTATATAAATTGTTCAGCCATTCAGATGCGTCTCCCTCTAGGCCGGAAGCAATCACATCGACCATAGCCCCTGGGTCTGGGTAGACATAAGCCCAGCGATTTAAGTGCGAGCATACTTGGTTAAGGAAAAAAATCAGTTTCTCTGGGTCCCCATCGAAGGTTGCTCTGAATGGAGTAATTATATGTTGTTGGGGCCCCCACTGTTACTGTTGCTGCTGCTGGCCCCATCCTGGTTTATGCCCAGGGGTTGCACGTTCAGGGGCTGGGGCCAATCTCCTTGTTGTGGCCATCCTCGCTCTAGCTGCTGACCTCCTGGGTCCTGCACCACCCCTATCTGTTGCAAGGTCCCTATCAGTTGTGGTGAGCTCAAAAGTCATCTGCTCCCTGCCTGCTTCGAATGCCATACTCCCCATTGTTGCAGAGGCCTCAGACATGGATTCCCTCTCTCTTCAGGGCTGGGGTCCCTGATAGAGGAAGACAGGGTCTGAAAGGCTGTCTGATACGAACTGGAGGGGCTGTAGGCTTCTTTTTTCAGGGGTGGGTCTCTGCCTCTCTCCCCTGGGTTTTGAGATATTTCCAGTAACTCACCCAGGCCTTGAGTGGCAGTTTGTCCACCGATTTTCATTCGTCTGCCCAAATTCATCTTCCCACAGCATGCTGTCTGTTACCTCCCCCTCTGGGATATTAGCAGCTGCCGGGCTATATTTAGCAAACTCCCGTTTCGTGATAGATTGTCCTCCCCCTGAATTCTTCTCATTCTCACTCCAGCCTCGGAGAAAGAGGTGGGGGTAATGGACCTCCAATTGGGTGAAAAGGGTTCAGTTTCTGGCATGATGTTATGGTTCCAAAGGAAGATTGCTTTTAATGAGAAACATGAGGCCTTTACCTCTTAGAATCCATTTATTGCAAAAATAACCTTGGCACTTACATGGACAGATGCCAGAAACTGAATTTTCTGGCTTGCGTCTTTCTTTTCTTGCTACACCCCTCCCTTATTTTACAGTCATGAATTACATCTTCCAATTAGGCTGGAGGCCAAAGATTTACTTCCGTTTCTTTCCCGGGCTTTCCTCCTTCCGTTTCTGTCTTCTGAATTAACTCTAAAAATACCAGACAGTTCTACATATCTTGTCAAAGCAATAATATCCTATATTAACAGTGTTGACAGCGTGGCTTCCTAATGCCTTCTCCTTTGCCTTTGGAGCCGCCCCATTGCATTCCTCTGTCCTACTCGCTTCTCTTGCCTGCGCTTTCGTGCATCCTGAATTTGTCCCAACTGTTCTTCATCACTGTCCAACTCAGGCTCCCAGCACAGCTATGTCTCAGCCTGAGCGTGAGTAGAGGGGCCAAGCTCTTCGTCCGACTGTAAGTCTTGGAGCTCCTCAGAGCCTTCCTCTGACTCTAATGTCACTCCAGGCCCCTTCTCCTCATCTGATTCCTCAGACTCGGCTGCCGGATCCACTGTCTGGCGAGGAATCACAACACTATCCTGCATCGCAGGACTCTTCCCCTGGTTCTGCCGGGCCGGATGCGGTCGTGAAGGGAACTGTTCATGAAAAGCTGTCACCAAAGCAGGAGCATGGACAGTGGTCGCATCCTCCCAGGTGAACTCCTCAGGTCCATAGCCCTTCCACTCAATCAAATACTGAAATCGGCCTTTCAGCCAACGGGAGTGTCGAATACTGGTGACCACATACTTGGGAGCGCTGTCTCTGTCATGTGGTTCCAGTGGAGGATGTTCTGGTCGTCGGGAGTGGACACGTCAGTTGTTGAGACCGGTGAAAGACCAGATGTACCCGTAACGACTGTGGCAAAGTTAACCAATAAGCGACCAGGTTGATGACAGCTTCGATAGGGAACAGTCCTAGGTACCGATGGTCTAGTTTCTTAGCAGGCCGGTTTGACAGCAGGTTCCTGGTTGATAGCCACACCCGATCTCCCACCGTTAATGTAGGCATATCTCGCCTCGACCGATCAGTAACCTTCTTGTAATCCGCCTTGGCCTTATCTAATTGTCGCCGCACCAATTGATGGATAGCCCGTAACTCGGTCAGATATTCGTTAACTGCAGGAACTGGCGAGTCGAGCTGCGAGAGGGGGAAAAGCTGGGGATGATACCCCACATTGGCCAGGAATGGTGTCATATGCATGGAAGTGTGCTGTGAGTTGTTAAACGCGAACTCGGGTACCGCAAGATAGTCCACCCAATTGTCCTGTTGCTGATTCACATAACAGCGCAGGTATTGTTCTAGGATTCCGATTACTTTCTCGGTCCCGCCATCAGTCTGCGGATGATGTGCTGATGATAGGCACATTTTTACGTCTAGGGCCTTAAATCAACCCCTTCCAGAAATGGGCCGTAAATTGAGCCCCTCTATCTGAAATGACCCTATCAGGGAGGCCGTGCAGCCTGAAAACCTGCTGGATGAACATGCGAATGGTGGCGCGGGCTGACGGCAAGCCACGGCAAGGAATGAAATGTGCCATCTGAATGTACGGGAGACCAAGTTCAGTGACTTGAACAGGCCAAAATACCCTGCCACCAGATTATCATGACGTTGGGTGAGAATGAGCCCTCTGAGTGGCCTTACTGGAACATAGAGCCGATCACTATATTTCAAAAGACCATCCGTGATGGTCCATGGGGAGTCTGGCCCCAACTCCTCCCTTCATTGAGCCACCCACGCATCATGCTGTTGTGCCTCCCGAATCCGAGCCCGTACATCTATTGGCTCCCAAACTGCGGAGAAAGACTCTACGGGGAGAACTGTCCTGGGCAGAAGCTTGTCTTCTGTATGGGAATATTCTGGTTTCCTTGACAGAGCATCCGCTCTTTGGTTACGATCGCTTGGTATGTAGGTAATGTGGAAATTGAACCTACCAAAGAAGAGAGACCACCGAATCTGTCGTTGGTTCAATTTCCGGGCGGTCTGCAAGCTTTCCAGATTCTTGTGGTCTGTCCGGACTTCAATTTGATGCCGAGCCCCTTCCAAATGATGCCTCCAGGCCTCAAGCACCACTTTGATGGCCAGTAGCTCCTTCTCCCAGATGGTGTAGTTGCGCTCGGCCGGATTCAGTTTCTGCGAGTAGTATGCGCAAGGGAAGAGGTCACCGCCGGGAGCATTAGCCTGGAGTAACACCACGCCAATGGCAATGTCGGAGGCATCCGCTTCCACGACAAACGGCCGTTGTGGGTTAGGATGTTTCAAGATGGGTTCCTTCATGAAGGCTTCCTTTAAAGCCTGGAAAGCCTGTTGCTCCGGGGTATCCCAATGAAACCGGGTCTTTTTCTGCAGGAGCTGAGTGAGGGGCGCAATCATGGAATCAAAACCGGGGATCAAGATTCTATAGTAGTTGGCGAACCCAAGGAGTCGCTGGACATGTGGGTTGCCAACTACGCAGAGACTCAACCTTGCTTGGCTACATGTGATGCCCTCAGGAGAAATGTGATGACCTAGGAAATCAATGTTTGTTTGATAGAATTGGCATTTCTCCAGTTTGGCATACAAACAATGATCTCAGAGCCATTGCAGGACCTGACGGAGATACTGATGGTGTGTCTCCCATGAAGGGGAATAGATCAGAATGTCGTCCAAATAAATCACGACAAACTGATCTAACAGATCCCGGAATATGTTGTTCATGAAGTGTTGAAAAACTGCAGGGGCATTTGTCAGCCCAAACGGCATCACTATACTCGAAGTGCCCATACTGGGTGCCAAACGCTGTCTTCCACTCATTACCCGACCGAATCCTAACGAGATTGTAGGCTCCTCTGAAGTCCAATTTCGTGAAGATTTTTGCCTCCTGGAGCCGTTCCAGAAGTTCGGGGATGAGGGGCAGTGGGTATCGATTACGTACCGTAATGGCGTTTAATTTTCAATAGTCACAGCAAAGCCTCAATTCTCTGGACTTTTTTTTTTTTTTTTACAAAGAGCACTGGTGCAGACACTGGCGAAGACGAGGGCCGAATAAAACCCCTAGCCAAATTTTTGTCTAGAAAGTCCCGCAACGCAGCCAACTCGGGGTCCGACATGGAATACAAACGCCCCACTGGGAGAGGCGCATCAGGAACTAAGTCGATGGGGCAGTCATATGGCCTGTGCGGGGGCAATTGATCCGCCTCAGTCTCACTGAACACATCAGCGTAAGTCGTCAGTTCGGAGAGCAGGGAAACCCTTGGACTCACCACCTGGCCGACACAGACTTGGCGGGTGTGGTCCACACACTGTAAACTTGGAAAGGTGACCAAGTTCTGGGACCAATAAATTTGCAGGTCATGCGTCCGGAGCCATGCCAATCCCAAGACTACGGGGAAATGCAGGTCAGAGGTTATGTAAAACTGAATAGCCTCCTCATGCGAGCTGTTGGCAATACCCAACGGTTGCGTGGCAGCCTTAATTGGCACAGACAGGAGCACTCGGCCATCAATAGTCTCTGCTAACAGAGGCAGTTCCACTGGGCATTGGGGAACAGCCCATTTGGCCACAAATGTTGCGTCCATAAAGTTTGTGGCGGCCCCAGAGTCGACCAAAGCATGTACCGGAATCCCCTGTGGCTTCCCGGACAGGATCAAGCGTGCCGCCAGTATCAAATGCCGTGGAAGTCCGAGTGCAGCATCCGAAGGACGTCACTCGTTGGGGGAAGCCCAACCCAAAACGTCTTTTAGGTCTGGCTCGAGGCGTTTCCTGACAGATGAGATTGCTTTCGCGGGGCAGGCTCGGTAGCTGACGCCCCTCGTCGCTTCTTGGGGCAGAAGGCGGCCAAATGCCCAGGGTCTCCACAGTAGAAACACAAACTCCCCGAACGTCGCCTATTCATTTCTGCCACCGATAGGCGAGGTCTGGCAGCACCTAACTCCATAGGGTCCTCCCGCAGAACCGGAGTCTCACGCACAACTGGGGCCGCCCGGGTCTCTGGGGTGGCACGACAACTCCTACGCTGTTGCAGCCGAGCATCAATCCACAAACAGAAATGGATCAACCCATTGAGGTCTGGGGGAACATCGACACGGACCAGCTTGTCCAACAGGTCCTCCGACAAGCCATCCTGGAAAGCGTCCATGATTGCAGCTTCGTTCCAGGCTGAATCCTGGCTAAGCAGCCGAAACTCACTGATATATCCCTGTAAAGGGCATCGGTCCTGCCTCAGAGCTTTCAGGCGTCAGGTAGCGGTCTGCGTCTTAATGGGGTCCTCATACATAAGATGCAACCCCCCTCCCAAATTATCCAACAATGGACTAGGTTGGGCTAGCGGGTGTGCCCCAACGAGCTGCAGCACTAGAGAGGAGGCTGATCATAAACCCCACTTTATCACGGTCAGTGGGGAAGTCAGCCACTCTCAGGCTGATAAAGAGCTGGCATTGGCCCCAAAAAGCTGGAAACATCTCCCGAGTGCCATCGAATTTGTCAGGCGCTGCGACTGGACACTTCCTTTGGGGTTGTGGAGCAGCAGGAGCGGAGGCTTCAAGCTGAGCAACTTGAGCTGCCAGCAAAGCCAGCTGCTGGGAGAGCTGGGCATTCTCCGCACGTAACTGCTCCATGGTAATAGGGGATAGAAGGCCAAAGGCAAACTGTTCTGTCTGCGCCTATGTGAGTCCTTGTTATGCTCACAAGGAGAAACCCCTCTTCCAAGAAACAGGCAGGAACTGCAAGAAAAAACCAACACCTTTTATTCTCACAGACCTGAGTTAATGTCCAAGGCAAACAAACATAGTCCAAGAAACTCGATCCTCAACATGAACAGTTGCCTTCAGCAACCAGCACTTCCCACACCTTCCCTTTTATAATTCAGCCAAGGCATGGCTTCCTAATGCCTTCTCCTTTGCCTTTGGAGCCGCCCCATTGCATTCCTCTGTCCTACTCGCTTCTCTTGCCTGTGCTTTCGTGCATCCTGAATTTGTCCCAACTGTTCTTCATCACTGTCCAACTCAGGCTCCCAGCACAGCTATGTCTCAGCCTGAGCGTGAGTAGAGGGGCCAAGCTCTTCGTCCGACTGTAAGTCTTGGAGCTCCTCAGAGCCTTCCTCTGACTCTAATGTCACTCCAGGCCCCTCCTCCTCATCTGATTCCTCAGACTCGGCTGCCGGATCCACTGTCTGGCGAGGAATCACAACAGTATTACTGTAATGAATTATATTTAGATTAAATATAAGTAGTTTTCCTTATATTTGAAATCAGAAATCTAAACAAATGTTTTAAAAACAACATTCCAAAAAGGAAAAGGCCATGGGCCTTAGAGTTCAGGGATCGTTAGAAAGGTCTTCCTTGGAAACCTCTAATGCCTGGGTAGGTTCATGATGATAGTTATATTTTTATATTAATATGTTATAATGTTGTGAAAGATTTTCCGTATACTAGAAAGACTATGTGATACTCTGATGAAATTAAGCTCAGAATTATAGTTATAAGTCGTTGTGGTCATAAGTCAAGTAACACATGATTGGATTCAAAGTTACGACCATTTTTTTATGACTGTCGTTAAGCAAATCCATTTTCTCCATGGAGCATTTTTTTGTAAGAAACTAAGCACTAGAAACCTACAAAAATCCCATTGCAAGGCTTCTGGTTTTGCATCGCAGCGAGACGGAAACAGGAAGGCAAGGCTCTGCCTTCTGCACCTGATTTTGCCCTGCTTGGGGCCCTGAAAAGGGCCTAAAATTGCCCCGAAGAGGCGATGAAGAAGGAGGGGTGCCTTGTCGATCATGGAAACATGGCAGTCTCTCCGTTCAATCCAAGGAAAGCCCTTTAACCGGCAGGGGAAAGACCAGCCATTAGCTGCTGACAACCAAAGAACAAAAGCTTTAATTAGCATGTCGTAAACAGCATGTTCAGACTAGGTGAGATTATTGATCCTTTCTTTACTATTTTACAACTGAATTTCCTGGGAAAGGCTCCCAAGAAGACTAAAACCTCCAGATGTGAACGGAAGCAGCATTTTAAATTTAAGGGGGATAGAAATACATAATACTGAAGTGAAAGTAATACAAAACTACAGTTTTGATAAATTTGAGAACTGAGATAACTGTTAAGATTTTCTCTTTGAAAACAAAACAAAACATTGAGGCAAAATATAAGAAATCAATCCTTTAAGAGTGGAAAATGGACTTTGAATGACATCTAGTGGTGGATTTGTGCATAGCGCTATAATTTGCTTTGTTTGGTGATTCCTACCCTGGGAGAACAGCTGGCAACAAAGGAAAATGTGGCATACCTATCATCCTGACCTTCTTGGATTATAAATACCTACTGAGCTTGGACTTTTAATTTCAAGAGCTAGTGGGAGAGAAAGAAAAATTTCACTTTGGACTATGCATGGCTGGGAGAGACTTTTGAGCTGTTTTCAGAGAGGTTGAACATTTTGAACACTTCGAACATTGTGGATTACAACCTTGCCTGATTGACAATTTTGGGGATACTTGAGACAAGGAATTACTATAAAATATTGCTTTCAGAACTGAACCTATACTTTGGAATCTATTGGATTATAAAGGATACATATAAAGACCAGAAAACTAATCTCCAGGAATGATGCCTCAAAAAATAACAAACACCTTTCAGAAACAAATATATTCTATGCTACAACTAATTCACCAATTGTTGAATGCAAAGAGGATATAAAAAGAAATAATGAGACTAAAAACAATCTAGACCAGGGGTGTCAAACTCAATTTCATTGAGGGCCGCATCAGCATTGTGGTTGTCCTCGGGGGGGGCGGGTAGGTGTGGCCAGGGTGGACGTGGCCTAATGGGTGGGCGTGGCTGGAGTGGGTGTGGCCTACGGGGTGGGCATGGCCAGCTCTACATCGTTCGCGTCAAGGGTGCCTGTGGGGGCCTGGCCAGGAGTGGGACAGATCTGAGAGTCTCTGGCAGAAGGGGGTGGGACCGGGACAAGTGCCAAGGCATGGTCCACTGGAAGAGCCTCACTGTTCTTCTCAGGCCATGTGAGTGGGGGGGCTGGATGGTGCCACGGGCTTCCCAGAGCCCTGGGCAGCAGAGGTCAAATGCCCAGCCCGGCCCTCAAGCACCCGCGGCACCAAGCCCAGCCCCACTACCCCAAGGGGGTGCCCAGCTGCACTTACTTCCTCCTCAAGGCTGCTGCTGCTGTGCTTGCTCTCCTTAGCCAGGTTGCTCATGATGGGTATGAGGGCAAAGTCAGAGGGAAACCCACTCCCTCTTCATGGGAGGAGACCCGGCTTTGTATCCAAAGCTTCCTTTGGGAGACCCCCAGGATAGGCCAGGAGGAGGGGGCAAGGGGATGGTGAAAGGGCAGCAGGGCAGGACTAAGGCAGGACTTCCCTCAAACCCTCCCTCTCCTTCCTTCCTTCCTTCCTTCCTTCCTTCCTTCCTTCCTTCCTTCCTTCCTTCCTTCCTTCCTTCCTTCCAACAGAGTGGTGGGAAAATATTTGAGATGAGGGAGGGAGAAAAACAGGCAAGAAACGCAGCTGGGGAGGTGTCACCTTTTGTGAGGAATGAAGATATGCACCATCGCCTGGGAATGGTCAGCACATGGCCCTTGCCTACTTCACATATCTGGCTTGGTGGGCTTTGGGGGAGGGGACACCATAAGCAACATGAGAGTCGACGTTACCTGCGCAATGCCGTCCAGCCCCCAGCCTACCTAGTTTCGGCAGGCAGCGAGGCGCTCTCCTCTCACAGTGCCGTGAGGCTGAGCCAGGCAGCATGAATCTGAAAAGAAGCACGACGCCACCCAGCCCCCAGCCTGCCCGGTTTCGGCAGGCAGCGGGGCGCTCTCCTCACAGTACCGAGAAGCTGAGCTGGGCAGTGCGAAGCTCGCCAGCTTTGCACCTTGCTGCCTGCTGAAATTGGGCAGGCAGTGCGCTTCTTTTTGAATTCACGCCACCCGGCTCAGCTCTTGGCGCTGTGAGGAGAGCGCTCCGCTGCCCGCCGAAATCGGGCAGGCTGGGGGCTGAGCGGCGTCACGCTTCTTTTTGGATTTGCGCCGCCTGGCTCAGCCTCTCGGCGCTGTAAGGACAGCGCCCCACTGCCTGCTGAAACCCCTCCCCCAGAGCCCATCAAGCCGGATATGTGAAGTAGGCGAGGGCCATTTGCTGGCCACTTCCAAGCGATGGTGCAAATCTTCATTCCTCACAAAGGGTGACACCTCCCCAGCGCGCGCCCAGGGGGCGGGGCCAATGTGGCAGGGGTCGGTCCCTTGCTATTTCCAGACGGCCTTGTGGAGCTAAGACTGAATGCGTTTCAGCATAGATGGCCACCACAAAATTGTACATTGGCTCCCGGGCGGCCTGGGCCAGGGCCAAGGCAGCGGAGGCCATTCCCTCACTGTTTCCAGGATGGCTTCGCGGGCCATATGAAACCACGTCGCGGGCCGCATCTGGCCCCCGGGCCTTGTGTTTGACATGTCTGATCTAGACAATATAAATGAGCAAATTTCCAAATTAAATCTACAACTAGAAAGCTCCCAGATAACGACCACAAAGTATGAACAAATAATCTAGAAATCAGAAGACGAAACAGAGGAAATGAATTTAGAGATGGAATAGATAAGAGAACTGCAAAAAACATTTTACTCTTAGGTCTGCAAAATGTATCTGATGACAAGGAAAAAGATGTTTAAAAAGGAATATAGCGCTGTTAAGGGAAATGTCGCAACTTGGGAGACAGGAAATGAAAAGAGAAATGGAGGGAGAAAGGAACTGGGAGTTGTTTAAGGAATATAAATGGGTGGAATTCCCCCCCCCCCCAAATACCCTACCTAAATTGTCTTCCTCATGCCAAGCAATTGTTACAAAAATAGAAAGAAAAACCCTGGGCGATCTAATTGCCCTGGCTTGGAAAGCGACTTGGCAAAGAAAGAAAGCAAGAGTCAGATTTAAAAAACAGATTTGACCTTTTGTAGGGGGCATTACAGGTTTAAATACTCCTTTGAATAAGATTAAAAGAACAGAAGATTTTTAAACATAATTAGACTTTTATAAGATAGGATTTAGAATTAAGATAGCATTTTTTCTTTTTTTTTTATGGGAAAAATGAAGATAAGAGGAGGATTGATTTGAATAAAATTTTCAGCTATATATATGTTTAGTATCAAGAAAATCATAACATAAAGATATTTCAAATATTGATGGGAAATCAAACTTTAACAAGAGTACAAAAAACAGGATATTGATTAATGAATTGACATTATTAATTTATGAATTGATATTATTGTTATTTGTATGATATTAGTAAAATATGATAAAGATGCTTATATCTAACTTTGTATACATTAACAGTACCAAAAATTGTAATGGTGTAATGAAGGGAAAATGGAAAAAATATGGAGAAGAACTACTCCCGTAGTTCTGAGAAGGCCCATTATAACTTTGAACTATCCTTAAGTGATTGGTTGTAAGTACAGGCTGACCTATACCCAAACCCTGAGCATTCATTAGCCATGGGTGCAAACTGTCAATTAAAAATGCTGGAATGTCCAATTAATGCTGTGTATGTGTGTAAAAATGATTGAGAAACCGATATATCAGCTGTGAAATACCTTTCCTGTGAAATCCTCAGTGTCTATACCTAGACACTGTATATTCCCGGACAATGCTGTGCATCAACTATTTTTTAAAAGTTCAAGTAGAGTTTAAACGTGCTGCTAGTTTAGTTCAGGATATACTGTACATCTGGTAGTTCCATCAAGTATTAACTCTAACTCTGTTTATATTTTTAAGATCAGCCTAGATTGAATTGGTGCTGTTACCTGGCTAGTCAATTAAATAAGAAACAGGTTATAAATAATAAAAATGAATAGTGAAAAGGATTAAATATTTTATTTTGCTAGAATTTTACCCTGGTTCTTACTATATTTAATAATAAATATTTTTGGATATATACATGGAAGTGAACAGTGATATATAACAATAGCATTTAGACTTATATAGCACTTCACAGTGCTTTACAGCTCTCTCTAAACGGTTTATAGAGTCAACATATTGCTCCAACAATCTGGGTCCTCATTTTACTGACCTCTGAAGATGGAAGGCTGAGTCAACCTTGAGCCGGTGAGAATCAAACTGCCAAACTGCAGGCAGCCGGCAGTCAGCAGAAATAGCCTGCAGTACTGCATTCTAACCAATGCACCACCATGGCTCTTATATACTTTAAGGTAGAGTTTCTTAACCTCAGCCATTTTAAGATATACAGACTTCAGTTCTGGGAGTTAAATTTTGCCCATCTTAAAATGCCCAAGGTTGAAAACCACTGCTTTAAGGAATTATTTGATAGAATTTTGAGATCATGTGGTACAGTTTGCTTTCATTCTTTGTGAATGCTAAGTTGAAATTTTGATTTTGCTAACCACTGATAACAGAACTGCAATGTACATGTGCAATGCATGTGTGTAGGAAGCCCCTTTTCCTTATGCATTGTTATAGTAACAGAGCTGTCGGATGTCAGGCCCTCTGCTTTTGACTTTGACAATTCAAGTCATGAAAGTTGTGTGTTTTGAACTTCTTAGACATTGCTATCATTCAGATTCTTGGATATTATAACATTCATGTGTGGCAAGTTCATGATTTCCTGTCAGCTATACAGCTGGAATAGTATTTAAGATACATAGAGAGTTATAATAAAAATCATTGCTAGTTCTGTAATAAACTTTTAAAATGCCAGGATGTATTTATGTGGCATTTATTTGGAATAAAAGAAGTTTTGGAGGCTCAATATGAGTTTATTTAAAGGAGAATAAATAGAATAGAAGAAAAAAATAACTAGAAGATTTTAGATACTGACATGATTAGCTTTTGTTTAAAAATGGCATACAAGTTCTTCAGATCAGGCAATTGTAGAAATTCATTGATTTTTCCAATTTATTATGATAATAGTGTAGTAGATTTCATGTGCTAATAAAATCTTTCAAACTGTTACTGCATAACATATTAGTATAGTGTGTTGTGGTGCTTTCCTTTGTAATGAACTAATTATATTTTCAAATGCAATAATTTGGAAAAAAAGAAATCTAGATTTTAAAATCATGTTTATTTCTGAAATAACATTAAAACATAATGATCATTTTACACTGAAAAGTGTGCAGATTTATAAGAAAAGTATATTCAGAGTTCTCAACATATTGGCAAAATTGTGGTCAATTACAAAAATATCAATTTCTCATAATTTTATGTTTTTTATAAGTAATCACTTTTTTAAAAATGACTAAAAAGAATAACGTTTAATTATAAGTCAAAGTTGGATTCTAAAATGCAAAACAGAAAAATATAATTTTCAGATCAGTTTTCTGTTCTAACAGCTACCATTTTAGATCTTCCTATCATATAATATGTTTCTGGAGATAAAAAAAAGAGACTCCCTATTTCTGTACAGTGTTGATGCAAACCTAGACATCACCAGGTCCTCTAAAACTAATTTCCTCAAAGTTTGGTGAACCAGTCGGGATTATCAAGGCCACTAGTTGAAAAGAATTCTGGTTTAACATTTAATCGAGAATAAATTTCAGCTAGCACTTTGCTTATATTAAGGCAGGGATCCCCAACCTCCGGTCCATGGACCGGTACCGGGCTGCGACATGCCAACAACCAGTCCGCACAAACAAACAAAGCCCCATCCGTGGGATGCAGGCAGTACACAAACCCACGCACTCTCCGGTCCACGGAAAAACTTTTCTCCACAGAACCGGTCCCTGGTGCCCAAAAGGTTGGGAGCCTCTATATTAAGGTATCATATCAACAAATGAAACAGTAGAAGAGCTTGCCAGATAAGACAATGCAACATTTATAACTTTCTGTGGATAACCAGAAGACTAGGAATTCACAACTATGAACAATAGAATAACAGAGTTGGAAGGGACCTTGGAAGTCTTCTAGTCCAACTCCTTGCTCAAGCAGGGAACCCTATACCATTTCAGTAAAATGGTTGTCCAATCTCTCCTTAAAAATCACTAGTTTTGGAACACCCACAACTTCTGGAGGCAAGCCAGAATTCTAGGTTGGTTTTCTTTTTTATTAGTTTCCATCTGCTGTTTCTTGTCCTAGCTTCAGGTACTTTGGAGAATAGGTTGACCCCCTTCTTTATGGCAGCCCTTTAGGTATTGGAAAACTGCTATCATGTCACCCTTATTCCATCTTTTCATTAAACTAGAAATATCCAATTCCTGCAACTGTTCTTCATATGTTTTAGCCTCCAGTCTCCTAATCGTTGTTGCTCTTTTCTGAATTCTTTCTAGAGCAGGGGTGTTAAACTGCCGGCCCTTGGGCCGGATGTGTCATGCCAAAATCACACCCACCCCATTGCCGGCAATGGGAAAAAAGTGGCGATATGTCGCGATACGTCACGTGACATTGCGAGTTTGACACCCTTGTTCTAGAGGCTCAACATCTTTTTTATAGCGTGGTGACCAAAACAAGATGCAATATTTCAGGTGTAGTCTTACCAAGGCATTATAAAATGGTACTAACACTTCATGTGATCTTGATTGTATCCCTCTGTTAATGCAGCCTAGGATTGCATTGGCTTTTTTGGCAGCTGCAGCACACTGCTGGCATGGAATGGCTCTGTTGTATTTTTTCTTCTTAGTAGTTGTTTTATATTAGAGGAAGCAGGAAACAGCCATCAAGACTAGAAATCATTGGAGCCTATGCTTCATACATATATCTAATTTTCTTTTTGCTTTTGTTGAAGGTTTGAGTTTCAATAGATTTTAGTGAAGAAGCTGCTCTTCTATAAATGAAACCATATATCACACTTAGGTCATCTATGAATAATCAACTTCCAGTCCTCTTTTAAAATTAAGTTAGCCGCTATTACTACTTTTGATGACAGCAACGTTCACACTGTAACTATGCATCGATAGTATGTTATTTAAAGAAGGTCAGGTTTGCCATAGTGAAAATGATGGCAACCCAGTTTTTCAGCATGGCAAGGAAGTGTTGAAGACTGCAATGGGAATGTACTAAGTGACCAGCAGAAGATCAAGAACAGATGGAAAGAATATACAGAGAGACTCTTTTATCAGTTTGACTTATCATAAAGATGACAACAAAGACAGCCAAATTAATAAAGAATCAAACATCTTGAAAGAAAAAGTAGAATGAGTCATGGGGAAATTGCTGAACTGGAATGCCCCAGGTATTGATGCAGAATTACTAAGACTGGTGCTAGTTAACATCATCACTGCCCTCTGTTAAGAGATATGGACTACATGTCAAGAACTGGAAAAGATAAGTTTTTATCCTTTCTTTACTAATAGGATAAAAAGATATGTTTTTATCCTATTAGTAAAGAAAGATGATGCCAGAGACTTCTCCAACTATTGCACGATTGCATTGATTTCCAGTGCAAGCAAGATGCTGATAAAAATCATTAAAGAGTTACCTGATGTACAAATTGGCTTTAGAAAGGGGCGCAGCACTCGAGATCACATTGCCAATATATGATGGATTATGGAAAAGGCATGTGATCTTTATATGTGCTTTATTGATTACAAAAAAGCCTTTGAATGTATTGAAAATAATAAGCTATGGGCAACTTTGCATGATCTTGGTGTCCCAACCAATCTGATCAGATTCATCAGATCACTGTACACTCTACACTCACCGGAGGCAACAGTGATATCACTTTATAGTGACACAGATTGGTTCAGAATCAGTAAGGGAGTTAAACAGAATTTAAACCTTTTTCTTTTCAAATTCGTTTTAATTTAGTGTGCTTATTTAACTGCTTTTCTGGGATACTTTACTTTTGTAAGAATTTATAAAAAATACTTTGTTCTATTTCCCAGAAATATATATTCAGGCAAATGTTTGCATTTCTATAATCTGTGAAATAAAGCTTACATACTGCAAACTCTATTACTGTCTTAAATGTTTTTATCTTTATTTTTTATAGTAAACATCATCTATGCAATGACATCAGCACTCATCAGCACCCTTCTATGTTTGAAATTATCCTGGAAAAATATTTTGCTTACCATAATAAATTACAATAACTTTGTGTTTTATCTGTATATTTTAATAAGAAAAAATTAAGAGACTGGTGCTTCTTTTTTATTGTGTGATAATCCTTGTTATAGCTGTGCCCTATGTGATCCAGCATTAGTTTAGTACTTTTGAATATATATTTTTAAGCCTATGTTTCAGCTCTCACAAAAAAATTAACGAGCTATGATGAGAGAGATATGGTTTGGAGACTCCAGATATATTCTGTATACTAGAGAAGGCATTCTGTAGGTAAAGAATGAAGACATACAGAATGGAGGCATTCTGTAGTCCTCAAAGTCAAGTTAGCTGTAGAAAAGATGTCTCAAACTACCACAATATCTGCTGTTTGAGAAGAACTCATGAGCATTGTCAGTTCCTGACAGCTGTAGGATTGCCTGTGGACATGTTGCTGAAATTTCAATTGTAATTATACAGTACACTTCCTTTAACAAATTGTGTTCCCAGCTATAATTATAATAGCTTTATTTGCCTCCAGCCTGATCCTTATCTTAGCACCCACCTTCTTGCTACTAGATGATTTAAGTATTGTAGAGATTCTTTTAAAGCTGCAAATTTAATACTTGACTCTGTCTGAAAAAATGCCTCTGATCAGTCTTATTTTCTTCTACAAATTTGGTAGTAATCAAAGATTTGTGCATGTATATATTATATTATATATTATATAACTTTTGGAAACATATTTTATAAAAGAATGGAGCATAATAAATTTACTACTGTTGATAAACCTTTGGCATAGGTAATGAGATCTTATATATATATATGTATGTATATATGTATGTGTATGTATATATATGTATATATATATATTATATATATATTAGAATAGCCTTTAGTAAAATTGTCAACAATTCCACTAAAATTAATATATTTGGATATAGTGCTATTTTACAAATAGAAACACCCTTAGAAATGTAATCTATACAATTTTAGAATGTTGAATAGATCTTTTTCTTTTGACCTGGAGAAATTGATTTTTCAGGACTGGGATGATGGACCACTGCAGTTCCCTGTTCAAGATGAACATTTAGAATGAACTGATAAAAATATTACTTTTATTGCTTTTTAATAGACTATATTTAGCCAGGAATATAATTGGTGACTTGATTATTCTGTATAAACTTTATGTCAATATATTTTACAAGTACTCCTTGCCTTATGCCCATTTGTTCAGTGACTATTTAAAATTATGTTGGTGCCCAAAAAATGAGCATATGATCAATCTTCAAAGTTGCAACTAATGTAGCATTCCCACAATCACATGATCATGATTTGGGCATCCATATGCCCAGCTCGTGATCATGACATTGCAGAGAAGCATGGTCATGTGATTGCAATTTGTGACCTTCCCTGCCAGATACTCATAAGAAGTCAATGGGGAAACTGTCAGGGAAATCATTCCCAGTTTTAATCCCAACCAAAGTTCTTTATAGATATAATGTAAAGTCCACATATCCACCTAAAAAGTAAAGGAAATTGATAGGTAAAACCTGGCAATTATACCAGGTTTTACCATGTTTCTTAACTAAACATGATTATTCAAACTGAATCAGAATCTATCTTCTAAAATATTTTCATATCCATAAATATAAGCTTATTCATATTTTATGATTAAAATAATGGGTAGTAATAAAGGAGTTTATAATAATACTGTTGTATATGATATGGAACTTACACTTGATCTTGGAATTAAAAAGAGCATGTAGAAGAAAAAGAAGATAGGTGATTCATCAAGGAGGCTTACCAACAACTAATATTTGCACATAGAAAATTTATTTATTTATTATTGTAAAGTCATACATGGAAACATACATTTGTGAGATAATACAGAAGCAACCAAAAATGCCTTTTGGTTTATGTCAGTAAAAAAAAAAAGTGAAGCCACTGCTAGATGAGGATAGTAAGGCAGATGATAAAGAAAGAATTCCTTAATTCCTATTTTGTCTCAATCTTCTCTCAATATATTTAAGAAGTGGGCCAGCAGCAGGCTCCTGCTGGTTGGGGCTGTTAGTGCCGCCATCACGAGGCAAGGCAGGTGTCGGGGCTTGGGAGGCCTAGCTGTGGGGGCCCTGAGGTAAGCAGGTGCAAGGCGCATGGGGCAGCTCCACCCCTTCCCCCACCTGCCTCACCTCAAGGCAGCGGCACCATGAACAATCATACGGAATGGGAAGGTAACCAGTTCTGCAGGCTCTTAACTAGGGCTTATTTTGGGGGTAGGGCTTGTATTAGAAGCAGACATAAAATCAAGCTAGGGTTTATTTTCAGGATAGATCTTATTTTTGGGGAAACACAGTATATTCTTTTCTTTTATCAAAACAGTCAATTTAGCCATCTCTGCTAACTCCATCAACTTTGTAGCCATTCGTCCATGATGGGAATCGAAACATCCTTCCATTTTTGTGTGTAGAGTAGTCCTTGCTGCTGTCAATATACAAAATCAGAGTTCCAATTTTTTCCCCCAAGTCTTTTTCCATTAGACACAGAAGAAAAGTTTCTGGTTTTATCTTTATATTTACTTTAAGAATTTTCTGCATTAGAATATGAATCCTACTCCAATATTTCTTTGCTTTATCGCATGTCCACCATAAATGATAAAAAGTCCCTTCTTTACATTTACATTTTCAACATTCATTTGAGATACCATTATACATTCTAGATAACTTATCTGATGTTAAATTCCAACGATATATCATCTTATAAAAGTTTTCTTTTAAATTATAATTTAGTGTGAATTTTAAACCTTTCGTCCACATATTCTCCCATTGTTCAAACATCACATTATACCCAAAGTTCCTTGCCCACTGAATCTTATGTTTTACATTTCACTTTCCAAATTCAATTTCAGTACCATTTTGTAAACTTAACAATAATATGGTCATCACTATCACATAATAAAATTTCCAATTCGTTTTTAACAAAATCAAACCATAAATCTTTTTATTTAGTTTGAATCTTTCTTTCATTTGTAAGTATATAAACCAATGGCAGACATGACCTTCTAATTCTAACTCTTCCTTAGTCTTGAGCTTCACCACCATTTCTTTTCTTTAAAAAATCTTCTTGGGGAGACATCCAAAGAGGCAACTTCATAAAAAACTTTGTTTTATATTTATTCCAATTTAATACGGCTAGTCTAAAGAATTATTGTTGAAATCAACATTTACTTTAACTTTATTATACCATAAATAACCGTGCCATCCAAACCTTCATGACCTTCCAAATCAAGTAGCCTCTTGTTCACCCACTCTTTTATTCGGACCAAACAACATGCATCAAAATACAATTTCAAATCTGGTAAACCCAGCCCCCCTTTTTCCTTAGTATCTTGCAGTAACATATCTAATTCTTGATTTCTTCCCTTTCCATATAAACTTGGAAATATCTCTCTGCCATTGTTTAAATGGAGTATCAGTTGCAAGTCTTAGTATTGTCTGAAACAGAAAGAGCATGTTTCATAAAACATTCATCTTAATAACAGAAATTCTGCCCAGTAGTGTTAAATATAATTTATCCCATCTTTGTAGATCCTTTTTAATATCATTCCAAAGGGGAACATAATTATTTTGAAACAATTTTGTATTTGTGTTTGTCAACATGACCCTCAAATATTTCACCTTTTTTTCAACCTTAAAACCAGATTTTTTAATCAATATATCACAAACCTGAGCGGACATATTCTTTATCAACGTTGAGTTCTGTTTGTTTATTTTAAAACCCGCTAAAGCTCCAAACTCATCAAAAAAATAAATGCACACCTATACTTGGAAAATACTTTATGGCCTGGGTTAGTGGGAGACGTGCTGAGCAGTTTTACCACTTTCCTGCTTGCTTATGTTTGATCCTAAATTGGAGGAAAAAAATCCTATTTCAAAACATTGACTCAGACCTATTAGCACCAAATGTTATAAATATTATAAACTGCCAGCATTTAAACTCAACCAGGAAAGACAGCAGGTTTGAAGAATTCTTTAGATCATCTCTGGTCCACAGGAAGGCTCCCCCCACCCCATATCCATGGTTTATATAGTAAAGAACTTTAAATCTTTTTTTCAAGGGAAAATGACTTGAAATGTATATTATTTCTTTATTATTTTATTTATTTGCCACCTCTGGACAGCTTATAGCATTAAAAGCATTAAAACCATAAAAGATAAATATTTCTAAATCAATAAATGGAATGGAAATTACAATTAAAAAATAGAATTATTGTCAAAAATAGGGAGGGAGTGTGATGTACAGGTGGGATTGTCTCTTAATTCATCAGTCACTTCCAGTGTGACACTCCCCTGTTGGGGCCCCAAACCATCTATTAGAGCCAAGTCTTTAGGCTGTTAAGGAAGGTCAGAAGGGTGGGAGCCGAACCAGGGGGTAAGATGTTCCACAGAGCCACAGCAGAGAAAGCCCTTCACCTGGACTTCACCAGCCAGAATTCTTTGACTAACGGGACCTGCCATAGGCCTCTTCTGCCAGAGCAAGTGTAGAGGTACATTCAGAGTGGGGTGAAATAATTATATATGAGGAGTTGAAGTTGGCATAATTTAATTTAACAGCAAGCTTAAGGTGGTTGTTCTATTAAAAAGAAAAAATGAACTTTTAATTGATTTATCAAGTACATTTATTTATCTCATACCTCTAAGCAGCTTAAAGTGGTTTATGGGTTTGTGTTTCATTTTTAAAGAAATCTTTAGTACCATATGTAGTTGGCTTGGTTAAGAAGCTCAAGCTCATTTAAGAATAATAAACTTCCTGTCTTGAATGAAAATTTGAAGATTTTTCCCTGTCTGTCAACTGCAACATAGTGCTACTTGCAAAGAGTAAGAACTCATATTTTTATTTGGTCCTGAAATGTTTATATTAAAATTCTCAACTTTTTCACAGTATTTACAAAAGTCAAATCATGTCCAATTTATACAACGGAAAAAAGTATGCATTCCTCACATGCTCACACCTTATTTTATAAAAAAAATTATAATAATTTGTCAGAAAATGAAATATATTAAAATGACTTTCTTATTATAGAGGAATAATATTTGTTAAAAGAAATACATAAGCTGACAGGACTATGGTTATATGAAGCATTAACAAAGTTCAGTTAAATGCTGAATGGTAATTTTTTATTCCTAAAACCTTAAAATATACTTCTATTATTAAAAGACGCTTTGGATAAATAATGTTCAGGCAGCCTATTGAAATAATTTAGTATCTGCATTTTTTATTTTAAATAGGACTTTGGTCACAACAATAATTAGTTGACAGTATTTAACAATGCACAACTGCAGTATTTAATGAACTAAATTGACATAAGGAATAAAGTTTTGATAAAAAAGGTAATTTGTTGAAACCTTTAGAAATATTCTTGAAATCTCTTACTTGTAGATTGACATCTTTTCTTTCAAAAAGGAATAAGTGAATAATTTAAAGGTATATTTCATGTTTTGGATCTCCATTCTGTCACATAAATAATAGTTTGTTAAAAAACTGAATTATTTGTATTGCCATACGGGAAAAAATCTAGCTTATGAAAATTTAATGGAAATGTGCCATCCTGAAAGTATTAAAATAATCAACATATTCTCTACTTACGATAGTTAATAATAATAGTAAGGAAATGGTAATACTTGTTGATGTGCTATAACCTATTCCTTAGTAAAATAACAAAGAACTATGAAATTAGGATTATGAATATTTTATTTATAATTTCACATATTGAGCAAAATTATAATTTGGATTTTAGACCTTTCAGACTTGGCTTTATTTTAGAACATAGGTTTCTTCTCTATTCATTACCCTGCAATTTTTGTTTTTCAAAAATCTTTCTATTAATTGAATGTTTGAAGACAGTTTGGAATAAAGAGCAGGAAACGCTATAGAGTAATTGATTGAAAGTTGCCTTTCCCCCATGTAAATGGGGGGAAAAAATCTAGAAACCATGAAAAATAGTTATAAATAAATGATTTATTGAAGTATTATTACTATAAATTGGTATCAACTTTAACCAGCTACATAGATTTTCTCCATGATAGTCTGTTCTCAAACTGATCTTCAGATTTTCAGGTCTTCCAATGCTATACTCATTGCTACTGTAACTGAGGCCATTTTCTTTGCTTTCTGCAGAAAACTAGATCTTCATATAAACTATACAAATTTATATGATAAACCTGGATAGTTTATATGATAAACTAGTATGATAACTAGAGCCTGGTCCTTTGTGCCTTGAATGAAAACTCTGAATTGATTTGTTTGCTGAGCCATTGTTTTGTTTAGATCACTAAAGATAGAATATATATTTTGGCAGTGGTTTGCTCTCCAGACTCGTTTCAGTTTAGTTTCTGAATGTTTTGTTACCAGACGAGGTAACCTCATCAGCAGGATTTTTTTGTCCTATTTTTCTTATCTTATAAATGTCTTGTGTGGTCAGTTGGTCATGTGATTGGTTGTTCATTTGGAGCTATATTTAAATTCTGAGCAGCTGATTGGTTCTCTTGTTGATTGTTAGTTCAAATCCACGCATACAGACCAGATTCTAAATTTCACAAGCAGCCACCCCACTGCACTCAAGAGGAACTGCATCCAGACCCTTTTCAAAAGTGCCAAAATACACTGCAGCACTGAATTATTAAGAAAAGCAGAAGAGAAACACCTTTTTGATGTTTTCCTCTGCAATGGCTATCCCCAAAATTTCATAATACGATGCTTATCATCCAAACCCTGACAAAATACATAGCCAGGCACAACACAAAAACAAGTCCTGCCATACATCAAAGGAACATATGAAATGGTTGCCAGAATACTGCAACCCCTACGAATAATGATAGCTTACCAACCACATTTACACTCAGAAAAGAGCTCTCTAAAGTCAAAGACAAAATACAGAAGGAAGACATCAGCAACATAATATACAAAATCAATTGCAACAATTGTAACCAATTCTATGTGGGACAAACAGGAAAGCATTTAAAAACAAGGGTTCATGAACATCAACTAGCAGTTGAATGGCATGACCAAAAATCCTTGATCTCAAACAGATTGATAATAAATAACACCAGTTCGATTGGGAAGGAACAAAAATAATTGGGCATGCCAACACCCTCCACACATGTGAATTTATTGAAGCCTGGTATTCTACCAAAGGAGCAATCAACAAGCATATTCATCTAGATCCAGCATATGAATATGTAAGAAACCAGATCATTGGAACTACCAATCACACGACCAACTGACCACACTGGCACACAAGACATTTATAAACTAAGGAAAATAGGACAAGAAAATCCTGCTGATGATTTGTCTGGTAGCAAAATGTTTAGAAACTAAATTGAAACAAGCTTGGAGAACAAACCACTGCCAAAATCTAAAACCCAAGCTACAAGTATTTTCAATTATTTCATAGAATATATATCTTGGGCCTATGTATGCAAGAAATCTAAAGAAACACAGTACATGTTGTGGCACTTGACTTATGATCAAAATTAATATTGGAAAATATATTGTTAAGCAGCGGGGTTGTTAAACAAGACATCACATGACTGTACCTGTTTCTAATGACTTTTTTGCAATAGTCATTAAGTGAATTACCGTGGTTATTAAGTGAGACATCAAGTGATCATGATTTGTGACCTTCCCTGCTGCTTCCCCATTGACTTTGTCAGAAATTGACTGGGATGATCATAAATTGTGATCATATTGCCCCGGGATGTTGTAACCATTCTAACTGTGAGCTGATTGCCAAGCACCTTGATTGTGATCATGTGACTGTGAGGACCATATGCTGCGAGGACCATATACTGGTTGTAAGTGCAAAGACTGGTCACAACTCACATTTTTAGCACTGTCATATCTTCGAATGGTCTCTAAATGAGTGGTTATAAGTCGAGGGCTACTTGTTTAGCAATCAGTTTAAAAAATCTTAATAATAAGAACAACCTAGTAATGTTTTATATCTGTGAATTGTTTACCCATTTTTCTTGCAAAATTATATTTAAAAGCCACCCTATTTCCATATAGTAAATCTGTTTTAGAGCCTTAGATACTACGATATTAAACATATTTTATAATTAATTGTTGGAAATAGTCCTAGCTTTCTTGTACCAATAACTGACAGTTGATAATCTGAGTACAGAACAACATTTTTGCACTCAGCTGTGCTCATGAATTCTTTTCTTCTTTCCTTCAACATTTATAGTTGCATTTAAAACTTTTTGATAAAAATGCCTTCTGAATATACTGACTCTTGGAATCTAGTATTGACTGTTCAGAGTAGTATATCATCTAATACATCAATACAGGCCTTTCCTCATCACCAGTCATAGGGTAGACTGAATTGCTTGGAGACTTTTCGTTCTTAAAATAGGTTCAGTAGTTGATTGTGAAATATTTGAAATATATAGCATTTAAAAAGATTCTTCTTAAAGGATTATCCCTATGTTATAATGATTGTACTTGCAAACATTAACAAAAAAGAAAGAACTGTGCACTTAAGGAAAGCAGTTGCTTACCTTTTTTATTTTACTTGTTTTGTGAATAACAATAACAAAGAAAAATTGTAGACCACTTTATATCTGTACCAGACACTGTAGAAGTCAGAATAGCTAACCAAACAATGTGTAATCTAGTTTTTGCCTTGAAAAATTAAAACAATTTTCTCACATAATGAAGGCTAATACTTGAATCTTTTATAATGACCTGCTCAGTGTAACCAACTTTGAGATGTCTTTTTTATTATTGGTTTCCATTGGAAAAAAAACAAATAGCATTCCTGGGAGGCTAGAATGAGTAATATTTTCTGCACCAGGAGAGCACTTAAAAATTGTTGGCAGAGTTGCGGAATACTTTGGATGAACAATCTTCTAAATATGTGTGGGACTTTATTACAAATGGGCAACTCTGGGATTTTGTGGAAGTAGAAGTTAATTCTGACTTTTAAAAGCAGCTTGCTAAACCTTTAGGCTGCCGATTTATTCCATGTAAGGATTAGAAAGAGGTCTAAATATTATACAAAAGAAGACTTTGAGGTTCGAGACGGTTCTGGAATTGCAGCTTAGTTATGAGTGAAAATGTTCTAGCTTTTTAATGAATAATTTACATTTAAGATGGGGTAATTATAATTTTTAATTCATATTTAAAATTTGTTACTAAGAAATTGTGGTATGTAACCTACAGTAAGCTATGCCATGCCATGCTATGCTCTGCTAAGATAAAGTAAGGTAATAGGTTTTTCCATTTTCTTTTGGGGAAGAGAGGATTGAATTATATTCAAAGTCACTTTACTTTCAGGTAAATACACTTTATTTTTGGAGATTTCCCCCCAATTTGGGTTAGATATAACCAGCCTGCAATATATGCTATGATGAGGTTCTTCAGTCTTAAATTTATTTTGTATTGCTTAGAGTTTTAGTAAAATTCTTCACTCTATATAGTAGATTAAAGTGTGTCTGTGCATCAGAACAATTTTCATGCCTCACTCAGTTCCTAATGTAAATTAGTAGGAACATTGGTTATCCATTTGAGAAATTGAGTTGGTATAAAAATAAAAATGCACTTATGGTGTACGGTGCTTTGTGAATCATCTTGGGATTGTTTTTCTGTTTATCTGTCACTTGCATTAGAAAAAGCAATCACTGGCTGCAGGTGACATTAAAAATTAAAGGTTAACCTCAATTTCTTAACTGACCAGACTTGGGGCAGAAAGTTGTTGGATTCATGCAGGGGTTTCAGAATTGCCAGTTGACTTATTTAGTGTTTTACTTCTTCACATATGATTTTAATGGTCCCCAACACTATCTTGTATTAGGTCAAAAATATTTTTCCCTACATGTATTTATTTAAGACTTGAAAGTCTCAAAATTGGTTTAGAAGATGCAGTGATCTTAATAGACTGGCATAAATTTGAGAATAACTTTAAAATTAAAAAGTGTATGAAGGTAAATATTTAGCTTTTTCACTTTTAAGTAATTTTATTGAATTTAGAGGCAGTGCTTAACATGTTTAATCAAAGACATACACGAATACTGGTATATTTTTGCTTAAGTATACTATGTATACTTGTTATTTGAGGGAGGTTGTTTTCAATGGGGTATGATTTAATTTTAAAGCTATACTTTATCCTAACTAAAAGTTGTAAAAATGCACTCAAAATTGTTGATGTCATTAATTTTTAATCCATTTTATTCACTAGTATTTTTTAAAAGAATTCTTAGTTTCTTTAAATCTTTTAAAAGGTAACTTCTAAAAATAATCTAAGGTACAAAGACTATTTTGATTTACTATATGTAGATAATGTTAGTTTTTTTCTCCCACTAAGTCTATTTGGAAAACACTCTCCTGATAGTAAAGTGAATTAAAAAAAACTAATAGAATGGACTTTCAGTCACCAGATTAAATCAAATTTACTTGTATTGTTTTTCATGGAAATTTGTGTAACTACATCTTGTTTAACTTATTCCATTGATTTAAAACTTGAATTTAACAAACTCAGTTGGATGTTGTGCAAAACTCATGATTAGAGAGTTTAAGTTAGACTTTAATGCATATATCCATGGATATATTAATTACAGCACTGGGCTTCAATTACAAGCAAAGAAGAGTCAGAATTTTTCTCAAATCCAGTTTTAACAGTGTTTCAAATGTCTTAATTTTTTTTTAAGAATTCTAAAATACATAAAACTGTGAAATTATTTTCTTTCTCTTATTAGACGGTATTATGCTCATAATCTGAATTTAGCTATTCTCAATGCAAGCTCAAACTCGTAACTGAAATAATAAACCTGTTCACAAAGTTTCTTTTAAATAATAGATACATAATAGGCACCTGGCAACTCATTGATATGCATTGAGTTTGATAAGTGGAAATTCAGTGTTATCTTCCCATTCTGCTGTTAGGCAATTCACTCAGTTGTTAAGCAAGATAGCATGTGCCTATGGGATGTGAGGATTGGTTACAAAGCCGTTTTTTTTTTTACATCATCATAAATAAAGGTTGCTACTGTGGCAGTTGGTAAACAAGGACTACCTGTATTTTTAGAGTAAAATCATAGTCTTACAGAAAGAGGGAGAATATATTGAGCTTTTAAAAATTAAACATATTGTAGCATCTTACAATCAAGAAGGATGTTGTGTAGCAATGTGGATAAATTATCGATCTTGACCTAATTTCATTTGATTCCCAGTTTAATTTTAAAATATCTGCTCAGACCTCTGGCAGATGATATATTGGGCAAAGACAGAAGAAAATAAAAGGGAGGATATCAAGGAAATAATGATAATGTACATTAGTTTGCATGTAATGTACCTAGGGAGTTAAGAACTTTTTGCTTTATTGCGGACTGTGAAGAAACTGTTCATCTTTGAGTCAGATGATTGTACATTCAAATAAAGGAAGTATGTAGTCTGAGAGGGACAATGTAGATTAAAGCCTCATGCAATCTAAGATTGTTATTGGAATTATCCAAAGCTATGGAACTCTTGTTGCCTTGATCAAAAAGAACTTCAGTTCATGTTGTCTGAGATACTGTTATCAGAATTATCACACATATATTTTTTAAAAGCCCTCAGAATTTGAGTACAAAATGTTATGTCATTTATTATTTTTCCAGTGAGGAAGGAAAATACTCAGTTTCTCATTCCTCCAAGCAAATTTTGTGTATGAAAACTGTTTGAAAATGAATGAAGGAAATTAATGGCAAAGCTAGCAGCTTTAAAATATATTTGGATTAATGAAGTGGTTGCTCAGAACATGTTCAGTTCTGACCCTAAGAAGTCTTAAGAGTTCTTAAAAAGTGATATTAATTTGGGATGAGAGTATTTGCGAGAGTACCTTACAATTTTCTTGTGTTTCAGTGTGATAGGAAATCATGTGTGAATTCAGTTTGCATTACCACAGATAATCAACATAGTAGATAAATCTCTGGATTAGAGAAAAGGCCTCCGTTTCAGATTGATAATTTCACCAAAATTATTACTGTTCTCTCTGATCAAGTGGGCATTCTTTCTAATCCCTTGCTCTGGGAAGGCTGCAGATTTGTGCTCATCAGGAACTCAGCAGTACTTGTTGCTGGGTTTATATTTTTAAAACATTTTTATTCAGCTTTTTAGCCAAAAAACTCTCAGAGCAATTTATAAAGATCAGACTGTGTCATCCCACATACAATCTAAAGTTAAAACATCAATAGAAATGAGATGGAGAATCAGAGAAAAAAATAATGTAAGAATTAGATTTTAAGTTGCAAAGTTCAAAGAAGAATAAAGGTGAATATAAACAGAGTGAACGGGTCATTGCTGCCTTCTGCATTAGCTACTCAGGAATGATAATTGGCAGAAGGATAATGTTAACCAAAATATGCTAATCTGATCATCTACACAGGGCCTGTTGCGGACCCCCATCCCAAGGTTCAGTTATAGCATCTCTATTGTGGAACAATCAATAAGAGCAGGTATAAATGGCTCTTACTCTTTTTTTAACAGGCTAATGCTGTTAAAGCAGTTATGGTCCAGCAGATATTTTTAATCTTAATTAAATGGTACAGTTAATGAATTAATTTTTTCTTGTTGATTTCTATAATAAGAAATATTTTGTAATGTAATCTTTGGATTTTGTTGTATCCTATCAATTGTCATCTGGGATTGGAATGGGAAATAAAGCAAGCAAGCAAGGATTTACTAGTCTGGGGCTCCAGGGAGTTGTAATATATCTCTTGCCAAACTATGAGATTAATCTTAGACAATGGAATCACTTAAAATGCAAGAACAATCACCTGTTGCTTTCTGATTTTATTGTCAACATAAATCTTGAATTGTAAAATAAAAATTCATGTTTAACATCATTAGCCTGATTTTTAATGTTTTTTTAAACATATTTATTTAAACTTTTAAATTAAAAACATTTATATGTAAGGTTGTTCAAATATTTTCTATTTCAGTGCTATATTTTTTGTACAATCTGTAAATACTTGCGCGGTTCTCATTGATTTTGAATAAATAGGCACAGAAAGACTGTTGACATAAGTCTGTATAAACTTTATATTTGAGTTAGAGTTTCTCAGTCTTACTATAGAACAAAGGTATGCATACAACATAAGGCTTACCATATTTCCTAATAGAGAAAATAGGAAAATATTGCTTAAGATGGTATGGTAATTAACAATTAATTTATTGTTATTCTTATCAAATTTAAATAATTTTTTATTAAGGTCCTATCCATGTTCAGAAATTGTCTCCTCATCTTGTAACTCTGGCTGAGCTCCTTCTTCCCTTTAACTGAGAACAGGAAACTGAGAAGGAAACTCAAGTAATGAGATACACTGCCTGAATGAGATTCTGTTTGGGAGAAATTTTGTGTCAGACAAATATGTTGCAGCTTCAGAGGATCAGGATAGATAAAAACATTGTGGGTCACTGCAATGTTTGAATCACTCAGATTGAAACTGTTCGGATTCATTTAAAATATATCCAAGAAACTATATATAAGCAAACTTATATAACAAAAAGAGCGTTACAGACCAAATTAATAATAGTAAGCATAAGATTTTGAAAATATTGCTTACATCTTCATGAATAATAAACCATTGTTGTCATCACCACTTCTGTGAAAACTCCTTTACAGGGCCATCAATTCTTTTCTTCACATTTATAGGCAAAATTGACCTAATCAAATGAATCCTGATAAAACAAATTGTTTTTTGGCAAATATGTGAAACAAGAGTAGATTCACATCAAGCATTAGTAAAAACACAGCCATATTTTCCAGCTGCTGTGTGCAAAAGAATCTCAGAACACTTGTTTCCTTTTTGAATTAACAGATACTTTTGCGTTTTGATTTACTAGAGATGTTTCTTGGAAGGATTTTATATATTCTGCTGGAAGAAAACAATTACAAATCTTTTCTGAAAAATGCTATTTATAGTTTTTGAGATTGAAAACATCTGAAAAAGTTAAGATAATATATAAGAGCTATATAGTTAACTGTAGGTAATATTTAAATATAAAGAAATACCATGCTTAGAAGTCTGCTTTAGAGTAGACTTTGGCACCTGCAAAACGGTTGCAAATTATTGATCTATATTTTTTGAGATGAATATTTGAAACCTTTTAACAATGCAAAACTCTTGATGTCAAGTATTTCCTATATGCATCCAAGTTAGGGTTTTTTTGTAACTTGTTATTTAAGATCACAGTTATTAGGTGTATTTCTGCATTTTATATATCGTTCCCAGATGCTACAGTATTAGTTTTTATCACTGCATATTTTATGAAATGTCAGCCTTCTGTTGGCTGTTCACGCAGCATTGTTAGTGATCAAAGCCATAACATAAAGGAGAAGAATCTAAACAGTTGGCTTATCTTTGTCCTTCATTGTGTCACAAATATCATAAAATTACTTCACTGTCAAAAGAGAAACAGAAGACTAATGCAGTATACTTTGATCACTTTTTTCCATAACTCTGGATTCATTTCACTTTCTCATGCTAAAACATGTTTGTGTACCAGTATTTGTGGAAAAGATTAAAACATCCTCCTATCAGAAAATATATTTCTTAAAATAAAATAAAATGCATACAATAGAAAAGAGGTGAGCTTGTACAAACTCTGCTGAAGAGCTGCAATGAAAATATTATAATTTGGTGTAAATAGTGTATATTAGTAATTATATATTATAATTAGATGATGTTGTCTGGAAATAAATAGAAATGCAATGGGCAGAATGTTAAGAATCTTATTCTTTGTGCATGGATATGTTCTGGGCTTTACAAACTTCTTTAACAGCACAGAATTTAAATCAGAGTAATAGTCTAGGAATTCAAATTATATCAGTCCATTTATAAATACAAACATCTCTGTTCTCAAATAGAGAACTTCATTGTAATTCATGAGAATGAATTCATGAGAGTTGTAGAACACAATTTAAGATTCTACTTAAACCCCCAGTGTGAGATGAATTAGTAACCTTATCATGAAAGGTATATTATGTTTGGACATTAGAGAAGAATGCATGTTTTCTGTCAAGTTTGATTTTTTCCAAAATGTTTAAATCTTTAAATTTATAGTTAAAGTTTATTTTAATTAAGTTTACAATTTTAACAACTTAATACAATACAAATAATTCTAAACTTACGGACTAAAAGTGCATTGTAATGAATTTAAGAATTATATAAATATATATTTTCAAGTTATATTGCATTCCTAGCGATCCCGTAAACACACTCAAACAAGTTTGTTAATGAGTAAGAATAAGTAACATTATTAAATATCATGAATAGGGAGATACCTATTTAATTTGAAACTATTCACATTTTCAAATGAAAATGTAGTTAACTTTCAGTGTTTTAAAACATACTTGTTCTGTCTTGATTATAATATACAACAATTGAGTACAAAAACAAGTATTTTATCATGCTTATGTGTCAAAATACAACATGGAAAGCATTTGCCTATAACGGGTAGGCAACCCAAAACACTCAAAGAGCCACTTGGACCCGTTTCCCACCGAAAACAAAACACTGGGAGCCGCAAAACCCTTTTGATATCTAAAATGAAGATAACACTGCATATATCCTTTTCTACCTTTATTATATATATATATAAAAACGGATATATGCAGTGTTATCTTCATTTTAGATGTCAAAAGGGTCTCTCTCTCTCTCTCTCTCTCTCTCTCTCTCTCTCTCTCTCTCTCTCTCTCTCTCTCTCTCTCTCCCTCCCTCCCTCTCTGTCCCTCCCTCTCCCTCTTTCTGCCCTTGGTCTGCCAGTCCTCTTCCCCCACTCAGTGTATGTGTGTGTGTGTGAGAGAGAGAGAGAGAGAGAGAGGCACTTGCGCTTCCCCCCCTCTCTCTTTCCTCTCTCTCTCTCTCTCTCCCTCTCCCTCTCTCTTTTTCTCTTCACCTTCCACCCCTTTACTAATAGAACCAGTTCATCTACCAAATCGTTTAACTACTTCCCTTAGAGATGGGCAATCGGGGATTCACCACATTCTGACAAAGAGAAATGCCAGCACCTCTCACTCAGCATTGATCCTGCTGCCGGCAAACGCTGTATGTTAGCAATATCTGGAGAGCTACAGTTCATCCGCACCCTCCTGAAAGGCTCTCCCATCCGTTGCAATGTCACACTTTGAAAGTCCTCTGACCCTCCTCTGCTTCAGGCCGACTGCGCCTAGCAGGGAGCCTCAGTAGCCGGGGAGGAAGAGAGACAGATCATCTCCTCACCACTCACTTCCAATCCCAATGTGGTGAATCCTGCTTGGGATTTGGAACTGAGAGGGGGAAGATCCTGGCTTCCAAGCCACCGGGACTTCCAACCACAGAGCTTGCTTGGCTCTGTTCCCAGCCAGCGCCCCGCGCGCAAAACAACAGCAACAAAATGCTGCTGTCGAGACTTGCCCGCCTACCTGGCTCCCGGTCCTCGGTAGCCAATCATTTGAAGCGAGCAGTCCGTAGAGAGAGAAGAGAGAGTGAGGGCGGATGACCCGAGTCTGTGGCAGGGATAACAAGAGTTCGGGAGATGTTAGCACGAAAGTTCCGCGTCTTTTGACTTACCTCGCCTCGCCCCCCACTGGTTCTTCGCCAGAACAAGTCGCCCTCTCTCTCTCTTTCTCTGTCTCTCTTTCCTCTCCCTCTCCCCTCTCTCTCTCCAGATGAGGAGACAGAGAGAGAACGAAAGGCAGACAGTGCCGAAGGGGAGGGGGAGAGGCAGGAGGCAGCAGAAGGTGCTGAAAGGCGCCTGGGACACCACTGACCGGCCCGGGGAGACGCGTGGCCGGCTCGGCGGCCCGGGGATGGCCCAGGAAGGATGCCCTGGCCTGGGGAAACACGTGGCCGGCTTGGCAGCCCGGGAAGCGATGCTCCCGCCTGCCGCCGCCCCAGCTGACACTGCCGCCTGGCCCGGGGAAACGCGGGGCCAGCTCGGCGGCCCAGGAAGCGATGCCCCCACCACCCCAGCCAACACTGTTGCCTGGCCCGGGGAAACGCGGAGCCGGCTCGGCAGCCCAGGAAGCGATGCTCCCGCCAGCCGCCGCCCCAGCTGACACTGCCGCGACTGCTGCCCGGCCTGGGGAAACACGTGGCTGTCTCGGCGGCCCAGGAAGCGATGCCCCAGCCGACACTGCCGCCCGGCCCGGGGAAACGCGGGGCCGGCTCGGCAGCCCGGGAAGCGATGTTCCCACCAGCCGCCGCCCCAACTGACACTGCCGCCCGGCCCGGGGAAACGGGGCCGGCTCGGTGGCCCAGGAAACGATGCCCCCACCGCCCCAGCCGACACTGCCGCCCGGCCCGGGGAGACGCGCGGCCGGCTCGGCTGCCCAGGGAGTGGCCCAGGAAGCGATGCCCCAGCCGGGACTGCCGCCTGGTACAGGTAAGCTGGGGGGGGCGCGCCACCTGCCCCGCGGCCGCTTTGTGGCGGCGCTCCATGGACTCGGAGCCCCCTCCCTCCCCCCACCACTGACCAGCCGTCTCCGGCTCTGCTGCTGCTTGGCCAACGGTTGCGCTGGCTGGGCATCGCAGGGGCTGCTCTCCCTTGGTGCCGCGGCTTGTGGGAGGGCTGGCCCGCTCAGCGGAGGCTCTGGCGGGCCACTCCCAGCGGGGATCCCGGAGCTTCCCCGCGCGGCTCCCCAGCCACATGTGCCTCGGACGGGGCCAGCCTGGGAAAGGGACTTCCTGGCTGCCTGTCTCCCAGGGGGTGGGGCACCCGGGCGCAGGGCCAATCAGGAACCCTGCTGGGGGCAAGTCCGCATGAGAGAGAGAGAGACAGAGAGGGGAAGCGCAAGTGCCTCTCTCTGTCTCTCTCTGCAAATGGCGGAGGAGGCTCCGGAGCCGCGGGTTGCCGACCCGTGGCCTATAAAGTCACCAAGAGTCAGAAACGACTAAATGGTTAAAACAACATGTCAAGATAATGATTATTCAAAATGAAAAATCACTTAGTTTTCCTTTTATGGTGAAGATTCCCAGCTATACTGATAAAACTATTGAGAACTTGTTGGGAGGTTTGAATAGGCCAGAACAAGTTAAAAGTGAATGCTAATAAGATGGAATTGCTGCTTGTTCATCAGCTGCTCTGGCAGCTTCATTGATGATCCTGATATGGTAGTACTATCCCTTGCATTTGTAGTTCCTATAGAAGCCTTGGTTGGGGAATGGGAGGGTTTGCTAAGATTTAGCTGGTATACTAGTTACAACTGGCACACTAGCCTTATCTATTGTGCTGCAATCGCTCATGCCATTTCCACTTGGTTAGATTACTGCAATATGTTCTACATAGGGCTGCCTTTAAAAATTAATCAGATGTATCTGTTTGTCCAAAATGCAGTTGCCCATGTGTTAACTGGTATCTACCACAATACATTACCCTGTGATTCTACCCTCATTGGCTTTCTCTTTCCTTCTGAATACAATTTAAAGTACTTGACACCTTGTAAAGTACATTTTAATGGCTTAGCACCAACTGACCTGTGGGATTGTATTCACTTACTTGAACCTATTCAAGTTTGCCAGAAGAAGCAGCTGGTGGTGCCCTACTTTCAGAAACATTGATAGTGAGGGAAATGAGAAAGTAAAGATAGACACAAAATGTATTAAAAAGAAATATATTGTAAGTAATTCATAAGCAATGGTCATAAAATCATGTAAAAAATACACATGAGAATTCAAGAAAATTCTAAATCTTTAGCCAAAGTGAGTAGAGATTTCTGAGTGCAGCAGAATGTTTGATTTGGCTTAGAAACAGGTCTCTGGGCAATTTAAGTAGACAGACCTTTGCTGCCTTTGAGAGGATTAGATCATATTTTACTGGAGATCTTCAAAAGAAATAATTTTTTGTTAAATAGATAACATTATCTATCTATCTATCTATATCTATCTATCTACCTACCTACCTACCTACCTACCTACCTACCTACCTATCTATCTATCTATCTATCTATCTATCTATCTATCTATCTATCTATCTATCTATCTATCAATCATCATATTTTCTAGGCCACCCATCTCCCTCAAAGAGAGGCTCTGAGTCGTGTATCAATGTAATTGATATATAAAACAGCATATAAAATATTAAGATTAATTTAGGATTAAAATGTTAAAAAAATTAAAGATTATAACATCATAAAATTTCAACGAAATAAAAATAAGAATTCCAAGATGGTCTACCAAATGCAGGAAACCAGGAGCCAAGGCAATTCAAATGAATACGGGTTTATTGCATGCTAACACTCTAAGAATCTGAACTACTAACAGTCAAAGTGAACTGGCAGTAGATAAGAGTTATTAGAGTTCAAGGAGCGATGGACTTAGATCTGTTGTGGGCGTAAAGGGACTTGAGACTGATGACATGCTTGACATGCCCTCTGACTCAGCCTGTTCATCTCCTATGTGGTTATTTAACATTGGTTAATAAGACAGAGAGATGGCTCTTCGGGACCAGTCAGCCCCAAGATTGCATGGATCTTTATTCCCCCCATGGAAGACCACCCAAGGCCTCCCCTGAGATACCTCATGCTCGGTTACAATTCCTTGGGGTCCAAATAGTTGCTTCCCCTCCATCCTGCCCTTCCGGGTCTTCCCAGGCACTGGGCCTGCTTTGCTAACCTCCCAGATTCCACTTGCACTTCCATCCCATTTCCCACCGCTTGCTTACTTTTCAAAGATCTCCAGAGCTCAGAAGAGACTGACCTACGTGGCAGAAAAACCAAAGTCTTTTATTCAGATGCTGGCTAAGCTGTAAGAACATGAGATCTAAGGAAAACAGCTCACCAGCATCTGAATAAAAAACTTCGGCTTTTGTGCCATGAGGCGAGGATCCTTGCAGGCTACATTAGGGCCCAGCCTGGGTGTCGCCAGAGCAGCCCCTTGCTTGCTACTGACTGGCTGGTTTGAATTATCAGTTTCAAGGATTGGGACATGGCAGCCAACCAATGCAGAGCTTTTCTTTTTTCTCATTGGGCTGAAGTGCAAGCTTTGCAAGCCTGCAGGGACACTGGATTCATGGCAGAAAAGCCAAAGTCCTTTATTCAGATGCTGGCAAAGGTGTTTTCCTTAGATCTCATGTTGTGATACCTCACATGCAAATGGAATGGAGAGACCAAGTGGAATCAGGGAGATTAGCAAAGCAGGCCCAGTGCCTGTGGAGATCCAGCAGGACAAGATAGGAAGGGAAAATAAGCAGGAGCATGTTGCAGAGTCTCTGCAGTTGGTCATGAGGGAGAACGAACGCAGTAGTGCTGAATCATATGTAACTTCAGGACCAGGTCATAAATACTTTTTGGTGGGTGGGGGTGTTGTAATTTTGAACGGTCACTAATTCAGCTGTCTTAACTCAAGGAATACCTGTATTGATAACACTGCCCAGTTCAGTTTCAAATCTACTTGCAACAAGGTATCTAGAAATATTGAATATGATTGCAAAATTTTCCAGCTGTCCCCAACCTTTGTGGCTTCATGGACTGACGGGAGTGGAAGAATGGTTTCACGCATGCAACCTAGGTCTCATGTATGTGAAGATGAAGCTTCACACACTTGCCTACTGCTTGCACGGACCAGTTCCCAGTGGACCATGGACTGGGACCCCTGTTTTAAGGTGTACAAAAGCCTGAGCTGCATAAGCAGTGTGGATCACAAAACTCTCTAGAACATGGGCCGGCAACCCGCAGCTCTTTGAGCCTTCTCCTGCGGCTCCGGAGCCTCCTCCGCCATTTGCAGAGAGAGAGAGAGACAGAGAGAGGCACTTGCACTTCCCCTCTCTGTCTCTCTCTCTCCCATGCGGATTTGCCCCCTAGCAGGGTTCCTGATTGGCCCTGCGCCCGGGTGCCCCACCCCCTGGAAGAAGGGCGGCCAGGAAGTCGAGGCGCATGTGGCTGGGGAGCCACGCGGGGAAGCTCCGGGATGCCCGCTGGGAGTGGCCAGCCGGAGCCTCCGCTGAGCGGGCCAGCCCTCCCGCAAGCCGCGGCACCAAGGGAGAGCAGCCCCTGCGATGCCCAGCCAGCACAACCATTGGCCAAGCAGCAGCAGAGACGGAGACGGCCAGTCAGTGGCGGGGGGAGGGAGGGGGCTCCAGGTCCGTGGAGTGCCGCCGCAAAGCGGCCATGGGGCAGGTGGCGCGCTCCCCCGGCTTACCTGTACAAGGCGGCAGTCCCGGCTGGGGCATCGCTTCTTGTGCGCTCCCTGAGCAGCCAAGCCGGCCGCGCATCTCCCCGGGCCGGGCAGCAGTATTGGCTGGGGCGGCGGCCGGCGGGGGCATTGCTTCCCGGGCTGCTGAGCCGGCCCCACGTTTCCCCGGACCGGGCGGCAGTGTCGGCTGGGGCAGCAGGGGCATCGCTTCCTGGGCCACTTCCCGGGCCGCCGAGCCGGCCACGTGTTTCCCCGGGCTGGGCAGTAGTCGCAGCGGGGTCATCGCTCCCTGGGCCGTCCCCGGGCCGCCGAGCCAGCTACGCGTCTCCCCGGGCCGGTCAGTGGTGCCCCAGGGGCCTTTCAGTGCCTTGCACGCGTGGCGCTGGCTGGGAACAGAGCCAAGCAAGCTCTGGTTGGAAGTCCCGGCGGCTTGGAAGCCAGGACCTTCCCCCTCCCAGTCCCAAATCCCAAGCAGGATTCACCACATTGGGATTGGAAGTGAGTGGTGAGGAGATGGTCTGTCTCTCTTCCTCCCTTCCTCCCTGGCTACTGAGGCTCCCTGCTAGGCGCAGTCGGCCTGAAGCGGAGGAGGGTCAGGGGCCTTTCAAAGTGTGACATTGCAACAGATGGGAGAGCCTTTCAGGAGGGTGCGGATGAACTGTAGCTCTCCAGATATTGCTAACATACAGCGTTTGCCGGCAGCAGGATCGATGCTGAGTGAGAGGTGCTGGCATTTCTCTTTGTCAGAATGTAGTGAATCCCCGATTGCCCATCTCTAAGGGAGGAAGTTAAACGATTTGGTAGATGAACTGGGTCTGTTAGTAAAGGGGGGGGAAGGTGAAGAGAAAAAGAAAGAGGGAGAGAGAGAGAGAGAGGAAAGGGTGGGAGCGCAAGTGCCTCTCTCTCTCTCACATACACACACACACACACACACACACACACACACTGAGTGGGGGAAGAGGACTGGCAGACCAAGGGCAGAAAGAGGGAGAGGGAGGGACAGAGAGGGAGGGAGGTAGGGACAGAGAAAGAGAGAGAGAGAGAGACCCTTTTGACATCTAAAATGAAGATAACACTGCATATATCCGTTTATATATATATATAATAAAGGTAGAAAAGGATATATGCAGTGTTATCTTCATTTTAGATATCAAAAGGGTTTTGCGGCTCCCAGTGTTTTGTTTTCGGTGGGAAACGGGTCCAAGTGGCTCTTTGAGTGTTTTGGGTTGCCTACCCCTGGTCTAGAACCACCTTATAGCTGCATCTCCATTCCACTCTCTTAGTATGGACAAACAACATTTTATTTCATATTTCATTGGCAGTGATTTAAAAATACCAGCACTGTTTTCACACCAAAGATAAAATTAGTTTAAAAAGGATTATTTTCTATTCTGTTACTTATTTTTCTGGATGATGGTGATAGTTGAGTTTTTCATGGATTATATACACAGTTCTCAGTTTAGCATTCTCATCATTTTTCATCCTCACATGAATTTAGTATTCTCCTGAATAGTATTATAGCTTGTTAGTATTCATGCCCTCTTAGTTTTTCAACGTTTTCTATTAATTATTATAGCATATTTTTCATGTATTTCAACTGATTTCACCTAAAATTTCATAAGAATATTGATTTACATTTTACTTATTCATGTTTCCCATTAAATATAAACATCTTTCTATTTTTGAGAATACTGACTTTTTTAAAAAGGGGAGTCAGTTGCAGAAGTGGCCTGAGCATTTACGTATTAAATATTTATGTTAATTAGGAAAATATGAAAACAGATGTTACATAAATTATTGTAGTCCCTTGATAGCAATATATAACTAGCAGTAACTTTTTAATGTGGATATTGTGATATATAGTTGTATCTATTCTTACAACTTTTGCAATATAACTCCTAAATGATTAACATTAAACAGAACAACTCTATATAGATTTTTAGATACCTAAGATCTTATATGTCCTGGAAACAAATTGTGTACCAAACATTTCAAATTATAATAGAAATATCCTGTTTTCAAACATTTGAAAACAAAAATTGGAACAATTGATGTAGTACTCTTCAACCTGAAATTTTCCATATGTGTTAGTCTACAAGTCGCATAAGTTTCAGCTACCAGGATGTAATTGAGTTTTTAGGAGAGACTGCTATAATTTGTATTATAGATTGCACATTTTATATATAAATCAATAATTATATGTTATCACAGAAAAGATATTACCTGGTTTGGTAATGAAATATCTGCAAGAAAACAAGCCCAAAGAGTTCCAAGGATCCCACTCTCATATATATCTAGGAATATTTAGAACATGTTTCTGATGAAAGCCAGAATCATAATGAATGTTTCTTAAGTACAGGATGGTCTTACCACATGACATGCTAATATTGTAAATGTAGTTATGTGATTCTCAGTTTTGTTTTAATAGAATTTAGACAGCATTTGCATTTATGAAGGATGAAAATTTAGGAAAGCTTATTAGAGGTAGTCCTTGACATACAACCACAATTGAGCCTAACATTTCTGATGCTAAGTGGGACAGATATTAAATGAATTTTGCCCCATTTTATGATCTTTCTTGCCACAGTTAAGTGAATCAATGTAGTTGTTAAGTGAATCTAGTTTTCCCATTGACTTTGCTTATCCAGAAGGTTGCAAAAGGTGATCACTGCAACCGGCATAACTATGAACCAGTTGTCAAGCATCCATATTTTGATCACATCATCAAAAGTTAAATTTTAAATCTTATGGAAAATTCCATTGATTATACCTTGTAAATGTCTGGATTTTGATATTTTTGACTTTTGTTGCATATTTTCATGTTGTCAATTTTCTTTTATATATTGTTGATTCCAATTTTGATTTACACATCACATTGTTATATTGGTTGGAGGAATGATAAGAATTAAAATAGAGTAAAGTGGCAAGGCAGACTTGAAAGGGAAGTGAACTATTATTTTGTTAATATTTTATGAATTACAATCGAAGTAAAACAAAAGAAATAGAACAAAAAGGAGACTAAAGAAATCAAACTGGTATATTACTAGCCCCTTTTTCAAACAACTGATGATTATGAATAACTGTATTTCAAGACTTTTAGAACATAAAAGGCAATTCTTAATTTTTGTGATGAATTAAAAGCGCAAATACATATTGTATAAGAAGTAAATATTGAAGGATTAAACTATATTCTATCCTGCCATATGAGACCTGTGCAACCCACAAATCAATTACTTGTATTATTGTACAAATAAGTACATTGCACATAATTAAAGACGAGGTCAGATTACATGGCAGTCTCTACAATAGGCGGCCTATTTGATGGGGGAGAATTTCCATTGTTTTTAATTCCGATTAACTACTACACTTAGAAACATTTTTCAGTGTCATTCTATCTAAAATAGAATGTGTATTACAAGTATAAAATGATCAATAGAGAACAATATGTTCATTTCTATGTTTTGGATTGTCCTATGTGCAACACAGCAAATTTGGAGATAAAGTTGATTTCTAAAAAAAGTAGAAAAGAATGAGTTTCATCTATATTGGGAACTGTTCCTGTTTGTATTAAAATGGAGATTTATTATTTTTCTTGTATTTTTGATTGAATATAATAGATGTAAAATATTTTTTGACATAAGGTCTGATTTAGAAGAACATTTTCAGGATGTTTGATCAAAACACTGAAGTATCTGCTTGGGGTATTACGTGATTTGTTAATGCAATCCATATTGTTAGGTTGAAGATTTAAAGAGAATTTTGTGGTTGTAGTGTTCTAAAGCTTTGACATGGTTTTAATCTGATAACGAATGGCTTTAAGTTCGTGTTCATTCAGTTACTGGCAACAAATCTAAACCTCTGTTTTTTTGGATTTATGAGGATAAGTTCTGCTTTGGCAATCTTGTAGATTCTCTAGAGAATAGTTAAACAGTGATTAATCATTGTTTCTTCACTGAGTGTGCAGAAAAGAATGGAAAAGCTGCATTTCACACTTCTGAAGCAATTAATCCCCATGATCTTAGCCAGGTTTGTCTTGAAGATAAGTCAGAATACAAAACTGTACCTAATTTATCAATGTATGCATGCCATAAAGTATAAAACACACAATTTATTTCATATCATTTATAGTCAAATGTAAAAAAAAGAGTGACTTTGCTATATTCAGGAGTGTTTCTTACATTACCTTCATATAAACTAAGTACCAGAGATTACAATGGGATTCCTGTTTATTGTGCACATCTGGTGCAGTCACTATGCATTTTCTCATTCACTTGCTGGCATTTTTAGTGATTGTGGCATAAATCACCTTGCTAATCAGAAACATAAGTGACGGGAAGTCATCTCCTTTTTTGAACAATGGGAAAAAACATATGGCTTCCTAGACAGGACTTGGCTGTTATAGTATTTATGTGGCATTGTATTCTGTATTTAGAATTTCATATTAATTACAATGGTTTGATTGAAAGCACGGAATGCTTTTGGTTTATGGTCAGAGTTTGTTTTTGCACCATGCACGTTCTATGTTACATACTGATAAATTTATACTACTCAGATACCAAAATGTATCAAGCTATATATCCATATATTTTTAATCTCATCAGGATGTTTTCAAATGTTTTAATTGGTATTTGTTGCAAATTAGCTACTGAATGATAGAAAGAAGTTACAGTTCATATTGTGTGCGATATAAAGATTTACTAATAGTTTCTTATCCTAAATGTAGGAAACAAAGGATTGATTTTATAAATACTTTATCTTAATAAAATGTTGGTTGCATTTTGTGGCAGAATGTATTTGTATATACTATGTTCACAGAGTTAAGCTCATTTCCTAAGCTTAGGAGAAAGTTGGAAATGATGATTGGTTTCTTTTAATGAAAGAGATTATATCACAATTTTAAGAGCCATCTATATATTAGAACTATATGTCAAACATATATACCTTTTTGAGATAGCTTTTATTTACAAATGGCTTTTTAATATGCTATTTATCATTGCATTGCACATAAGAAACAATTGAAGAATAATCTTAATTTCTGGTCAGTTTTTAACTCCGGATGTACAATCCACATTCTAGAGCAGGGGTGTCAAACTGCCCCGCCTGCAGGCCATATGCGTCACGCGGAAGCTGTGCCCACTCCAGCTCTGGCAAGGGGAAAAAAGTCATGATACGTCGCGACACATCACATGATGCTGTGAGTTTGACACCCCTGTTCTAGAATGTACTATGAACTCATTTAGTTTAATGTAGATAACTGAGGGACACTATAAAGGATGACACTGGGCTAACTATGGCAACTCTGAAGGATGCGGTATGAGACAGAAGGCCTGGAGAGTGCTGATCCATAGAGTGGCTGAGCATCGGATATGACGAATGGCTGATGATGGTAAGATATCTAATATATTATATATGGAGAGTGTGATTCCACACTGTAAATAAGAAATCCTAGGTGCATATGCCGAAACACAGAAAGATACTAAAGTCATTTTTGGAGCATTACATGCACCTGTTATGTGCTATGGTAGTGGTGGATTTTTTTTCCTTCAGCCAATCGATAGAAAATTAGTATTATAATGACACGCAGCTCGACTGCAAGTTGAGCTGCATGCACATGCACGCCGGCCCACCACTTGCATGAGTCAAGCTGTGTGCGTGTATGCCAGCCCACGGCCCAGTTGCAAATAGGTCACAGCCCGGTAGTGGGCCCCAGGGTTCATGACCCCTGATATAGAAGGCTTTCAGAAACTTACATGGTCATCTAGTGCCATTTCAGTAACTACAAGTAGAGAAATCAAATTTAGGTGAAATGGACTTGCCTACTATTATTCAAGATACTGCAGTACATTTATCTTTCTCCTATTACACCCTTCTTTCTTATAGAAATACTGTAATGTTGTTCAGTTGAGTGTATTGCAAAAATAGATTTTTCTAAAAATATGGAGACCTTTCTTTTTGTCCCAACTTTTGAAATATATGTTCAAAAAGTAAGGCATTTTCTCATTATGTAGATTTAATGTATTTGTTATGATTTATTACTATCATTTATATTCCAAATTCTTTTCTTGGGTAGTTGTTCTTGTTTCCTTAATATTTTTTCCTGCTAAACAAGAAACAGTAGGAAAACACAAGGAGGTTAATGAAAGATAATGATAGTTCATTTTCTAAACCCCTGATTCATTCTATGAAATAAAGTCATATGCAGATTGAAAAATATATAGGTCATTTGATATACAAAACAAATTGTGCTATCCCTTTCCTAAATATTTGTGTAGCGTGTTTTTGCTCTTGCTACAGTTAAAAATAATTAAGTATCTGTATCTTTTTATATTGTCATAATGAGGATTTCACCCATAATACAATGACCAACTACAGTCTTTAAATATTTAATTGTTTGGAAAACTTCCATTAATCTGCAGAAAAGGAGTGGTTGTATGGTTAGCTCATAGAAGTCATAATGGATTAAAATAACTTGTAAAAAGGCTATAACCAGATGTATACCTGTGTTAATAATTCCTCGATTTATGCTGAATTAGAAGCTTTAATCCTTGTCAAAAGTGAGCAACATATGACTAGTTAATACCTTAAAAAGAAAATAAAAGTTGTGATTGACTTTTTAAAATATATCTTAATATATATCTGAGTTTACTAAAATATAAACATGGTGTACAATGTCAGTGGCTGGATTTTGAAGTTGATTCTTAGAATACTAAATAAAGTTTCCAGGTGGATGGCTCTTATTTGTTGCACTACAGTTTATTTGGAATATTTTCCAGGTTGGTGGATGTAGATCCAGTAGTCCTCAGTCTACATCAGTAATGGAACCTGCACATTACAGTCACATGCCATGTGTCAACGCTGTTAATATAGGATATTATTGCATTGACAAGATATGCAGAACTGTCTGGTATTTTTGGAGTTAAATCAGATGACAGGCAAGGGAGGAGAATCATGAAGAAAGCGGGAGATTGGGAAGGGAAGTGAATCTTTGGCCTCCAGCCTAATTGGAAGACATAAATCATGACAGTAAAGTAAGGGAGGAGTTAGCAAGATAAGACAGACGCATGCCAGAATCTGGATTTCTCTGGCATTAGCCACTGGGGATTCTGGCATGATGTTGTGGTCCGAAGGAGGAAGCATTTCTTAAAATCGGAGACATTATTTTCTCTCATAGTTTCTTTATTTTGCATTCCTTGCCACCATGAATGTCGTTAAGCAAGATTGTCTTTCATAAATGAAGGTGTGTCCCAGGATAATGTTGCAGGATCCAATCAGATTTGGTCACTGGGACCAGAGATTTAGTCTTCCAAGCTTTCAGACTTCTGCTGGAACTCATCCTCAGGGAAGTTTTTTTTCTCCAGAATGTGTGCATAGGACTGTTCCATGTGTAGTATTTATGTGATGCCTGTTCTATGTAGAACAGACAGGGAGGAAGCTAACTAATAGATTGCAAGAACACAAATGAACAATTAGATGAGGAGACCCGAACTCATTGGTAGTGTCACATTGCAATGAACAAGGGCATGTGTTCAATTTTGCAAGATCGTTGGCAGAGCAGGGACAAAGATAGCCAGGGAAATTATTGAAGCCTGGGAAACAGGCCCTTGTCAATCAATAGGAGTGCTGATTTACCATCAGCTTATTAGGTACTTAGGAGATAAGGGTGTAGCAGCCCAAGGAAATAATAACCAACGATATAATAGTCAACTTAACAACTAAAAGCCACACACAACCAAGCACCACAAAATACTACATATGGAACAGCCTAGTGCACACATTCTGGAGAGAGAAAAAACTTCCATGAGGATGGGCTCCAGCATCAGTCTGAAAGTTTGGAAGATTAAATTTCTGATCCTGTTGAATGACTCAGATTGGATCCTGCAAGATCATCTTGCTTTAAAATCCCCATCCCCTGCTCTTCGCAATGCTGTCATTAAATGGGTTTAAGGTAGCTTCACACAATGCTGCGTAGACCATGTTAGGGAAGCAGAATGGATCATTGAATTCCTAGGCCATGCAGCCAAGTCATAGATGTGGCCATATGACCTCATTTCCTTTCCCCAACTTGAGGTCCAGAGCTCTGGAGATCTTCAAAGGGTATGTGTGTGATGAGTGATGGGGGGGGGAGGCCCAACTCCTGCAGGAACCTGGTGGGCTGGAAAAGCAGGTCCAAGACCTTCAGGGACCCACCCGGGCAGGGTGGTGGAATAGATAGGCGCACCATGTCCCTTTAATTGATCATAAGGATAAATGAACTTAGGAGTGCTGAAGTGGTGCAACTTCAAAATGGGGTTGTAAGTAGCTTTTGGGGGGGGGGTCTATCATAATTTTGAACAGTTGCTAAGCAGTTGGTCGTAAGTCAAAGACTATCTGAATTCTTGAAATGGGAGACAGTTAACTTATAATGGTTATCTATTGACTATAACATTAAACTGTTTATCTTTCAGTTGAATTATCCAACTCTTGTTGAATAAAAATTGTTCTAAGAAACTTTTTCATAAGTATTCTAATACTATGCTTAGAATAATTATTTCTCATTAATGCTGCTATTTGATATGTGAGAAAGAAACTGAGGCAGCTGCATTTAAACTTTCTTTTCATACTATCTGTAATAATTCAGTATCTTCTTTGGTGGCCAGTTGCCTTTGGTCAGTTCATTAAAGTGTGGCCATTAGCATTTAGAAATTGACATTGTGAAAGATACTTAATAAAAATGCCTTCTGTGTGAATTAGATTAAAACCAATATAATAGGTCTGAGTGGTTTGACTGTTGAGTTATGTATTAATCCAATCACTTATGTTGTAGCTTGAGTGGAGGAAAAAAAACTGTTTCTCTGAGTTTGCTTGTGCCTGTAAGTGCTTAAAACACAGAGGTTTCTATATGATTTATTTTCAGTCTATAGTGTAAATTGCTGAGCTGTATATATGTTTTATATTTATGTCAGAAAAGGGTAGCAGAGAGGTGCTTCAAAATCACCTTTTCAGCTCTAAATAGCTATTGTGTACATATGGTAAGGTACTGCTGCTTAACAATTAGTAACTGCTTTGATCAAACTAAATTACATGTTTAAGTTCCCATCAGGAAGTCGCTTCACATATCTGTATTAATGTATTCAAGGCTCGAGAAGGAAAGTTAATTTTCTAGCTTAAATATTTAATTCAAGCTTAAAATTTAGTCTGTAATTAGAGTTCCCAAATGGCAGGAACATGGAGTATTTGTCCATTTTAATTAGATTGTTGTTTACCTATTAATTATATATCATATCTTGTCATATAGTTTTGATGGTAACAGATGGTGCTAGGAGTTAGTAAGGGTTTGAACAAAATAAGATTCCACATGATTTATTAAGTTGCACTTTATTAGTGTGTGGTCTGCTTCAGTCAGGTTATTCCCCTGAAAATGAACTTCAAAAAAATTGCATACATGTTGATTATCCTTTTATATAGTTTAAAAAAATAATTGTAGAAGTACTTTAATACAAGCTACATTGCAGTTGTTGGCAGTTGCGCCTAAATAAGTGCCAACTGGGGTATTTTCAGTATAAAACGCTCTATTCTTTTCACAATTTGTTTTTTATATGGTGGCACTGATTATTATATTGCACAAATATGCCTGAATTTAAGATAGTTGGGTCCTTTTAGTTTTAATCAGCCATGTGGAAGATGTAGAGTTCAAATCTTTTTTTAGATAGAGTTCATATTTCAGTTTGACATTTCAGTTTTCATATATAATTCTGCTCAGATAATTTTAATTCCTATAAATACATTGAGATAACTGGCTACTTATTAGAGCATTTTATGAATATGAGCAACATTCAGATTTATAGAGGGATGAATCAGTATTTATGAGAAGTATAGGCATTTAACAGTTTTTGGGACTTATAATAACTTAGCAAATTGTACATTCCATAAAGTTGTTTACTGTATTTGTTGAGAAAAGTGGCAGAAAGAAAGAATTGAGTTGGCCCAACTTAACCATGCTGATGAAATTATAGGAATGATATCCCCATACATTTGTACATTTGCATAAGATTCCCGAAAGAATTTGCTTGGCATCATTTATAATATACAATATATAATATACATTGCAGAGCCATACTATCTTTTGTTGAACTATATATTATCGAAGGGGCATCTGCAGCCAACTTACACATTTTCCCTTTCTGGAGAAAAGTGAAACTTTTTAAAAGGTTGGTTCGGTTCATATTATGCAAAACTTTTCTCTAAATTAGGAACAGCATGAAGGAGTGATCAGTAGCAATATTAGTGTTTTAAAATATTGACAGTTTTTCTCTTGAAGATACGGTCAGAATTTTGTTAGTGAAAATAAACAGATGGCCACACTGTATGCTGCAATTTCAAAACTTGGTTCAGTGGGCGACTCGACAAACGGTTGATCTATAAAATTGTCTTCTTGTTCTGGCACTCATTTTGTACATTTTATACATATGCTACAGCAACAGATGCTTGATGCTGATAGTAGTTTGCTTTTCTCCATTTTATTCTTTCCCGTAACTTTTGCTGTATACACCTAATATGTTTACAGTGACTTATTTCTTTTTTAAACAAACAAACAAACAAACATTGCTACTCCCTAGAGATGTAAACTCTTTTAAGCTATATTGTTTAGCCTTATAGTTGAACAGACTGACAACTGAGAAGATACATTTGATAATATACTGGTGTTCTGGGTGGGCAGTTTAAGACAATTTTCTTGTCACCTATGAATAAAAAGATTGGCAGAGTTGAGATAATGAGATCATTTAAATCCTGAAACATTGTTTGATTCTTTTCTCTATGTTACAATGAATAATAATAATAACTTTATTACGGTCATAGACCAGCAATAGATATAACTTTTTACAATATATTAAGAAAAATATAAAATAAAAATAGTACTGACATTAATAATAAATAATAACATCCCTGTTAAAAAAAATACATGTTCTCAAAATGTTAGGGTCACTCCCTAGTTTACGTCAGTGGAAAGCCGATAAGTGTGTGAGTAAATGTAATGTTCCAAAAATTATTAGAGATATCTCCCAAAAATTGGCACAAGTTGACGGCTATAAATCTGTAACCAATTTTTTTCTTGTGGACATTGCTGCAACACAGTATTTTGCCACTGCATGCGTGATAGAAGGGTTTGAGTCCTGGAGGAGAAAGCCTACGTGAAAATTGTCTGCCCTCCCTGGCAATCTCTCTAATAAGGGAAAAATATATGCAGACCTATAAACTCGGTATAACTCACAGTACAATAAAACATGTGAGATGTCTTCGATTTCTCCTTTACCACATATACATACCCGTTCTGCTATTGGTGTTCTCTTATACCTGCCCTGGAGGAGTGCTGAGGGAAGAATGTTAAATCTGGCTCTGAAGAAAGCTATTCTTTGTTTTGGGAAGGTTAGATCATTCAGATATCTTGCCGGTTCCCACACACCCTGTTTCATTCTATCCCTAATGTGGCGAGGCAACCTATTTAGTTCTTCTTGGAACTCCATGTCCTTTATTCTGTTGGATACTACTTGCTTTGCTTGATCAAAGCCTAGGGACATTAGGAATACCGAAGAGAGCCCGTAAGAGCCCAGTTTATGATCTATTGCCTTCCAGGGGGAGGGGAAGTTGTCAGTCAGCACTAATGGGGATAGTCCCTCTGGAAAGAAATACATTTTAAGCCAGTGAATGATCATCATCTTCCAGGCTCTTACCTGAATTTGGGGCATGCCTGTCTCAATTCTTAATTGGGCATTTGGGGTTCCTTTGGGTGCAGCTAAGATGGCTCGCAGGAATTTGGTTTGTATGGTTTCAAGCAAGTTTTTCTTTGCAAGGATTCCTGTTTGAGCCCCATATAGAATTTGCGCCAATGTTTTGGCCTCAAAAAGTTTTAAGGCAGCAGGTACCAATTGACCTCCGCCTGTGTAAAAGTAATGCCTGATTGCATTCAAGGACCTGTTGGCTGCTTGCAATGCATGATCCAGGTGTGCCCTCCATGTCCCCTGCGAGTGGAAAACCACCCCAAGGTATCTAAATGTTCTAACCTGTTCCAAACTGTGTTCTTCTATTTTCCAGGAGTATTGGCTGGGTCTTTTCGCAAAAACTAAAATTTTTGATTTATCGAAGTTAAGGACCAACTTATTCTGTTTGCAGTAGCTGAGTGTTGCCCTAATTGCTCTCTTCAGTCCTACAGGAGTTTGAGAAATAATGACCGCATCGTCGGCATATAGAAGGATCGGGATTTTGCGATGTGCTAGGTTGGGCGGATGCAGATCATGGTTCTGTAAGAGATCGATCAGGGGGTTGATATAGAAGTTAAAGAGGGAGGGGGACAGGATGCAACCCTGCCATACCCCTTTTTGTACCCTTACTGAGCCGCTTAAGGTCCCTTGAGGATTACACCTCACTTTCAAGGTGGAATTGGCATACAATTTTTGTATGAGGAAAAGGAGGCGTTTATCGATAGTAGTGCCTTCTAATTTCTCCCATAGGGAGTTCCTAGATATTGAGTCGAAGGCCTGCTTAAAATCAAGGAAGGCCACAAAAAGAGAGGAATTTTTTTTTATGTGTGTATTTTTGTACTAGATGGTGAAGTACCAAGATATGATCCACTGTTGATCTTCCTTCTCTAAAACCGGCTTGTTCATCTTTAATTATCCCCCCCGAAATTAGCCAATCCTGAAGTTTATAGTTTAGGTGTTTGGCATACATTTTACTAATAACACTCAGAAGACTAATGGGTCTATAATTGCCAGGGTCATTTCTACTACCTTTTTTATAGATTGGTATGATAATTGCTAATCCCCAATCTCTTGGCATATGGCCCGTTTTATCTATATATGTAAACAGAGATGCTAAAAGTGGAGCCCACCAACTGGGATTATTTTTTATTATTTCTGGCAGGACATTGTCAGCACCAGGTGCCTTATTAGCCTTGAGGGCTCCAATCAATCGGGATATCTCGCCTGGTGTAACAGGGGGCCAATAAGGGGTTTGGTCCAAATTAATTTGGCTCTCATTAGTTACATAGTCGGGGTCTGCATAAAGCTTTCTAAAATATTCTTCCCAGGCATGAATCGGTACCTGATTAGTTGGAGGTAGGGGGGATTTCCCCAATCCTCTGGTGATGTGCCAAAAAAGGGATGTATTTTTTGTCCTGACTGATGCAATTAGTCTATGCCAAGACTCCATCTGAGCCGCCCTTTTCTTTTCTTTTAGAAGAGTCTTATATTGTGCCTTCAACCGCTTTAAGCAGTGAGTGTGATCCTCAGAAGGGGCATTTTTACTTTTTCTGTATTCCTTATTATATGTTTTTTTTAGTTGCACGCAATCCCTGTCAAACCATCTTTTATTCTTTAAAACCTGCTTTTTGGGGTGAGCTAGTATTCTATTAGTGAGAACCGATTTCAAATTTAAAATTAAAGTTTCAAACCCCTTTAAGTATGATCCTTCAAACTTATTCGTTAATAGAGATGTATGTAGTTCTATGGTTTCTGGGGCTAACATCCATTTAGTAACTTCCATTGCATTTTTCTCTGTCCATTTAATTTTTATCTGGGTATTGTGGTTCTCTAACCTGGGTAGATAGGTTGAGCCAGCCCTTAGCAGTTTCTGGTGTAATGTAAAAGTAAGGGTTAGTGGATCGTGATCGCTTTCCAGTCGCGAGTCTACCTCTATCTTCTGCAGGAACTTCAGGAGGCCGTATGACACTATCCAATAATCAACTGTGGATGTTCTTCCTGCTCCCCGATACGTATAATCTGCTGGGTAGTCATCCCATGTGGAACCATTAAGGATACAAAGGTCCAAGCGTACAGTCATCTGTCTTACACACAGACCTGCCCGATTTGCCTTGGTGTCTTTAAATTGTCTGGCAAACAGGGGTTCTCCTGGTAATTTCTCTTCATAATAGATCTTAAATTGATTGAATAATGCTTGATCGCTTGGGCCCATCCTAGCGTTTAAGTCCCCCCCAATAATTATTGCTGCTGTGGGATATTTGTCTAAGCAGCCCAGGATAAAATCTTCTATACCCTCCCAGATCTTATTGATCAGATTATTCTTGTTGAGTGGGGGAATATAGATATTAAAGAGCAAGATCTCCACCTGTTTAAATAAAAGTAGGGTAGTCACTACCCATGGCTGAAGAGGTGGCAACGGTACACATTTAAAATGCAAAGATGTGTTCACTAATGTCACAATGCCCCCTTTAGCTCTCCCACCCACCTTACTTGGAACTGCTGGGATAGAGTTACCCCAGTAACCATCTAACTGTATCTCTGTAGGGGCCCAGGTTTCCTGTAAAAAAAGAATGTCAAATTGCGATATATAGTCAAGAAAATGTTGGTCTTTTGATGGCACAGACCAGCCCGCTATATTCCAGGTTATAATGGAGAGGGGATCCTCTTTTGCAGCTCGTCAGGAGATTTGATTTATACAAAGGGAAGTTGTAGAATTGTTGCAATGGCTTGAAGTGTTGTCCCGCACGAAATTGGCCTTCTCTAAAAGTAGAGGAGCCCCATCAAAATTCTGTGAAGGCTCTTGGGAACTTTGTTCGAGGTAAGAAGATTTAGCACCAGCTAACAACGCTTGCCGTTCCGGAGCCTCTTCTCTAGGTGTAGAGCAGGGGGTTATTAGGTCATGTTCCAATGTTCCAATGAAATATATGAAAACATAATTCAACAAGGGTATAATGAGCTTTTAAAGTAGAAATAGAGCAAGGATTAAGATGTGGTGGTCTGACAAGCTTCACTAAGAGCATTACAATCCAGACAGTATGTATTTTGTTTAGTTTCCTTGCCACAAAGTAGAAAGTTAAATAATGCACGGTTCATGTAAATGGCTGTCAATTTTGGAGAGATGAAATGTCATGTAGTTTGAAATATGAATGCTGATGAAAGCAGTCATTCATTGGGCAGTCATATGTTGTTTCTGTGGATATCCACAATTATTCTTCTCCTCCCCCTCATCCTTCTTCAAGTACCTGTCTTACAATGTATATATACATTGTTGATGCATTCATACAACTAATTCCGATTCCATGCTTTCACCATTTAAAAAATACCATGTTATTGCTGTATTTTTAATCTCTCAGTTCCATATGTAATATTCCAAGATTTCAGAGGTGAATATATAGAGGTAACTATATTTTCAACTACCTGGGTGGGCTCAAGCAGCCTAAAATAGTTAGTAAAGATTAATTCTGGCAGTTTATGAAACAGACATAAGTGTATGACCTTATAGATAATGGAAAGACAGGAATGAAAACTTCAAACTCAGACTTCTAAAGAGTTAATTAACATCTGCCCAGAATCCAGATTGAAAAGGATCTGAATACTCTGGAGTTGATAATTCATCATTTTCTTTAAAACCTTGCTGAAGAGAAGAAGATTGCTGAAGACAGTCAGGAATTCTTAAATACTGCTTATATTTGTTTTCATTTTTCAGGTTCAGAACATATGAGATGAGGGAATTCCATAAATTATACGTGGTTTCAGATATAATACTATTAACAAATAATTTATCTTTTTTTAAATGGAAAGTATGTATAATCTTTTTCATATTTATTCTTCTAAAATATCTCTTCCCAACTAAAACAAAAAGCAAAAAAAAATATGAAGGGAGAGAGAGAGAGAAAAGGTATAGTCTTGTGACTGACTATAAGTGAGCCCTGGAATAAGTTTAGAAAATAAAATCCTCTCTGAAGAAGATAAGTGGTTAAGAAATGAGACAGACAGTTGAGTGATTGTGATTTTTGTGCTTGACCATGCCCACCATGACAATTATTTTGGGAAATTGTACATAACATGCTCTCAAAATTCCAGATGTGCTTCCTGGAACCTAAATGTTGAGAACCCCGATACAGAACATTTCTACTGGCAATGTAACTTCAAAGGTTTGTAATGCAAAGTAATTTACCTGCTAGTGTTTATCTGTAGTTTATTTTGTTTCTTTTACAGTATTATAGCTGATACCTCAGAAGCTGGAGTCTCCATTTATGAAACTTTTTCTTGGAATTGCTTTAACATTCTTTAAATGTGTATTTCTGTGATTTTAATTCAACATCTAATTCATATTTCTATATCTACAGTTGAGTGCACTATCTATGTAAAAACTGGTTTTTATTTCACCATCAGTATATAGATTTCACATATTCAAAGAGATCCTTAAAAATAGCAGCCTCTATTAGACAACTGTTTACATATGTGGTGTACATGAGAAGCTGTCAATCAAAACAGCTACAGTTTATGAAATGAAAGCAATTCATCTAATATTTAAGATCACAAGTGTAAAAAAGTGTCCATTACTTTCCTCTATAGAATTAATGTACAGTATCAGATTCCAGTGTTTTAAAATGTCAGTCTTTGCTTTAAGAGGAAAGTCTACTTTTATTTTGGAAAGAAAGGATGCTAGTCAAAGATTCTGCAGAGACCAATAGAAGCCATATGAGAAAAGCAGTGTCAAGCTGTTTTGACATAACCTCCATCCCTTTTGTATGCATTGAGACATTGTCTCATCCAACACAATATTTTGCATTGTGCTGGATGCTTTCTATTAGTTTCTTGACATTGATTCTGCAAATCTTAAGTTTGAACTACTACTTAAAATATAATAACATAGCATTATTGTTACTGAATTCTAGAATCACAATTTAATAATAACAGTAAAAATAATAATAAAGTTGGAAGGGACCTTGGAGTTCTTCTAGTCCAACCCCCTGCTCAGGCAGGAAAGCCTATTGCCTATACCATTTCAGACAAATGATTGTCCAGTCTCTTCTTAAAAACTTCCAGTGTTGGAGCATTCACAATTTCTGGAGGCAGGGTGTTCCATTGATTAATTGTTCTAACTGTCAGGAAAGTTCTCCTTAGTTCTAGGTTGCTTCTCTCTTTGATTAGTTTCCATCCATTGCATCTTATCCTGTCCTCAGGTGCTTTGGAGAATAATTTGACTCCTCTTCTTTGTGGCAGCCCCTTAGATATTGGAACACTGCTATCATGTCCCTCCTCGTCCTTCTCTTCATTAAACTAGACATACCCAATTCCAGCAACCATTCTTTATATGTTTTAGCCTCCAGTCCCCTAATAATCTTTGTTGGTCTTCTCTGTACTCTTTCTAGAGTCTCAATATCTAGAGGGATTTAAATTATTTAAAAGAAACAGACCAAATAAAAGAGAAGGTGGATTTGCTGTCTATATAAGAAATAACTACATCTCTACAGAAATAGAGCACAACAATGATGAAAACTGTCTTGAATGCATTTGGATCAATATAAAAGGGGGGGGGGGAAATGACGTTGCCATAGGTGTATAATATAGGCCAACCAACCAAATACAGGAAATAGATGAACTTTTTGCTAGTCAGTTAACTAAGGTATGTAGGAAGCACCTCACAATAGTAATGGGGGACTTTAATTAACTGGGAGACAAACTCTGCACCAAGTGGAAGATCAAACACATTCCTGACAAACCTAGCAGACAACTTTGTCTCCCAAAAAGTAGAGAAGGGAACTAAGGGATTGGACTTAATTCTCACTAACAGAGATGAAATGATAGAAGGTGTTGAAACCACAGGAATCTTGGGGGGAGGGGTGATGATGCAATATTGGAATTGAACATTATGCAAGCACAAGCAATAAAACATAGTCAAACTAGAGTCTAATTTCAATAAACTTAGAGAGAGCTTGGGGAGGATTCCATGGATGAGAATCCTCAAGGGGAAAACAACTCCAGAAGCTTGGGAAATTTTGAAATGTAAGATTATAAAAGCCCAGTCTAGCACAATACCAACGAAGAAGAAAAATAACTACTCTCAAAAGCAACCAGCATGGCTGCATAAAGAATTCTCTGATAAATTGAAAGAGAAAAAGTACAAGTATAAAAAGTGGAAAGAGGGGCACATAACTAAGTCAGAATATCAGCAAATAGCCCGTGCCTGCAAAGATGAAGTGAGGAAAGCTAAGGCTCAAAATGAACTAAGGCTTGCGACCAAAGTCAAAAATAACAAAAAAAACTTCTTTCAACATGTAAAAAACAAGAAAAAAGTTAAGGAAATGATTGGACCATTAGTGGGTGAAAGTGGCAAGAAGGTGACAAGCAACAGGGAGAAAGCAGAACTATTTAACTCGTTTTTTGCATCTGTCTTTACACAAAGGGAAAAACTAGTCCAACCTATAAAAACAGTACCATAAAAAACAGATTAGAAACACAAGTTAAGATAGGCAAGAAAATGGTGAGCACCTGTCTAGCCTAGACGAGTTCAAATCACCAGGACCAGATGGATTAAGATAAGATAACCTTTATTGTCATTTTTTTACTGTGGGCACAACGGCACACATCAAAAATGAAATTTAGTTGCCCGCTCTCAAAGTGAAACACATACATGACACACACCTAAATATACTATGAACAACATATGTATAGACCCACATCCCTACATATACGTAGCAAATAAATATTAAATACTGTCCATCTTGAATAGGAGGAAGGAGGAAGCTTGAGAGTTCGCAAGGTTAATGCTGTATGGAATGAAACTATGGTTGAATCTGGATGTTCTGCTACGGATACCACGAAGCCTCCTCCCAGAAGGTAACAAGGAAAACAGGTCGTGAAGAGGATGTGTAGTGTCCCAGATAATCTTATGGACCCTGCTCAAGCAACGCTTCTGTGCTATGTCCTGGATGGGAGGGAGGGAACTGCCAATGATCTTTTCGGCCATTTTCATCACTCTCTGCACCGCCTTCCTGTCTGAAGCAGTGATGCCTCCAAACCAGACTGTGATGCTGTATGACAGGATGTTCTCGATTGTCCCCCTGTAAAAAGTGGTCAGGACAGGGGAAGGAAGATGTGCTTTTCTCATGCGATGCAGAAAATGCAGGCGCTGCTGTGCCCGCTTCACTAGTTTCTCACTGTTGAGCGACCAAGTCAGCCTACTCGTTCGCTGCACACCCAGGAATTTGATGCTGGTAACCATCTCCACAGGTGAATCATTTATGCACAGAGAAGTGTGGCTGTGCCTGCCTTTTCTGAAATCAACAATGATCTCTTTGGTTTTTCCAGTATTTAAAACTAGGCTGTTTTCCTTACACCAGTTCACCAACCCCTCAACCTCCTTGCAGTAAGCTTCCACCTTGTCATCCTGAATAAGGCCCACTACTGTTGTATCATCTGCGAACTTCACAATATGGTTGGTGGCAAACCTAGCACAACAGTCATGGGTCAACAGGGTGAACAGCAGCGGACTTAAGATGCAGCCCTGAGGAGAACCTGTGCTCAAGAAAATGGTATTAGAGGTATTTGTTCCAACTCGCACATATTGGGGCCTGTTGGTAAGAAAATAAAGAATCCAGTTGCACAAAGGAGTGTTTTTAAGCCTAAAAGGCCCAGTTTGTCTACTAGATGCTGGGGAATGATTGTGTTAAACGCCGAACTGAAGTCGACAAACAGCAAACGCACATGAGTATTTCTTTCCTCTGAGTGCTTCAGGCTCAGATGGAGAACGGAAGAAATAGCATCCTCCGTAGAGCGATTTGGTCGGTAGGCAAACTGAAGCGGGTCAAATGCTGGCGGGAGGCTAGATACAATAGTGTCCTTTATCAGCTTCTCAAAGCATTTCATGATGGTGGATGTCAGTGCAACCGGACGGTAATTATTGAGGCCTGTAATTGTGGACTTTTTTGGCACTGGCAAGATGATGGCCGTCCTAAAACACGATTACACCCCAAGGTTCTCAAGGAATTGGCATATGTGATCTGAGAACCACTGAACTATATTTTTCAAAGATCCTGGAGCACTGGGGAACTACCAGAGGACTGGAAAAGAGCTGATGTAGTTCCCATTTTCAAAAAAGGGGAAAAAATAGATCCAGGAAACAAACAGACCTATCAGCCTGACCTGGGAAGATTCTGGAAAAGATAATCAAACAACGAATCAGCGAACACCTAGAGGCAAACAAAGTCATTACCAAAAGCCAACATGAGTTTGTCAAAAACAGATCATGCCAGACAAATCTTTTTGCATTCTTTGACCAAGTGACAAAATTAGTGGACCAGAGGAATGCTGTGGATATAATTTACTTGGACTTCAGTAAGGCATTTGATAAAGTAGATCACAACCTACTACTTGATAAGATAGAAAAATGTGGGTTAGACACCACCAGATGGATTTGTAGCTGGCTGACCGGCCGTACTCAGCATGTGGTCCTCAATGGAACCACATCTACATGGAGGGAAGTGTGTAGTGGGGTGCCCCAGGGCTCTGTTCTGGGCCCAGTGCTCTTCAACATCTTCATCAACGATTTGGACGAGGGGATAGATGGGGAACTCATCAAATTTGCAGACGACACCAAGCTGGCAGGAATAGCCAACATTCCAGAAGATAGGCTTAAGATACAGGAGGATCTGGAGACTGGGCGGTATCTGACAAAATGAAATTCAATGATGAAAAAAGTAAGGTTCTACATTTAGGCAAGAAAAACCAAATGTACAGGTATAGTATAGTGGTACCTTGCTCAATAGTAGTAACTGTGAGAGGGATCTTGGAGTCCTAGTGGACAATCACTTAAATATGTGCTGCAGCTGCCCAAAAAGTCAACACAGTGCTAGACTGTATTAACAGAGGGATAGAACCAAGATCACATGAAATATTAATACCACTTTACAATGCCTTGGTAAGGCCACACTTGGAATACTGCAACCAGTTTTGGTCACCACGATGTAAAAAAGATGTTGAGACTCTGGAAAGAGTACAGAGAAGAGCAACAAAGATGATTAGGGGACTGGAGGCTAAAATATATAAGGAACAGTTGCTGGAATTGGGTATGTCTAGTTTAATGAAGAGAAGGACAAGGGGAGACATGATAGCAGTGTTCCAATATCTCGGGGGCTGCCACAAAGAAGAGGGAGTCAAGCTATTCTCCAAAGCGCCTGAAGGCAGGACAAGAAGCAACAGATGGAAACTATTAACCTGTGGAGCAACCTGCCTCCAGGAGCGGTCAATGCTCCACCACTGGAAGTTTTTAAGAAGAGACTGGACAGCCATTTGTCTGAAATGGTATAGGGTTTCCTGCCTGAGCAGGGGGTTGGACTAGAGGACTTCCAAGGTCCCTTCCAACATTATGATGATGATGATGATAAGAAGCAGCACATATTATAAATTATCTAATCTTGGAAAAAGTAAAGTCATTCATTAATTTCAAATTATACAAATAGTCTTCAATTTAAGACCAATTGCTTAAGACTGTTCAAAGTTACAATACTCAAAAACGTTACTTATGTCCTGTCCTCAAAGTTACAACTTCCACACAACCCCCACAGTCATGTGATTTCATTTCTTACGCTTGGTAATTGGTTACTATTTCCAATTGCAGCATCCTACGGTCACATTACATTTTGCAATATTTTTTGCCATTTTCTAGCAAGCACTACCTGTGTACTAAACTCTGTGTGTGTGTGTGTGTGTGTGTCCATACTTGTGAATCTAATTTATAAGTGAGAAAGAGTGATTGGCCTAAGATCACCGGGAGGGTATTTTGTACCCAAGGTAGGATTAGAATTAAAGGCCTCCTGGTTTCTAACCCAGTGCCTTGATGACTACACCGAACTGGCTCTAGACTAGACTGGGTAGACAAATGCTGTGGAAAAAAATGGTAAATGGTAATTCACTTCCATATCAAACTACATGGTTATGTCTGTGTAATCACATTCAACTTAAAAGAGAATTTTCTTCACTTTTATTCTTAAAACTGAATATATTTTCACAAATAATGAGCTCCCACAATCATACATATGGCCAGCATTGGTTCACATAGCTATAGAAATTCTATAGCTATGCAGCTAGAGCTGGCAGATATTCTACCTAAAATAAAATGTGCTTTCAATATTCAGTCTTTCGGATGTGTTAATCAACTACATACAGAAAGGGAGATATTCTGCCATAGGAATAACTCTAAATCAATTATTCTCATTTTATAGCTTTTAGAATTTTGGTAATCTATGGAGGTTTATCAGATGGTCTTCAACAACTCCATTAATTCATCCATCATTATGATGAATGTTTCTGTTAGACAAGAGTAAGATTTCCTCTGATCCTTTTTTAACAAGATTTATTGCAAGGTTAAGACATATTGTTATAAGAACTTCAATAAGTGAATTACTTTAATTTTAGAACCTAGTTTACGTGAAATCCTTGATTTACAACCACAATTAGGATGAGAATTTCCATCACTAAGTGATGCAGTCATAAAGTGACATCACTTGATCGCATCACTTAACAACTGCAATCCTTGTTGCTGTCATTAAGCAAACTTTAACACTCGTTAGCTGAGAATCCATCCCAATCCAGACTTGGTTCCTATCAGCTCCAAGCCTCAGTATAATAATTTCCCCCACTCACCTATTTCCCATCATCCGTGCCCTTTTGGCCGTGTTTACAGTCTGCCTTTTTGGGTAGCAAGCAGCTTGTCAAAACCCCAGGAAGCCACAGCTGCCCAGCTCAATCCCAAGTACTTGGCACGCTGCACTTTAAGACTTCTGCCAACCTGAGCTCTGTTGCTCCAGCTGACTTTCACCATCTTCTTACTCTCACTTCCGATAAGTTGTGCCCAGCCTAGCTGCTGAGTTGGGCCGGGCCTGGTGTTGTGCTGTGAAAAAGGAGAAGGAAGCCCTGAGCCACAGCACTAAAACCCCTTTGCAA
>JALGBA010001224.1:0-237500 GCA_023970755.1 Azemiops feae | reverse complement strand
GAAGGAAAACGTTATCAGTGAGACTAGTCAAGAATTTTCTGGAATGGGTATACTTGGTGGAGTTTGCTTCCTACCAGATGTCAGGCTAATTAAAGTTCCCTCTCATTACTATTTCCTCTCTTTTTGAAAAAAAGGCCATGTTGCTTAGAATTAAGTCAGTGTTGAGGAAAACTGAATCAGCCACATAGAAAGCACAAAAGTGTTTTGCTTCTAAATTTTATCTCGGAGTTTTAAAAAAATAGTTCTGATGGCATAATATAAACCACGGGCTCAGGCAATGATAAGCCTTAAATGACATATCACAAGTCATATTTGTTAAAAGACTGTTAATATGAATATAATAATTTTTCTATTCCATTATCTTAAAGATTACAGAAATTGGGAAATTACAGTCACACAAAGCAAGTCTGAGGATAGTTAGGAAGTATTAAAATCTGCATAAGCCATTTTATATATTCCCACTAATAATTAATATAGACATCTGCATCCTGATGTGCTTGATGGGAGCTAATTTTTTTATCTAAAAATAAAGTGGATAGGGCTTTTCAGAAAGTAACATTAATTTTTATAGATTGTTGTTTCCTATGATATTAATCCATAGCTTGTCAGATCTCAAATTTAATGAATTCTTTCAGAAGAAACAAAGCTAGCCTCTTCTTTCTTGCATATGTGAAATTAATTTTCTGCATAGATGTATATATGAATTCACCAGGAGTTCCCATAATCATTTGAAAATAAAGCAAACTAATCTTGTCTTCTAAAATATGAAAGGATTCATGTCATGGACTTCCACAGTGAGAGAAAGACATTTACAGTGATGCTAATTTTTATTGTTTCATCATTTTAATGCGAGCATTTTGAGATGTGATATTTTTGTCTTGCAGCTGAGTAATTAAAATGTGTTTCATACAAGTATATTACAAGACTTGCAAAGTTCTGTTTGGGAATAAGGTAGAATAAAATATGTCTCCTTGTTATCACTTAGAGTATACTAGTAAAGAACCCTACTGTTTTTGTTTTGTTTTGCTTCTTAAAGCCCCCTGCTGCTGTTGATTACACCTAGATCTGCTACTGATTGGAACTGTTAAAAGGCAAAGATAGTGTGGATGGTTGCTGAATCTTTTAATTGTAGCACTAATAAGATGTTTTCCCTGGGACATGATGGAACTGATCATATTAATAAATGTATAAAATGTCCATGAAAATTCCCTTTGCCTTCATATTTTGAAGGTGTGAATCTAGTGCTTTCAATCTTAATGTGACATGTCAGGTGTAATTTTTTTAAAAAACAAAACACTTTTGAGTATAGTTAAAAGAGAATGCCATAGCAGTGGGAATAAAAACCTGCCCAAAATATATTTTGTATCATGAGAACATTTTAAAATTTGCATTTGCTGTTAAAAGAACTGTAGGAAAAAGATATAATTCATTTAACAACTGCAGTGATTTGCTTAAAATTGTGGCAAAAATGCTTTTGTAAAATTGGGCATGACTCACTTAGTCATATTGCTTAGCAATGGAAATTTTGATCCCAATTGTGGTCATAAGTCAAGGACTACCTGTATATAAATATGTGTTCAAATTTCTCTGACTTATGCTTTAAGTGCAGGTGTAGAAAATATCTGGAAAGGATTTATCTCCCACTTTATACCCATGTTTAGTGAAAGGAAGTACTGTTTCTATTTCAGACAAAGAAAGGTTCAAAATTCAACATTTGTGTGTAAATTCAAAATGAGGGTTGGAAGTAATCAAATTTGAATGGCTTAATGCCACGATACTGATGATGAGAGTGGTGGTGGTGGCGGTGGTGGAGGAGGAGGAGGACATCTCAATACAGCTAAGCTGGCTCCTATAAATCTGAACAATGGCAATTCACTATCTGCATTTTCCCACTGTGTCTTTGGACAGTTAACTCCATTTGCCTGGTTTTTCATGTCATTCCCATCGCAAGCCACCTACAAAAATTCTACCGATTAGTTATAATTACACAAAAAAGATAGATAAAAATAATACATTTTTATCGTTTATCACGTAATGTTCAGTTGCAGAATTCACAATTGCAATAACTATTGATATCCCATTTGGCTAGCATTTTCAGCCTCAGAAATACATACAGTATTACAAATGATTAGAAAATTCTATGACATTAAAATCCTATAGTTACTCTATAAAAGATAATTAATCAATTTGGTATACAAATGTTAATAGTTGAGTGGAATGCAGAATTGATTGATATGTGCCACCAAGTTAATGTCAACTCTTAGTGATTACCTAGATAAATTTTATCTAAGTAAGAGCTGTCTTACCCAGTCCTTCAGGGCTACCAGTGGTGTACACGTCGCCTCTATAACTCAGTCCATCCATCTCGGTGCTGGTTGTTTCCTTCTCTTCTTTCCACATTTCCAACATTGGCGTCTTCCCAAGATATCTAAGCCTTTGCCTAACATATCCAACACATCATATTTATGTCTAGCAATTTTCACTCTGAATAAGAATTCAGTTTATTTGCTTGATGATCAGTTTGTTCTCTTGATGATACTCTAAGGAGTGTTCCCCAGTATCAGAGGTAAAAAGCATCCGTACCCTTCTATCCTGCTTTTTCAAAGTCACTTCTGTAGAGTATCCAGGGAAAACCTTTGCTGGCATAATTCTGATCTTTGTAATAGAAATGCAATCCTGGCATCTGAATATATTTTCCAAGGTCTTCGATGCAAACCGTGGTGCTGGTCTGTGCTATATTTCTTGTCTGCTGGTTCCTTTACTGTTGCTACTTGATCCTAAAAGGCAGAGGCTTCTTATAATCTCAGTATTTTGATTATTTATTCCTAAGGCTCGTTGTTCTACCTGTTATCATTCATATTTAATTTTAATCCCATATTTTCACTATGTTCCTTGACTTTCATTACTACAGCTTTCAAATCTTTTCCATTTTCATCTACCAGAGAAGTATCATCATTTTAATTTTTTTAGCATTCTGTTTTTAGAAAGAGTATTGTTTCTCATTTGTAGTTGGATAATATCTAAATTAAACTGGTAAAGCTATAATTTTGATTTTGAATTGTATGAAATGAAATTGACAACCCCATCTCCCCCACAGATTTTATTACATATTTGCATATTTTAGTTCTTAAAAGCCTTCCTTATATTAGAAATGTCCTTTTTGCATTGCCAAATCTTTGGTTTTAATTTGGTTTGAAACTTTATTGTTGGTTTTTAATTTTTTTTGGTTTTGGTTTAATTTGGTTTTGAAACTTTGTTGTTGGTTCTACTGTTTGTCAATTAAAAGTAAATTTATTTATTCGTGCAATTTATCCACCGCCTTGATCCTTAAGGGCTAAATAGCTTATTACAATTTGGTAAAGTATAGTAGATAAAATGAATGACACACAAAAAAATACTAAGTGGATATCAATAATGTTGCTGAGTTAAATACTATTGAGAGTACACAATGTATTGTTGCTGCATATCTAAATAATGTCTAGATAGCAACCTTTTTTTCATATATTAATAATAAATAGAAATAAATTGGGGATGTAATATCACATTTTTAAAGTACAGGAATGGGAAACCAATGAAAATTAAACCCTTCCAAATTCTTGAATAAGGATTATCAGAATGTGCCACGAAAATTAAATGGAAAATAAATGACTCAATTAATTTTATCTCATCACCACCACCACCACCACCTCTAGGCTTTGGTAGTGGTTTGTTTTCCAGAGCTTGCTGTTCATATTCTTGGGTTGTTGGTTATTTTTGTTTTTGTTTTAGTAGCAGCTAGAGGGAAGAGAAGGGAAACAAAGAAATAGTGACAAACACTAATGCAGTTTAGAGAAATATACACAGGCCATGAATTTCCCGGCCTCCTTCCTTCATCTTTTGCATGTGAAGCGCTACCCCCAAAAGGGTCATTGGAGTCTGGGTTCCGCTGGGCCTCTTTTTCAATCATCCAAGGGGCTTCCCCTGGTATAATCTGCTGTTATAGCTGCCAGTCCAGCTATAACAACTGGTTCCTTGTTCAGGCACCTCCACTTGCCTGGATCAGCTGGACTCTACTGTCTTGTTGTTCCAGTCAATCCTTTGTGCAGTCTTCTCTAGCAGGCAGGTCACGCAGTGGGGTGGTGGTCAGTCTCCTCTCAGCAGGTGGGTCACATGGTGGGGTGATGGTTAGATGGCCGGTCGGCTCTTGCTTCCTCTCTTGTCCTCTCTCTCCATCCCCTCCTACTGCTTGCTGGTCTCTCACTCCACTGCCTCTGCTCCTTCGTTGTTTCCTCTGCTTGCCTCCCTTGGTATCGATCTCTCTCTTTCCCCTTCCTCCCTCTCTTTTCTCAACCTTTTCTCACACACTTTTCTCTACCTTTCTCGACACTCCTTTCTCCACTTTCCCCCACACTTCTTTCTTTACCTTTCCTCAACCTATCCTCATGCTTTGCTTCCCCACCTTAATCAGTGGGGTACAGGCCAGGTGATCCGGTAGGGCCTGCTTCCCTTCTTTCCTTTCTGCATCAGGCTTGCCCCGAAGAGACTCACCTTGCCTTCTTGCCCTGTCTCTTATCCCTTGCTCTCCTTCTCTTTATCTCCAAAACCTCCTCATTTTCATTCCCCCTCACTTGGTGGGTTGGAGGCCAGATCAGCTGGTTGGCCCTACTTCCCTTTTCCTTCTTTTTCCCTCAGCCTGCCCCCCAAAAGACTCACATATTTCTATCACCCTCTCTTTCTCTCTCTTTCTCTTCTCCATTTCCCACCAAAACCTTCTCCTTTCATTCCCTTCTCCCTCTTTCTCCATGCTACACATTCCTTTGGTATGTATACCCATCTTTTAACAAGAGTGTTGGTTAATATATAAACATTTAAACACAAAAGCAGGAAGCATCTGAGATTAGTAATGAGACTAACAATTCATAATCAAAGTCTAGGATGCAAAGAAAGCAAAATAGAGGAACAGATGGCAGGCCCAAGAATGGTTTGGATCAGAATTCCAAATAAATCCTGATTTTTGTTCAGTTGATGAGAAGAGATGAAACACATACAGATTTTGCCACTTTGGATTGGAATATATAATTTACTCATATCTCATTTTTTTTCATGTTCTCATTTTTGTAAGTCCATCTGTTTGAAAAAACAGCAACCCATTCTCAGATTCTTTAGCTTAGTTTTGAAATTTGCAGTTCTTGAAAAGGTTCTAACATTCATTCACCAAGGCTGGGAAAACAGTTTTCCAGATTGATAGAAATCTAAAAATCATTTCTAAAATCAGTTGGTCCAGTCTATCTCTCCTGTTCAAAAACACAAGTCCCTGTCTCTTTACATCAAAAGAGCAGAAGAAAAAAATCAGAAATCTCTCACCTAATTTGCCTGTTTATAGTTGATTTGAATACATAGTATTCAGGATATCCTTATTTTAATCTTCTTTTTAATACATTTTACTAATCAGAGCTCTGAGAGTTCTTAAGATTAACTACTTGCAGGCTATGCTGCTACCCAAGAAGTCTGAGAAGCTATATAAAGCAGCTGTAGATGATGAGTGATTTGAAATTAATCTAGTACTAACATCTTATATATATATATCTTACACTACTGACCCTGGCCACAGCATTTTTTGTTTGTGGAAATGTCTTAAATTTAATTAATTAGCTAATTATTTCTACACCACCCATCTGGGTGGTTTACACAAATGACCAAAATAGTTTGTACAGGTTTTGGCAAAACTTTTTTACAAATGTTTCACTAAGAAAAATGCCAATATTTTCTCAAGTAAAACATATGGAAATAAATACTTAATTACTAAAGAAAATATCATTTCTAGGGACCATAAATACATACAATATAATATATATTATAGTATACATTCTCTATTTATATTATTCAACAAAATATATTTAAATTTTTTACAGTTGGAAGAAAAGTATGGTTTGAATGTGAAGATTAGAAGGAAAAGCATTCAGGGGGTTTAAGAAATAGTTGTAGCAATTGCTATACAAGTGTATAAATTATCATTTCACTGATTTCCTTCTCTTTCCCCTTTCGTTCCTCAACAACTCTTACTATAATTAGCCAACATTAACAGCAAATGTTTGCTTTGGTTAAATTATTCAGAACATTTATTTTACTTGTCAAAGGTTAGATCAGGTTGTTGTTTGAACTGGTAATTAAATGCAGGCTAATACACTACCATATTTATATGCACTGTAAACCCTGTTTCCTTCTCCTTCTGTATAATTTTATAATGTTGAGAGTTGACATTTAGAAAGACTTTTTAACTCAAGATGCGTAAACCAAGCTGAAAAGCCAGACTTGGTTTGTATATGAACTTCCAATAAACTGTGCATATGTATAGCTAAAGATTTGATTTTAGATGATATCCTAGTTTAAGATTACTAAGTTAAAATTTTAAAATGCACATTAAAATTGTTCTCATATTACATGTCTTCCTTACTCCTAGCATCCTTCATATGCCTTTTAATTGCCCCCACTATATATAACTGGCTGCTCTATTTATGCTCTTTTTATATTTTTGTACTGTTTCATGAAGTCTGGTTGCTTTTCTTAACTGCTCTTTTTTGGGATTTAAGTAGCACCTCAGCTAAAATGCTGAAGCTTGTCAATGGTTTTGATTTTTAAGTTTCATAGAAGGATAAGCGGCCTTTGGCACACCAGATATTGTTAAAATGTAAGTCCTAATATCTCTCACTATTGATTATGTTTGCTAAAAACTCAGAAATTATAGTTTAGGAATATTAAGCATAAGTGACCTACCTCTAATTTAGAGTTTGTATGAGAGAACAGAGTTGAATTCTTGGCATGAGGGATGAAAAAGTGTTTCATTATGGTTGATTGATATATTCTGCACATCTAATCTAATTAGAAATTTTATGATAATCCATAGGCTTATAAAGAAAGCTGTTGCAAACGAAAGGAATATAACACTGCAATCACAGAGCTAAAGATGAAGGAGCAAGTCCCTGCATCTGGTTGTTAACAGGGCTAAAATTTGAATGTGCTTGTTCCTTGCACCTATTACAGCGTTCTTTCTAATGTCTTCAGCATTTGATAAGTTTAAGGCATTGCTGACAAGTGTTTCAGATCTGCAGTTTCAATGCAGTGATAGCTGTAATTAGTTTCTTTTGACATTTGCAAATTCTTACTTAGTCTAATAATTTCAGCTTCGCTTAGTCCATAGTTGTGATAGGTTTGTATCCAACTGAACTTTTGTGTGAACAGAAAGTACAATAAGAGCAATATATTCTAACAATCTTCCTAATTTACAGGATTCTCAGTATTATATTTACTGTACATATCGCCCAATGATTCTTTTAAAAGCAGGATTTTCTAAAGATTTCATAATTGAGATTGGGCAATCCATGGAAGTTCCTTAATGTCATAAATCTAAATATTGCAATGCAAATTTCATGTTATTTTTGTTTATTTTTGGTAAAAATCAAACATCTGCGAATACAATGGGACCTCCTTTTTTCTTGTCCAAAACTTCCTGCCAGTCTCTGTTGTACTGTACTAAGGTTTCAGAAAAAGATTCATCCCCTCCATTTTGGATGAATAGGACCATTTCCATTAATGTAAATAAGGAATTAGTTTTCAGTTTGTATATCATATACAGTATGCTAGAATTCTCTCTCATATCCCCACATTAATAATATAGGCTTCATTAATAAGCATTACCAGTGGCTTTCCTTATTTCCTCTGCCTCAACTAAAATTGAGACAATACATTTTTTAACAAAAATCCTCAAAAACATTTGAATTTTGCCAATGTGTTGCACAGACAGCCATATAATGTCTAGACAGAATTCTGGGGCCTCATTTTTAGTTGATTAGTGGCAGCTGGAAAAGATTTATAGGAAAAATGAAGTGAAAAACAAACTACAATAGCTTTTTTGAAAACAAGAAAAAATAAATCAAGGAGATTTATGATTATCACTTGTTTACATCTCCTATGTTTTTTTAATAAAATGGGCTTAAAAGATTAGTCACAAGGTGTTACAAGATTTATATAAAATATAAAGACAGATGTTGTTCTTAAAATCTTCTTAATGTTTAGTGAAAAAAATAAATTATCTTGTATTTGTTGCATGTATATGACAACAAAGCAAAGCTTCCATGAAAATCAGTACTAAAGAGCAAACCTTATATTGGCAATACAAGCTATCAAGCGTTGTGTGTTGTCTAAACTATAAACACATAGCATCTATATTTGCTCTGTGCTGTTGCTTGTAGATCCATTCTATGTTTAGAAATACACAGTCTCTGGATGCACATCTAAACATTTCATTCACTGGGATATCAAAGGTTTGTAGTAGCCTTTTCCAATCTTAACCTGCACAATGTTTAGTGGCTTTTTACCATGCTAGAAAAAAAATCAACATCAGTTCAGTTGTGTCCTTAAATAATAATACTGTATATGATTATGTACAAATAGCAATTTTGAAAAAAATGAGTAAAATGGGAGAAATACTGATAACTGCATTTTTCATATCTATTCCTTTGTTTTACTTAATTCAACAGAAGTTCAAAAAAATATGATGACTTAAGGGTAATCATGTTATTTGCATAGTGATTGTTTGAATAGAATATAAGAAAGAACAATCAATGAGCAGGTTTTGCATTAAACTTCTTCAGCCAGTTCTTTCTACCCATCCATCTAGTGCTAATAGAAATCATAGCTCTTTTAACTAACCCCGATTCAATAGTTATGCAGCTAAGGAACAATTAATTTCCTGCTTTAAGGAATATAAAAAGGATGCTTTCTCTTAAGAAACTCAGGACCTGCTCCTACCCAAGAAGAAACATTACGGGCAAAGAAAAGGCTTGCCCCTATACAGTTTTGGAGCAAACTAATCTCTGCTACTTTTCCCCAGAATTCAGCTCTATTATAGAAATACCTAGCTGCATCGATCTGCTTCCCTTAATCTATAAATTTCTATTCCCATTTCAGTTTGGGAAACATTTCAGATTGCTTTACATACAGGAGGAATTGCCCCATCTTAAGAGGCAACTAGACTATGAAGCTCATCTGCTTCCTTCACGGCTCTCTGTGTCAAGCTCTGAAATTATATTATCTCAAACTGATTAAAACCTGAAACCAAGCAAAGATCTTAGGAACAATTTTATTTCAGCAGAATTATACAAAACAATTTATACTAGTTGGTGCCTGTTCTGGCTTCTCTATTTACTTACATGGATAATAATGCTAAGATTCCTGATGATTAGAGCCTAGTTTTAGTGATCCCAATTTACAAAAAAAGGAGGCCAACATCTACCCATCCCATTAGCCTTCTCAGTGTGGTTAGCAAACAGTATGCTAGACATTTGTATAATAAGCTCCTACCTGGATTGGTTGTAACTGAGAAATTGGCTGACAAATAGGCAGGCTTCAGAGAAGACTGCTCAAATATTGATTATGCTTCAACCCTTCCACATTTAATTGAGAAATACTCTGGAGCATGTTCCATCACTCTGCAGATTGCTCATTGACCCTAGATATTTCTTTGTTCTCATTTCCAGATTCAAAGTATGAAAGAAATTGAATTCTTCCCCAATTAATAAAAGATTACTTGTAGTTATATACGAGAACTCACAGATGAAGATGTGATGCAGTGCCTATATATACAGTATATATATAAAGTATACATACAAAGCAAGACCTTTAAATATTTGAAAATTATCTTTCAAGCTATAGGTAACAGCCGCTTATTTTTCCAAAGGAGAACAACATACCCACAGTGAGCAAAATCTCAGCTAAGATCAGCTTCTTTTTGGAGCTCAGTTGGGCCACTAGAAGTCATTCCTTCCTTTGGAAAGAGTGCAGTCCACGTTTTTGAGAACCGTCTTTAAAGTACCTCGCTGTGTTTTAAACACAGCCCTTCACCATGAAGCTATCCTCCTTAAAATGGAAACAACTGACTGAATTTATATCTTTTCCTACTGGCTTGAACTCTCCTTCTTTCTAGTCAGCTTGGCCTCTTTAATTATGACTTATACCTTCTAGTGTTCTTAGAGCTAGGCAATGCATACCAAATTGCAACTTTATGGCTATTCATGGCCAGCTATCACCTTGATGATTATAAATGCACAATAGCTGATTTCAGATAGTGGGCCATGGATCTAGAGCTACAAGCAGACTTTCCAGCTCTACCCAAAAACACCTTCTTGAGCCATTCCGCACATTTTCTCCAACCAGCTAGATATCTCAATCACATAATGATCCCAAAATTCAGAAGGTCTTCTTTTTAGCCAGATTCAATGCCCTCCCAAAAGCCTTTACCAAAGATACAAAGAAAAATCACCTTCAAACAGACTGTGCCCATGCGGTAGAGGAATAATTGAATCAATGGAACATGTTTTCATTAATGCCCATTCTATGCAGATGCTTACCAAGAATTATGATTACCATTCTTAACTAAATATCCTCCTCATTCTAAGTTGTTATTATCAGATCCATCTGATTTTATTTCTTGACCACAGTGAAGTACAGTTCTATTATTTTATAATAACTTTATTTTTCCTTTTATTTTAATTAACTATGTCTCTTATGTTTATTTGCTGGTGTGACTGAATAAAGATTTGACTGATTGTGGACATTGTTTATATTTTCTGGGATCTTAGTACTTTACTGCTATCAGAAAGTAATTAGTTAACAGCCTGCATAATTCTTATATGAATTTGTATATCATCTGGCACTATATCACCAAAATATGTAGAGTGCGGTGGCTCACAAGGTTAGGATGCTGGCCTGATGATCAGCAGGCTCACCTTCGAGACCTGGTTGCGGCCATGGGATGGGTGAGTGTCCATCACATCCTGCCAATCCAGCAGTTTGAAAACGGGTGACTGCAATTAGATGGATACCACTTTGGTGGGCAACTTAAAGAGGACATGAAAGGAACACCCAGCTGGGCATCTCCCAGGCAACAGTGATGTCACCATTCAGTTCTTTCAACTCAGACACGCTTTGGTGCTCCTGACAGGACTATAGTAGTAGTAGTAAAATATGTGAAATCTGCTGTCTGTGTTCAAATGATTGAGTACTAAGGTTAACCCAATAAATTGAAACTATTTCTAATAGAAAATGACTACTACTATAGTCTTGATTATAGAAAATATATTCCAGTATTCATTATTAGAATATACAGTAAGTTGAATCTATTCTTATACATTTAGGATATTTAGAAATTAGTGGTTTTTTAATACATCCTAACCTAAGTCTTACTCATTAGAATGAATTTTCACTAGGTATGATCAAGTTATTTAGTCTGTGATGATTTCTGTTCTATGATTTTTTCTCCTTGGTTGTAACCTCACAGTGTAATTTTGTTCATTTTTTCCCCTCACAAAATTATTTCTATCTGAATTTGTCTTTCACGATGCTGATAAAATCAAATTTAAATCCTATGAGGTTCATATACATGTACTTTTCCAAGCAAGTGTGCAACTATAACCATATGTACTTAAGTGCTTGCACTTACCATTGTTTATTTCTTGGCACTTTGTTCCTTGTCACTTGCTTCATGACTGTTGTATAAGAGTGTCAAGTCTTGTTAGGATTTGATTTCAATGCATTGGTTCTAGATTGTCACGCACCAGGAAAATCAGGAGATCCAAACAGTTCAAATGTGTATAAAGTTTATTGCAAGTAAGATTTTCTACAAGAATCTTAATTACTAACAGCCAACGGAAAATAGCAGGAGATAAGAGTAGAAGCAATTCAGGGTGGGTTAAACTTAGATTTCTTGTGGGCATGAAGGGACTCAAGATTGATGATGCATTTGACCCCTCCCTCAGGCTCAACCTGGCCATCTCCTACATAGATATATTTTAAGGGTTTTATTATGATAAATGGAATTAACTATTATTATTACACTGATGGCAGCTCAGTTCAAATACCCCGACAACCTCATTCATTGGTTTCATACAGAATAAATCAATTGTTAAAGGGTCGTTTAGCCTGTCACTTCTTCAAAGTCATACTGCTGTTTGGAGTAGAAATGTCATATCATAATGCATCTATGGAATAACCTTCAGCACTAGTGCAGTAACATATAAAAATAAATAAATTAAAGGAATTTGTTGGTTGTATGGTTCTCTTCTATCTTTCCATCAATAAATGTTACATGTCAGAGCAGATGCAGGAGTTTCAATGTCAAATGCACATTTAAAACTGTTGAAATTAGTCTAAACACTAATTTCTCACCAAAATAGTAGGCACTGAATTACCACCAGTGTCTCTGAAATCCTGTCCAGTAAAATGTATTGTCTGGTATTAGCAACAAGTGAATTGCTAAAAATATTTAGGTACAAAGAAGATGGTTGCGTAAGCTGATCTTCAGTTCTTCAAGTTGACGTCAGTAACTATATTTACACTGGATTGTGATATATAAAAAATTATATAATGATCTTTATTTGATATACATGAGGTTCTTGCAATGCCATTTTATAAACATCTGTGTTTCCTGTGTATTTGAAGCAATTCATATTATTTCTCATTTCTGACATTTTAATATATGACAGAATTTATATCTGTTCTTTAAGTGCTACTAAGACAATGCGGTAGAGTTAAATCTTAAAACAGTATTTTAAAATTCCTATGCTTATTACTCTTAGATACATATCTTGAGAAACAACTGTTTAATAGGCAACATTTGAATAATACAAATGGTTGGTTGGTTAAAATGGATTGAGGCTTCAAGGTGGTACCATTGGGTGATATTTAATATTGAATGACATGTATTAAGACAAATGCTTTTATATATAATTTATTTGATGTTGCAAATGCATTTATCTTGTGTGAGATACAGACCCCCTGATGCAAAATAAAGCATTCCGGAAAGGTTTTGAGTAAATAAATAATAAAACCACTTTGATACATAATCTAACAATATTAAATATTAAGACTTTCACATGATTGATTTTAACACTTAATTAACGTATTTAAAGTCCAATGCAACACAGTTTTGTATTGAAGGTTATATTGATAATGTTTAAAAGTTCTAAAATTTTGCTAAACAAATGAAACTAGCTACAATTCGTAATCACTAGATATTATAGTTACTTGTGACAGATTATTTGGTGACATGAGCTATTGCATTATGTTTTGGAATCCAGCTGATATACTTCATTGTATTAAGCAGATTTTTTATTTGCATCATTCCATTTTAATGATCTAAAATCTGACACAGTTTATAAGAGAAAACATGCTTGCTTTGCATTATCTAAAATATGTCAAATTGTGTATTTTTATATATCTAAAGAAAACGCTTGCTGACAGATGGTGGTTAGTGAATTATGAAAGAAGCTTGGTAGGTGAATAAGAAAAATGTTCAGTGTTTGATGACTTTTCTTGCTTTCTGTAATACAGGCTGAGGGCTAGCTAGTGTTCTGTTCATCTATGTGGAAGGGACTAGAGCAGGGGTAGGCAACCTTGGCTCTTTTATGACTCGTGGGCTTCAACTCCCAGAATTCCTGAGCCAGCCATACTGGCTCAGGAATTCTGGGAGTTGAAGTCCACGAGTCATAAAAGAGCCAAGGTTGCCTACCCCTGGACTAGAGACGGTATTTTTTTGAGGAAGATTTTTACCTGCAAATTTAAAAGGTCAGCAATATAAAGCCTGAATACATCCTTTTATTTTGCTTATGTAAGAAGTTCCTTGTTTGAAGATAGAGATAAACCTTTTAAAATATCCTTTTAGGGAACATACTAATGGCTGCTAATTATTATCTTCTTTTGTTGGTACAATCAAAAGTACTGGAAAATGCATAGTAAAGTGACAAAATGGCTTTAAGAAAAATAGAATATATAACAGCAAAATGAGGAGCAGAGTTCATGTTTGGAACATGAAATACTATGGCATTATATAACATATAAAATAGGTAGGAAATTTAAACCAACTTATTTATTTATTTACCACCATGAATCAATGATAAAGCACCATTTTTGCAAACAAAGAAATAATTGAGTTGATCTCTTAGTAGAAATTGCAAAGACCTTCAGCTAACATCACCATGGTCAATACTAACTTAATTAGGTTTAGAAATTTGAAATATAAATAAATAAAATAAAATAGCATAGTACTTAAAAGTTTGTAAATCCTTTTGACTTTTTCAATATTTTTGTATAAATATGACTTAAGCATGATCTGTTGGCAACACAAATCCTAAAATTACATGAGGAGAACCTAGTTAAATAAATGTGTCAAAACATTATAGCTTTTGTTTATTTGAGGAAAATTAATCAAAGCTTGTTATTTATATACAAATTATAGTGATATACATACATATATATATAAATTATATTTACATACTAATCCTCAGTATGACCCTCATTAATGTAATTGAGTAATGTTTAATAATTAAAAATGTTTAGTGATAAGCTAACTTATTTTAGTGCATGTTCCTACGATAGGTAAACTATGTCTTTCTAGGTATTGGCACAACTTTAACAACCCTGTGTAAATAAACTAATAGTAAATGTTTTTTCGAAGATATTTAAGGGAATATTTGTTGCACCATAGATTCACTGTTACTGATATTATTACATTATTTATTCATGAAATCTGTCTAATTTTGGACCTATAGGAAATTTCTTGTATTTGCTGAATTCAATACAATCTGAATTCTGAACCATCCTTAATAAATAATTTTCTGTGTTTGGCTATCTTCCAACCATTTTAAATCATTTTAATTATCATTCTAAATCAAAGTATTCTACAAATGTTGTTAATTAATTGAAGAGTATTTTATAGTGTTTCAATTCACTGTAACATTGAGTAGTGATCATAGAAACCGAGGAGCTATTTGCTACTCTTTGAAAGTTAAAGAATATTTAACAATTTTATTTTGATAGATTCACAATGTAGGGCTGAAGAGGTGATAGAAATTTCCACACATCTTTTTCCATTTCACTGTCAAAACAATTGAACTTTAATAACTACTGCCAGAATATAATATTTTTGTTATTGTAGCCCTTTTCAATTATGCTTTCTTTTATGCTCTTTACTTTAGAATTGTCATCTTGTGGACAATTCCAAATTATTTTAAATTTTATTTTTATTTTATTTTTATTTGTTATATGTTAGGTCAGAGGTCCCCAACTTTTTGGGCATCAGGAACCGATTACGTGGAGAGAGGTTTTTTTCTGTGGACCAGAGGGGGTGTGGTTTTCTGTGCTGTCTGCATCCTATGAATGAGGCTTTCCTTGTTTGTGCGGACCAGTTGCTGGCTTGCCACGGCCCGGTACTGGTCCACAGACTCCTATGTTAGGTGAAACAATTATTAAAATAAAAAATATTATTAAAAGTAAGTATTTCAGCATTATCACAACAAATTGTGGTTACAAGAAGTAGTATATAACTTCATTGCAGTCATTGTTCTATTATATTTGATAGAAAGATAAAAAGCAACCTAAAAAAGCTTAAGATTTTTGGAGTTATATAACCCTAAAATTAAGGTATTTTTTTTATCTAAAGCTGAGGTAACTATAAGTAATTTTGTTAGTTTTCTAGAGATGTAAAAATTCTAATTCAAATATTGAAAAATAAAATCATCCTCAGGATAGGATAACCTCTGTTAACAAGTGGACTTATTAGGATAGGGCATAGATAGAGTTCCTATGGAAAGGATATCAAAGTAACAAGAGGGGTAGAATCTCAGGTTCCTTCAAATCACAAAAGCAAGTTTGTTCAGCAAAACAGGTACTGTTATAACTTCCTCTAATGCCATTTAGAGTATATTGAGCATTTACTGGCCAATTGTAGTCTCATTGGCAACAGAGTTTAAAACAAGAAGCCATGCTGGCATACTTCTTCTGGATTCTACTCTTCGGAAAGAAGAAAAAATGTCGAAGGGATCATGATGCCAAGGAATCACTGGATAAAGTCTAATCCAGAAGTTCAGTAGAGAAGTATGGAGTTCCAGGATCCAGTATGGAAGTATAGACTCCAGCAGAATCATCCCAATTTCCCATTTTAAATGCAGCAAGAAATCAAAATAGCACTGTTAGGAATCTAAACTGGATAGTGGGGCTTTAAGGTATTACAAGCTTTAAGATGTATAATATTGGGATTTAGCTTTAAAGAGTTTTATGATGACAAGTACGTATTTATATCATTTAGGGTAGGGGTCCCCAACCCCCGGTCCATGGACCGACACCGGGCCACGGCATACCAGCAACAGGCCATACAAACAAGTGAAGCCCCATCTGCTGGATACATACAGGCAGCACACAAAACTGTGCCCCCTCTAGTCCGTGGAAAAATCTTTCTCCACTGGTCCCTGGTGCCCAAAAGCTTGGGGGCCTCTGCTTTAAGGTTTTTTTAGTTTTTTTAAAGTATGGTTTTAACACTGTTATAGTCCTTATTATAATGGATTTAATGTGTTCATTATAGATTTTAGATGACTGAAATATTATACCAGATGTTTGAAGGATGAAACCTGATGTATGTTGCTCATTTATCTGTCATCGATGTTTATGACATCTAGGACCCTTTTTTAAAGAAACACAATTTACATCCCTATTCTGTTCTTCTAACCTGGCATATTAGAAAAATTGTCATCACTAGCACATTTAATTCGTATAATAGGAAAAAAGGTAAATACTAAATACTGTAATTTAGTATTATATAATGGTATGTGAGAATAAGCTTCAGGAATGAGGAAGGGATGCTGCTTAGGAACTGATCTGACGACGGGGTGAGCCTCCAGTGGCTTAACAGTCAGAGCAAGAAACTTAGGAACTAGTTGATCAGGCACTTAAATATGGCAGTTGGAGATTTGTACCTTCAGTTTGGAAGATGCTGTTAATGTAGCCTTACAATAAAATAGGATTAGCGTATCAAGTTGTGTTTCCTATCTGGTTTACCTAGGAGGGCTAAAATATTTTTACTGAGATATTCCCACAAAAATTAATTAACTTTTTGTAATTAATGAGAAACTTACGGAATTGGCAAAAATACACAAAAATCTCCAAACTACAATTTTTATAGCATATTGGAACTAGGATACTAATCAAGGAAATACTTCTCTTGGGATTATGTTTCATATCCATATGGCATCTACCAATGGAATATAAAAACTGAAAATTAAATTATTGTAGTGGGAGGAAGGGGGAAATATGTATTTGTATGTGTATTAGATGGGAGCCAAAGGACAGGCCATTGTAGGGGAAGATGCCCCAATAGTTAACTCTGTGTGTGTGTGTGTGTGTGTGTGTGTTCGTGTTCTATCACTCTGAGCTCATGCCTAGATCCTGGAGAGCAGACCCTCATAGGCCTGGGCTTTCAGTTGCTGCTGATAAATGCCAAATCAGCTAACAATCCCTATTTCTGACCTCATTGAAGAAGAAGAAGCCAACCTGGCTGACTCCAGAAAAGATGTGTCCAGTTGGGTTTAGGATTTGCACTAGCCAAGACCTCAGGGGAGAGGATATAGCAGTTGTCATCTGAGAATCTCTTTTGGTCTTCAGAAAAAATGCTCCTCAGGTTTCCAGATGTGAAACCCTGTTCCTGAAGCTGGGGTTGTGAGATCAGTTAATATTGTTGCTGTATCAGCCTCCCTGCCCTGTGTAGAAACCAGTAATGTGCTGGTTCAGCTCTTTCTAAAAAGTTCCGATTGATGTTAATAGGGAGTGAGGAATCCAGTCCAAGGCCATTACTTTGTGGGGTGCTGCAGGCTTGGAATTCTCTACTACTTAACATCTACATGAAACTGCTTGGTGAAATCATCAAGCACCATGGGATGAGGTATCATCAATATGCAAGTGATACTCATCTCTACATTTCCATTCCTGGTGATCCAAGTGATGTTGTGGTGGCCCTTTCTCAGTGGGGAGACTATGAAGGTCTGGATAAGGAACAACAGGCTTCAGCTGAACCCTAGTAAGACAGAGTGGCTGTGTATGTGGGGAACCTAGAGATCCGGTTGTTTATCATCTTTAATTCTGGATGGGGTTGCAGTTCCCAAATAAACTGGGGATTTTCCTAGACTCACAACTCCTGCTCAAAGAGTAGGTGGCAGTTATGACTAAGACAGTTTTTCTGCAACTTCATGTTGTGCATCAGTTGCACCCATATCTGGATCATGCGGCCTGTGCACAGTCATTAATGCCTCGGTCATCTCTCAGATGGTTTACTGCAATGCGCTCTACATGGGGCTACCCTTAAACTGTCTTTGGAAGCTGCAACTGGTACAGAATGCAGTGATGTGAGCAGTTCTGGGGACCTTAGGGTAGTGCAGATAACACAGCTATTGTACGAGTTGCATTGGTTACATTTTGCTTTCGGATCCAGTTCAAATTGTTTATTGTTACCTTTAAAGGTCACTTCGTTATTTTTAAAACCTTTTGTAGCATAGATCCAGAATATCTGAGGAGCCTTTTCACCCCAATGGGATTAGCCCACAGCACTCACTCTAGTGGAAGGGGCCTCCTGTGCATTCCACCTAGTAAGAAATTCCAGCTGGTGAAGTCAAGAAGAATAACCTTTTCCACTGTGGCCCCCACCTTGTGAGATCATTCCCTTCCTTTTGGCTTTTGGAGGGTCATTAAAACCTAGTTTTGCCAGTTGGCTTAGGGCCCCTAGGGGCACTCCCTGCTTGAGATGGTTGACGATGTAAGAATATCTCATTACAGTGCTATCTACCACTTGGTTTTGTATGTATATAATTCGTAATTTTAACCATTTTTATATTTATATTTTTAAACTTCCTAAAGTCACCTTATTGGTGAAATGGGGAGGGTGTTATAAATTTAATAATTAAATAAAACACACAAATGAACACAAATACAATTCTGTTAAGTTTGTCTGATACTGAATACACTTGAAGTTTCCTTAAATTCAAATTCAACTGGTAATCTACATGGATATGGTTATTCACTTTTCTTGAAAATAATGCAGAAATGGTCATTAAAAGATTCTATGTATTTCTATGGGAGGTGATGAAAATTAAATATTGAGACATGCTTCAAATGTAAATGTGTGTATTGTGTAATAATGCACATTTCTCATAGTCCTTCATACTTTGTTAGTAATTAATAGTATGATTAGTAGCTATGCCATGCAGAAATTATTAAGAATTTTCTGAATGAAATACTGCATTTTTCTGAAGTCTTTACATCTTAATACAATAGAAATAGTTGGTAGTATGATTAATTATTTACTTTTAATTTTTCATCTAGATAATTCAACTTACTGGACGTGTCAAATTTCAATATGTATCACTCTGTTTCTGGAGCTAGCCATCCTTTGCAAACTGAAGAGCAAGAAATAGGGATTGATCCCCTTCAGAGTTATGGGAACAAAACTGATGAAGGTGAGTATATAATTTCTGTACTGTAGTTGCACTTTAAAAATATTTGGAAAAGCTTGGAATGACAGCTTCTTTTTATATAAATTTCAGGAGAAGACTTGTTTTGTTTTCAAATCAATAAAATATATAAACCCTAGGGAAAGAGAGGATAAGAATGACCACCTCAGCATAAAGCCATCTAAGCATGTCTCCAGTTCCCTAGGAGCCCCAAGCCTAATAATATAGCACAAGTCTTGAGACACTTAAAGAATATCAAAAGGAATGGAGTTAATCTAATTTCAGGCCAAGAATATTCCACAAGATGGGCATCTCCTGGCATCTACCAAATGTAGGTCCCTAGTTGATGGAACTTGCAGCATGCCTTGTCTATCAGATCTGATGGGATGGGCTGATGTAATTATACCCATGCTATAAAGACTTTAAAGATTAAAACCAGATAGCCTCACAGCTTCCATTGGGTAAGATGTTTGTGGTTTCATTTAATTTTCCAAGGTAGAGATATATAATTGGATATCATCAGTCTACTAGCGATCGTTGTTGTGTGGCAATAGATGTTCCCAGCATCCCTCATATCTCCACATGCTGGTTGGCTGCTCTGAGGCTGTTCTACTTCAATAATATCTATAAGGCTAGAAGTTTTCCACCCTCTATTATAATCTAGCTTGCCAAAAACTTTTTTTTATTATATATAATCTAATGTTTATAGATATTCTTTTCTGCTGCTCAACTGAATGTGCAGTTAGGGGGACCGATCCTTTATATCAATTCACATATCCTTATGCATATGCATCCAGTACCTTTATGTATAAGGACTATATTTTTTGATGGCTAGGAGAGAGCAACACTGTAACACAAGGTTCAGTTTGAAGGGTCCATGGTGCTTTCCGAGCTTGATCATTATCTGGAAGAGTTTCATTACCCAAACTATGTAAGATAATCAGTGCTAGTAGGGAGTGGGGTTTGCTCTCAATTTATATTTTACTGGCTTGCCATGGTGGGAGTAGTCTTGGTGGTTATTTGGTTGGGCTGTTTACTGTTGGCTCATTTGGCAGTTCTTTGACTGGGGTATTGTTCACTTCTTGATTGTTGGTCTGATATTAATCAGAAAAAAAACCTTCTAAGACCACTCCCACCAATACTGACAAGGCAAGCCTCCAGAATATAAATTGAGTGGAAACCCCACCCTACCAGCACTGATGATGATGTCTAGTTTGGGTAATGAAATCTGCAGGAAAACAATCAAGCTCAAAGAGCACCAAGGATACCTCATTTCAATTCTGAGCTATAAACATTCTCCTTTAAAGTTCATTTTGCAATTATTTCTTCATATTTTTGTAGCTTTATTTCTATAGTCAAGAAATGCACATGTCAGAAATAATTCTATGGAATAACTTTGTATTATTTCCAGATTATCCTTTTGAAACAGCCCGTCTGTATTTGTTTGTGGTTTTGTGTGTGTGTGTGTGTGTGTGTGTGTGTGTGTGTGTGTGTGTTTCATCTTACATACAGAAACAGATCAGGATCATTTTAACTACAATGTGACATGATGAAATATTAAAGAGCCATGAATGTAACTTTTTTGTATCAGTATGCAACATTTATAAAAGTGACTATCTCTACATTTTGAAATTACAGTATAATTAACTCATTATGCATATATATATTGTTAATTTTAGGAAAAGCCTACTTCTTTATATCTGAATTATCTAAAATAAACAATCTTCAAAATTCAAATGGTCTCACAAAGTTATTATATTTTATATTTTAATTTATTTTATACATCTAATATAAAATAATACATATTTTTAAAAGCTAAAATATTGGAAAAAGTTTGTTTTTGTATTCAATATTAAACAAAAATTAAAAATATTTTATTTAGAATAGAAAAATCAGTATCTCTTGAATATTTTACCTATGATTCATAATTTTTAACTTCATTCAGCAAGTATATTTTATTTTATTTGTTTCTTTTTCTTTTTTTTTCTTTGTGCCCAGTTACCTATATAGGGGAAGACTTCTTAGTTTTTTTAACTTTAACATTGCTATGACATATAAAGTTATTAGTATTTGAATTGATGTTTAAAAGAGCCATTAATTCATTTACCCCAAATCTTCATTAACAATGTAAATGTATGCTGATGTTCTATGAGACAAGGAAGTGACTAATGACTCTTCGCACTAACAACACTTAAAATGAATAGAAACTTAAGATAGCTAATCTTGAAGTAATCAAGACCCTCATTCAGCTTGCCATCTCTGTATGCTCTAAAACAGCTGTCAACTGTTAAAAATATATACACAACACAGAGATATGCACATGCAAAGATAGACATATGTAAATATATAGTTCCTCAAAGTCATAAAGGTTACCAACCATGATACATTTTTACATTCTATATGTAAATATTTTATATAAAGCATCTATTTCATCCCCATGACTTTTTTTACAGTGAAACACAAACTGCATTTTAATCTAATGCCATATGCAGTCAAGTTTCATAATCTTTCATTTTTATACTATTATTTAAAATAAAGCAAGCTGTGGATATTGACAATAGGATGGACTTTAGCATAATTTTCTTAGCACAAATGCCATAACTCAGAAATTCAGTATTAAGTGGCTACAATTGCTCTATAAAAAAAGGTAAATGTACTGGGTACATTGCATAAATCCTCCCCTGCTTATATGCTACAATGCAGTTAAGTAACAATTTAAATTAGTCTATATATGCATCTGATACTTAGGAATTTGTGGCTTGATAGTAAGGTTTTAACCCAGATAGAAAAAATAAATTCAGCATCAGCTCATATATGGATAATATAGCTTTCATTGATTAATGATGAAACTATATAAAAAAAAGCATGCTAAAATTAACCATTTATGTTGAAGAAAAAGTCTCTATTCTTCTTCATAAAACAATATTGAAGTAACGGCCTTTTATTATGGTAAAATTACACACACACACAGACACAATTTGAACAATCTCTGTATCATTGAATTGTCTTTTTATAAATATCCCATCAGCCTTTACCGTTTATTTACATTTAATTTATTTAAATATGAATGGAGGATTTGTTTCATTTGTTCCATGGGTTAAAAATATAATAGGTTTCTTGATACATCTTTAAAAATGCACTTGGCTAATTGTAAATAATACTGTCTTTAATTATTAGCTATGAAGTCATCATTAGTCAGATTAATCCTATATCAGAGAGAAGAGGTGATATTCTGAATACGTTTAATGTCTCTACACATACATCGTGTATTTATTGTTTAGAGAAACTGACTGTCTTAAATATATGACTGAAGTTTTTCACTTTCATCTTCTAGACCGAGTACTACATTTGCATCTATAGAATTTACATTTGTTTCATACCTACCCCATGGAATTTATAGTATTCTTGACTTAACCATTTTGACTCCCTTGATTCTCTTTGGTACAAGAGGAAAGATGAAGAATCTCTGTTAGGATTTCTAGATTTTGTTATTATACCATGATCAATAAAATAGAGTTCCAGTAAACTTTGCAGAATCTATTTCCTGACCTTGTCTAGTTTGAAGGAGTGGTTTGGGCTGTTCCATGTCTTCACCCAGAGAGAAGATGCATAATTGCCAAAGCAGTTGGACAACCAATAGCATAAATTCAAAAATGAAAACCCATCCAATGTGGCTATTAAGACTTAAAAAAAAATCTTTCCCAATTTATATTTTATAAAGATTTTGATTTTGGTATTTCTGTGATCCCATGTTAAGCTAATTTAATGTAATTATGTATTTTTGTGGTTTAGTCCAGGGGTCCCCAACCCCCGGTCCATGGACCGGCATTGGGCCGCAGCATGCCAGAAACCAGTCCATGGAACAAGCAAAATCCCATCTGCGGGATGCAGGCAGCACACGTAACCACACCCCCTCCGGTCTGCGGAAAAACCTCTCTCCACAGAACCAGTTCCTGGTGCCCGAAAGGTTGGGGACCTCTGGTTTAGTCTATGAGCCAAATATCCAGATCTGCTATGCAAGAGATAGATATGCACATAATTTCTTTTTTAACACATCAGGTAGATATTAATTATAAACAATCATTATTTCTAGATATAAATAGAGACATAATTCCTCACTTGATACAGTTACAAAAAGAAATAGATCATTGGAGTTGCTTTGGTTATAGGGCCAATCAGAAAAGGTAAGAATTAAACATGAAAATTTTATTTTAATGTGACAGGTATTAAAAATATGTCTCAAAATATTTGTTTGGCTTAGAAAGCTGTGAGTTATGAACAATTAAGACTTGTGTAGAACATTCAATACTGAAACTTACTCAGTCTGCTTTATTTTATTCTCTCTAAATAGCATCAAAACTTCCTTCTGTTTCATCCAACACCAGATGCTACTTAGCAAGCTTTTAATAGTCATTTATTAATAATAGCTTCTGTGTAGTTTGATTTTACTTGAACAGCTACAGATTTCTAGTGACAAAGGCCATTGGAATATCACTTCTCCACTTATGTCTGATAATAATTATTCCTGTCACTTGCTTCTTAAATAGTGTTCTCCTGTTTTGTAGTCACTTGTATATTTTCATGTATAGTAAAAATTGGAGCATAAAACACAGTGAGCATCATTGTTTCTCTTTTTCAAGAATTAACATAGCTTAAATAATATTTTTAAATATATCTGAACTAATTTATCAACTCTCATGCCACTTGTATTAGGCCATACCTCAATACTATTTAGGTTTTGAAGATACTGCATTTGAAATAAGCTGATAAGCTTAAATACCTATTCACAATTATTTGCTTTTGATTGCTGATGTAGGAAGCATTGGCCTAATTTTGGACATAGAAGGTAATCTACAGAATCAACATAAAAATGATGTACACTTGAAAACATCGAGTAATAAAATTCCTGTGGCAGTTGTAATTTATATAAATGTAAAAATGTCTCCTATAAAACAAAGTGGAATGAATCATTTAACAATGGTAGTAGATAATAATAGTTCTCCCATCAAAACGCCTACTTTTTAAGGTTAGAGTTCTCATTATGTTCTTCACATAATCTATATAGTGGTAAATAAAATTCTAGCATCTATGTTATTAAATTATTGATTAATATTTTATTTTTAGGATTTTTTTCTGACAGCTCAGATTCTTTAAATTCTTGAGAAGTCAATCTGTTGTCATGATTGTTTTGAGACCCAAATACAGCTTTCCCACAAGTTTTGTTTCTCCAGTTAAAAATAAAGTTACAATAGATTAGTTATAATTTTTAAATTAAATTGATAGCTGTATACAGTTAATGGAAAAAGATTTGAGTCCATTCTTTAAGTATTTAATGATATCATCTAGTCTCAAATTATGTATTTTAATTCAAAAATCTCTTCCAAGAAAATGAAATAAAATCAGATGCCCTGGATTTGAACCCGATTTGTCATAAATATTTAAATTTAATTTAGAAGTCTAAGTAAAGATGTTGAACTTATTTTAAATCTTTGTAGTCCAGTCAGTATCGTAAGTCTTTCAGTGTAACTGCATTAGGACATATAATATGAAGAAATACAAGATAGTCATGACACATACCTGATGGTGTTTTTTGCCATTTTCAACAAGGTGCATATTATTTATGGACGATATGGCTTTTTTAACAAAGAAAAATCTGTCTATGCTTATATTGCCATTTTTATAAACAAAACAGCTGATAGTTTAATGAATACCATACTGAGGGCCATGTAGGACTTAAGGCAAATTAAGCAGGTTACAAACTGCACATCTTCTATTTAGATACAGGAGATCTTCCCAGTCCGAATAATTAGTTGTTCTAATCAGACAAGCCGACAGTTAGAAACAGAAGGAGACCATTTGTATCAATTTGAACAACATAGCTAGCTGGTAATGAAATGAAATAGCCACATTGGATAGTTTTCACCTCTACTTTGGATTATACTGTCTTAATATTGCTTATATTTAATGAATGTTTAAAAAATCCATACATTTAACAAAAGCTCGCTATTTTATAAAAATTAGTGAAATAAAATAATATTGTATATAAATAAATATAAATATTTAAAAATAAGGATATAAACAATAGATTTATAAAATGAATAAAATGGTACTGTAAATGAGTTTTTCCCCTCAAAATAAATGCCTTTTGGGCACAAGCAAAAATTAAATTTTATTAATATTTTTTTCAATCGTTTATTTTTCTTCAATAAGTCTGTTTTTGTATTTTAGTAATTCAGTTAGGAGAAGTAGAATTGAGTGTCTGTATCTCTCTGTGTGTGTGTGTGAGAGAGAGAGAGAGAAAGCATAACAAATATAAATGGCATTGATTTCCCTTAAAAAAGAGAAAAATAATATCTTGCTGGATGGAATTCTAATACATCTGGAATAAAACAAGATTGAGAAAGATTATTTAGTATTTTATTTATAGATTTTTTAGAAGAAATAATCATGATTTTTATCTCATGTTTTTCTTCACCATTCTTTTTAAAAAATTCCAGATGAAATGCTTGTTTTGTTCCCATATATTGCTCTAAGATAGGCATTATATGTATGTACTTGTTTGCATGTTTTATTAAGTTTAAGATGAACATTTTCCAAAGTTCATCCTAATTAGCCAGTAACGTGTTTAATTTTGATCTGATTTTCAGATTTGTTCATATCTCTGAATCAGTAATCACATAGTTGTATTGTTGGAAAATAAAGCACTATCAGCTGCAGAACATATAGCAGCTGATATTTAAATTTCCTTTATATGCTTTATTGTTATTTTTATAGAAGTAAAATCTGTTAATCAAGCAAATTTTACTTTTACATACTAACACTTAAGAAAAGATTTGAATATCTTCTCCTTTGTTTGCATAATTTCATCCAAAATAACATTGTTATTAATGAAATATTTGAAATATAATGATCCTTGATAACTCTTTTTATTGCTAGGTATCTTACAGCATAAAGATATATTACATCACCATGATATTACTAAATATAAAGTAGCTAAAACATCATCTCTATCAGTAGTATACTTAAATCAATAGCAATAACAGTCTCAGCTGTTTTGGGGAGCAGGTGTTGCTTACTAAAGGGAGAAGAACAATGTCTTTTCTTAACTACACTCTTACATATATTTTCCTGCTGGGGCTATGGAGGAATAGCAATGCTGCGAACTGGTCAATAGCACTGTAATATTGAACAAGCATGACATCAACAGCTAAGTTTTAAAGAAATCTATTATTTATTAAAACATATTATCAATTATTAAATTATGTTTCCTTTTGATCCATTCACATGATACACCAGAAGAATTCTAATTTCCAACTATAGTGGAATTCATCAGAAGCTAGTGCTCTGGGGTACTTCCATAGACTATTGGTCAGCTACAACTTATGTTGAAATTGTAAGTTAGAGCAAAAGTCTTCACTTTGCAAATTGTAAGCCTTTCTTCATCTCAGTGTTTCTTCCTTTATAGCTTAGTGTTTTCCTTTCGATTTCCAGCAGATCCATTACTTCATATAGTTCTTTTATTTGGTTGGTTATGACGATCCTCTCCCCATTTTATGGTGGCCTTTTACACATTTTAAATTCATTCTCCATTCACAGTCTAAAAAGTTGCCATTGTGTTTACGTTGCTGTGGTAATTATTATAATTAAATACCCATGATTGTAAAAAATAAAATAAAATAATTATGCAACCATTGATGTAGTATATGGATAATTCATAATATAATATGTCACTGTTCCCAAGTGGAAACCAATTTATAAATTTTGGATTTTATGTAAACAGTTGAAATAAGGAGGTCACTTTTAAAATGCTCCCATGATTGACCATATTGTACAATAAACAATTTTGAATATATCATTTACAATTCAAAGCAATTGGCTTTCTCTATTACCACATTTTTTCTCAGAATGTCTTCTAGCATTTAGAACATATGATGGCTTCATACAGTGAAATAGATAGACGATATATTAATTTCTCAGAAAGTAGATTTTTCTGACAAACATAATCTTTTTTTCATTTGCAAATGATATACCCAGATTATTTTTATACTGAAAATATGAAAGATTTCTCTTTTATTTCAGATATTTATGTGTTGTTGATAGGTTAACCTCAGTTTTGAGATGTGCATGATTAATACAAAAGCTTTTCTTTTCATGTCTCAAAAAAGATTTAATTAGTACAGTTGATAGCAAGAGCTGGGGCTAATGTTTTCCATTTACCATATTGATCATTTTAAAACTTCACAACTTTTTGTGTACTTTATTTCAGTGAAGCTTGAAAAAAACATTGTAAAGTAAGTCACTTTTTCTTCTGTATTTTACTATTATTGTTACAAATATTTTATTAATTTTCATGTATTTGTGTAAGACATTTTTATAGCCACGCATTTTACCCCAGCTCTGGGCAGCTGTTGGTCAAGAATTAAAAGAATACAAAAACCATATAAAACTATTGAAAACATTGAAAACAAAGATGTAGAAGAATTAAGGACAAATGTGGCTAGTGGTTTGTCTATTTGTGATAATATCTGAACAATTTCCGAGGATATAGGTTACTCTTAGCTGCCACAAATGCAACATTCTTAGGGAAGCATATTAACTATTACTTTATGACATAGTTTTAGAAATAAAAAATTGATAGCATTCATTAAAATAGTAGAATTTTTAGTAGTTTTTCATGTATGAATCTATATCCTGGCTTTTGGTTAAATAGGCCTTTAAAACATTTTATTACTGTTTATATAATACAATGAACATTATGCATGCAATGAACATCATGCATCAGGAAGGCATTTATTATTATGACAAAGACTGTGTTTTGAAAATGATATTGCCCTACTTAAGATGAGACGAAACTACAAGTGACGACTGCCTTAGATGAAAAAGCAACCAAAATTGGCCTCAGGATAAATGCCAAGAAATTGAAAATCATGTATGTGAGTTCCAGTGCATGGATATGGGGAATCATACTCAGATCACAATGACTTGAGGAAATAGAAAGGTTTATCTATTTGGGTAGTGTAGTCACCAAAATGGAGATATAGAGATGGACATCAAGTGCCGCACTGGAAAAGCAATAACTCTTTTCCAGAGGATAAATAAAATCTGGTCCTTGTCATCTATATCACCAAAACATAGATTCTGTTTGCTTGCCTCTGTATTGATCCCAACAGCCATTTATGCTAGCGATACTTGGAACACATCAGCAAGTATAACAAGACACTTGATGTCTTCTTACAAAGATGTTTTCGAATCCTAAAGATTTTCTATTTTGACCAAACTACCAATAAAGAAGTGCTCCAAGAGTTTCTTCTGCAAACAACATAACATTGTCACACACAAAAGACTGCACAACTTGCAGGTCATATTCTTCACATAGAGAACAATCATCCCCAAGATGGTAATGAGATGGAAACCCCCCCTCCCAGAAAGCTAAACACTCAAGATGATGCTCTCAAAATATATGGAAGACTTAAAGAATCTAAACTTCACATGGGAAGATTCTGAACTCTTCCAAGATGTTGTACTCGCCCAAGACTGAAAATGCTGGAGATCATCTGTTGCTGTTACATAGCAATAAAGAATCTAATGCTAATGGTAAATATATAATACAATGAGGAATAGACAACATACATCAAAATTCACAAGATTAAAAAAATACCTGCGAATCTATATGAATCCAGAGCAAGTTTTGCTTAGACTTAGTACCGCAGATATAATATTCTATGAGTTTTCCCCCCGAATATATTGCAAAATAGAAATTTCTCTTGAGCAGCAAATAGACTTAATCTAAACTTATATAGAGTTACAGTGTGCACATGCTATATTGCTCCTTAGAAGTAGTTTTCTGTAGCTAATATGAACAACCAGCAATCATATTTATAATATGAGCAGTATATTTTTCAGTGTTTAAAAAGTGAATAAGAAAAACCCTGCTTAAATGAAAGCCTAGAATGTATGGATTGTTGTGTACCAATGAATTAAGAAAAAATATATAATTCAATAATCTATTTAAACATGATAAGGTTTAACCTAGTTATTAGAATATGATCACATCAAACAATTATAAAGCAAGGTGTAAAAGTACAGAGAAAATGCATATAGGACTAGATTAGCCCACCTCAAAATTGTGTTCTTACAACTCCTCTTCTCATATAAGAAGCAACTTCCATAGCTTCAACAAATAAGGAGACATCTGAGAAAAACTCTCCCCCTTGTGTCTGTTCTTCTCTGTTTGAAATGGGTCCACTGCTCCCCATTTTAATATTTATTTGGCAAAAACATCCTAATATTTTCAATATTAGAGGAGCTACAAACTGAGCCATAGAAATTCAGAAGTGGCTCAATGGCTCAACACACTTAATTTTCTTCTCTCTTCCATTAAGACAACATCTGTTCTGGCCACCAGTCAGCAAATCAAATTTGATGAGAATTCATCTGAGCACAAGGTAGAAATGCCTGCTAATAGACAGATTTATGATTCCTCCCCCTTCATAACAAAGCTCTTAAATTTTTGAATTAAAAAGTAAAGATAACTGTAAGATCCTGATTAAAAAAAGCAAAATGACAAACATATGGGCATGTTTCCATTTTACACAAACAAGTATCTAATAAACTGAAAAAAGACAGAATTGGTAAATAAGAATGCATATTTTTCTTTAAAGAATTTTGAATTAGTCATATACAATATATCCCTATGTTATAAAATTCTAAAATGTTAAAACTAAGGGGCTAATATTTGTAATATTCTATTTCCTTTGTTTTTATTTTTTCTTGGCCCTTTTTAATAAAACTTGATAATCAAAATATTGCTAAGTGAATATATTATATACAGTAATGATGACTGTCCTTCACTTTGTCGAATAGATGGAGATGGATAGATGACAAGAGAAAGGATGACTGAGCAAGCAGTATTGGCTTTGAAAATAATAATTGCACTTTTAGAGAAGTAAAAATACGTTGGCTGTATAATAAATCTAATAATAAAAGAATCTTAGTGCTGGCCATCAAATTTACATTCCCTCTTATCTTATTCTTCACTTGTAACAGTCTGTAATTATTGCTGCTTTCTCTGTTTCTTGAGTAGTCTTTTCCTCATCCTCTCCCTCAATAATGCTGTCTGCCTCACTAATGTTTGTACTAGGTAACAATATTGGCTTTGATAATGCTGGTCGCCTTTTTAAAAAAGTAGAAATATTGTGACATTAGGTTGTTTACATAGCTGATTGATACAGTTAAAGCTGGTATCATTGCCATATGTTGAGTGGGACCGCGGACATGCATATGATTGCATCAAGGCCCATGTCAACAAATAATTTCTCAGTACCTCTGGCTAATATAACTTATTTTCTTATGTATTTTCTTTCATCCAAATCTCTAACTTTTAAATTATGATATAGTTCTTCACTTGCAAGAGTTTGTAATTGTTGCTGCTTCACTTTTTCTTGATTAGCCCCTTTTCCACCCTCTTGTCTATATAGATACACATCTACTTGGAGAAAAGGCCTGTTGTATACTTGTCTTATAGATTGGGCATTTTTTCATATGCTTCAGCATCACAGATGAGAACAACATAGCAGCAGCTGCCACACTATAAGAATAAATTAGAAACCCACATTTGGCCTCAAGACAGTTGCCGCACAAATACATACGTGTGCGTGTCAGATTTTATATCAGGAGTAGGGAATTAAAGACAATAGCTGTTACTATCTAAAATGGTCTAAGTGAAGAAATATTGTATATGAGATGATTAAGTAAACCACTGAAAGTTCATTTCATGTTAGATTTTAAAGTGTTTTTTCATCTGCATAAGTTATGCTCTAATAAAAATTAAAGAGCAAGATGCATTTGGAAGATCAGGTCATCGTAATTCATTGACATTAGGCCACATAACTGAATAATGTCTTTCTTCAGTGAAATACATCAAATGAGATCAACAATTATGACTCATAAACATGCCTCGCAGGCATAAAACAGCAGGGAATTAGCATGTGAGGCTGATAAATATGCATGTAAATAAGCTCCCAAAGGAATAACATGGGTTTGATTGATAGGTTTAGAATTGGAACATATGTAAACCCCTTTATTCCTCATTCTGGTGTAGCTAAGTAAAGATGCACTTTACTTGTTAAAAAGTTTCAATAACTTTGTAAATCTCTATTCCACATCTGTGTTTGTATGAATGTCAATTGTAAGATTAATTGAATTGTCTGTAGGGAAGATGGCTTCCTCCTGGAACACAAGTGTAGAACCATCTTTGTAAGAGGACTATTTTTATGTGTGTAAATGATGGGTAAACTTAGTCTTCCCTTGTAACCAATCTATAAATCCCTGAAGTTTTGGGTAGACCAGTAAAGTATGTATTTTGTGGTATATTTTGCAGTAGTTTTCAATAAGGTTTTGGCAGTAGAACCATAGGCATTTATAATTAGAGAGTTGAGAATTAGCAATGATTAATATTTGATCAACACATTGTTCGTACTTTTACCATAGTTTTTGTAATGTTACTCATGCTTTAAAAACAGAAGATTCCCAGGTTCAATTTCAGCACCTCTTGACAAGATTAAGAAAGACTCCTGGAGATTTGTTGTTAGATCGCATCAATGAAAGATTGGCAACATTTTTGGCTGGTATGGTATTTGAATTTTTTAAAGCATTGTGGATGCTATGCCCATTTGCAGTAATAAAAATATAAATGGGTGGGAAGAAGGCACTAAGACAGAAGTCCAGACATTTTGAGCATTTTAGGCATAGACAATACCAAATAGATTTACAATAATTATTTTTCAACTTTGCATGAATAAACAGAAGTTAGGGATGAGCTTTTCTGAAGTTTGTGCCATGTCTTTTAACTTTCATTATACTGTTAACAGTATGATGTGGTTACTCATAATTAATCCAATTTTCTGGATTTCATGACACACAAAACCATAAAATAATACAGGAAGCCAGATTAAAATATGACTGGCTAGTGTGCATGTTACAGTCCTATGACACTTCCAGTTTACAATGGTGCAGTCATGCTTGATTGTAACTGTTTTATCATTTGGACCCCAAGAGGAGATGTTTTTGTATTCTTCTGCTATAATAGTTTTCTGGAATGTGTTTTTATCTTTAAATAAAATACCCCTGCTTTTTCTATTGCCTTGTCCAGAAATGATATTAAACTGCCAGTTTCCCTATATTTGTCAATTGCATTTATTGTCTGCTACTGCAAAGTAAGAAATATGGTAACCCAACAACTAACCAGTTTCATTATTGTGCTGTGTGTGAGAGACAGATAGACAGACAGAAAGGCAGACAGGCAGACAAAAAAATAAGAGAATCCGTGTACATCTTCAGATCTATGCTGACTCCTGGCAACTACCTGGACTAATATCTGCAGTTTTCTTGGCAAGATTTTCAGAATTAGTTTGCCATTCTTCCTAACAGTCTCTCTGGCATTCCTTCCCTAACCTTCTTAATTGCACAAGCTTGGCAGGTGCTGCTTCTTTTTTTCCTGGGCTATCTTTGGCCTATATTTATTTTACATTTTCCCTCCAAAATAACAGTAGGTGGAAGAGCAAACAAGCTAGCCTTCAGAAATCCAGATAGAATTCTGAAGTGATAATCTCTGTGTTCTTGCTTCAGTGTATTGTTGTTGATGTTTTGCACAATATCAAATGATATGATAAGCCAGGGAAGAAAATCAGCAAACTTGCTTGTAAATAAATGGAATGTTCACAATTCAGGACAACATCGTTTAGCAATGACTAAGGACAAACAAAACCATGGCAGAATAGGATGGTAATGGCAGCAACAAATTTTATACAAGCACTGATTTATAGTGACTCTCAAAGAAAGATGCATAGTAATGCCCCAAGTGTTTCATACAAACACAACCTTTAAAGTTTGCTACAGACCTTCAGTAAGATTATGTAACAGTTGTTATCATTTACACATGGTCTAACAATTTATTATATCTGATTGGATTTGATACTGACTTATTTTATTTTCCCCAAGATCTAGGATAGCTAAAGATACTATAGTAATGTTGCTACTATAAGGAGCCCTTATTTATCTACCACAGTTGGAGCTGGCAGTTGTAGAGCAATATATCATATGATTGTGCCCAGCATATCATGATGTCAGTCACAGCTGCAATCATGAATCATATCACGCATAATCATTAAACATGATGTCACTTCCAAGGTCCTGCTGACTTCCCCACTTTGTTTGTCAGAAGTCAGCTGGCTGGAGGATACTGCATCTGTCATAAATGCCCACTGGTTGCCAAATCATGATCATGTGATTTTAGGGATGCTGCGATGGCCACAGGTTCGAGGATCAGTTACAAATTTCTTTTTTTAGCAGTATTACCTTGGATATTCATTGAACAAGCAATAAGTGATGACTACGTATATTATTAGTTTTATTTTTCATTGCAATACTAACTTTCTATCTTTGGATTTTACATGGATATTAACTCTCATTGTTGGTGGTTGCTTTCAAATAAGAGATGTGAAAGTACAAAAACTGCCTTTTCTAGAGAAGTGGCCAGAGTTATTTCCTGCTGTCAGTCTTTGAATAAGATGCAGAGTTCATCCCAATAATTGGCTTTGACTCCTTAAGATCTGGTCACATCTGCCAAACAGTGACAGATTGATGTCAATTTCTTTGTTTATTTTAATCAGAACAGCAGAAAATCATCTTCACTACTTCCATCTTCACTACTGCAGCTAGCTAATTCAGATATGAATGGTACAACTCAAAGCAAGATGTATATCATACTTTTAGCAAGGTGGGGTTTCCCCTTACCAAGATTAAGGAGAGCTGAGAATTGTTGCTGAAGCAAAATGCAGATGTCAGATTACAAATCCAAAGACACTATTCTGGAAAAGGAAGGATGGAATAACATATATTTAGTAACAGTTGTAAGGATTATGTGAATCTTTTGATATTGTCTATATATACCTGCTTAATAATCTGTGAACAAATCATAATGGATGTTTCTAAGAAAGATCAGAGCCACAAACCTTTCTTACCAAGGATGACTTAAGTTATTGTAGTACCTGTCTTCAGAAATTATCCACTGCCTTGTGATCATTACTTTAGTTTTTCTCTGTAGAATTTTACTTGCTTGATCTTGTCTATAAAGACCCTGGGAGAATCAAAGAAAGTTTATTCTTTTCCATTGGTTTTAGTTGAAGAGGTATGCTGCTCTTCTAAGTCTAGCATATTTTTTGCTCAAAAGCTTTTGTATGTATGAATTGTAAGAGAAATGAGCTTCATTTAAAAGAGTTGCATTGAACAGCTGGTCTGCTTGACATATAGAAGTTTAATATAAGTGAATATACAAATTTCATGCAGGTAAAAGTGTCTACTGATGATTTACTCATCTTTAACCACCCTATTTGGTTTCTACATGATGAAGAAAAGAAAGTCTCCTCCACAGCCATTGGAAATGGGATGATCTGACTTAAATTGAGGGGGAGATAGACCTTTACCTTACATTCAGAATTCTTCCTGAAGAGAATTTTTTTTAAAAAAAAATAATATAAAAAATTGATAGCTCATGATTCCAATCTTTTACTAAATTGCTTATATTTACACTTGTGTTACTAATCTCATTTTCAAGGCTACCTACTATTATTGTTTTATTTACAAGGCTGGCATAATAGAAACAGTATATTTTGTCATAAACTCTTTTTAAAAATGTATTTTGATTTTAAGTATTTGAGATTGTAATACAAATTTAGAAAGGAAAACAAAAGTTAAATGGCGTGGGCCCCATTTCCATTTATTTAATATAGGAAACCTGGTTGCAACTCTGGTTTTTGTTTTAATTATTTAAATAATTTGTATCCCCCGATTTTATGTGGAACCATTTATTAAAATTACATATGTCAGAACTCAGCTTTCCCATTCTAAAATAATGTTGATTTACCCATTCACTGTTCTGCATTACTTTACTACAAAAGTAATTTGTATCTCAAATAGTTCCCCGCTGAATTTCTGATGCACTGAAAAGTCAGATGCCTAACATTACTGGGCAAAGTTAAGTACATAGGGTTAATGAACAGCATTAAATTTTATGAAGCCAAGTCCACTAATGTTAAAAGAAGTTTAAGGGAACTTTCTTTTCATACAAATTAATACTAAGATAAAAAAGTGCCCAAGGGAGTTCATATCCAAAGTATAGTTTGATAACATATAGACATATTATGATTGAGAAAAGCTTTGTTTTTTTAATTAAGAAGCCAGTTTTTCCAACTTTGTCTTTGTAAAATAAAACCAGATTTATAAATACAGATACTGTGGAAGTACATAACCCAAAGAAAACTTATATAAATATTTACATTTTGTTGGGGTCTGTGATCTTACGTAAGAAAATCCTTCATTTAAACTCCCATTATTTTCAAGGCCTACCTGCAAGAAGCAAGATACTGGTTTTGTGATACTAAATAAGATCAGAGAGGAAAAACCCTTCTCCCCTTCACATTTTGAATTCATATCTTTGCCAAATATCTAAATAATTTTTTAAAATTAAATCAGTGTTACAGAATTCTTAAACTGGAATCTCTTCATGAAAAAAACTGCATTGGAAGAAGATCCCATAGAATACATTCATTGGAAGCCAGATCTCCCATGTTTAAAACGCTATTTTTAAAAAAGAAAAGAAAAAAGTCAACATCTATCTAAAAGAAATTTTATAAATTGGAATTTCTTTTTTGGGAGCTTTCTTTGTGTAGATTTGTTCCTTTTTGCTCCCATCTGGACTTTGCTCCCATCTGGACCCTGCCAGCTTTAATACTCTATTTTATGTATTATTGTTTTGGGGTTGTTGTTGTTTTTTGTTTTCTTCTTTTGTACATCATCGTTTTGGGTTTTTTGTTTTCTTCTTGTTTGTAATATTTTTATTTGTAGCCATTCAGAATCATTGGGAATCAAGTGGCATTCTTTTTATTTTATTTGGTCGCATAGTGAGCCAAATGTTCAGACTGGATTTGGCATTTTTGTCTACTTATCGAGTCCTTTCCAAGGACCTGGAATAGGCAGATGTAGATGTTTGATGGTGTTACAGATTTCGTCACAGCTGTATAAGCTGTTCCAAGTAAAGTTGCCTTTTGCAATTGATTGATGGTGAATTTGTCAAAGCCGATGATGTTCAATTGGTGCTCCAGTAGTTTTGTGATTGCACCCAAGATACCTACTACTATTTATACTACCTTTGCTTGCTTTTGCCACATTCTATTTCTGTTTGCAGGTCTTTGTATTTTGTTATCTTCTCCAGTTCTTTTTCTTCTGTTCTGCTCTCTCCAGGTACTGCCATATCCACTAGTCAGATGAAATCATCATCATCATCATCATCATCATCATTATTATTATTAATTATTATTATTAATTATTATTATTATCTTCAATTCAATTCAGAGTCTAGGACTGGTAAAAACATAAACCTAAAGTCCTAAGGACCTAAGAGCTGTTAAGATAACATTTGAGTATATAGGCAATTCTGAAATAAGGTGTTTTTTTGCAAAGTCAGACTATTCAGGTATAATAAGTTCAAAATTTCCATGTATCTAGGCAGCCCTTTGGATATTGCTCCAAGGTCTTCTATTACTATTGGTACAACCACAAGATTTTGACCTGTTTATTTACAAGAACTTTGCCAATTTGGTGTTCCCAGTAATTTTTGTTGCATTAGAACCCAAACTTCTGGCAAAGCTTCCAATATATAATTTTGGCAACTCCATCATGACATTGTAGATAATCTGTCTGTCAGATCTTGCTTATCATCATCATCATCATCATCATCATCCCTTAAAAACAAATGCATAGAAAGCCAGAATTGAGAGGACAGCAACAGATAGCAAGTGTCACCTCATAAAGAAGCTGAAGACACAATGAATCGTCTGGTTAACTGCTGCAAGAAGATTGTACAGACTGACTACAAACAACAGCATGACAAAGTAACAATAGTGGTGCATTGGAAGATCTGCAAGAAATACCATTTGCCTGCAATCAAGAACTGGGGACCATGAAATAGAGAAAGTCATAGAAAACAAAGAAGCAAAAGTGCCCTGGGACTTTAGAATTCAGAAGAAGGGCACCTGACACATAATACCCCAGACTTAACAATTGTCAATAAGAAAGACAAAATAGTCTGCATAGAGGATGTGGCAATACCTGGAGACAACAGAGTAGAAGAGAAAGAATTGGGAGAAGATAACAGAATACAAAGACTTGCAAATAGAAATAAAAACAATTGTGGCAAAAGAAAGCAACGGTAATACCAATAGGCACCTTGGTACAATCCATAACAATTGGAATACCACTTCAATACCATCAGCATAAATTCACCATCAGTCAATTGCAAGAAGCAGCTTTATTTGGAACTGCTTACATTCTGTGATAATATCTCTAACACCATCAAACATCGACATCTGCTTATCCTAAATCCTTGGGATGGGCTCAATAGTAAAGGTTTGATAGTAAAGTAAAGGCAGCTTTATTTGGAACAGATTACTTCTATAACACCATCAAACACCCACATCTGCCTATCCCAAGTCCTTGGAAAGAACTTGATAGGCAGACAAAAATGCCAAATCCAGTCTGAACATCTGGCTGAATGTGTGACAAACCATAATCACCATAAGTCAATTGCAAAAGGTATCTTTACTTGGAACAACCTACAGTGAAACCTTTAACACAATCAGACAATGACATCTGCATATCTCAAGTCCTTGGGAAGAATTTGATGGATAAAAATGCCAAATGCAGTCTAAATATCTGGCTGACTGTGTGACAAACCATAATTAAAATAATGCTCTTAACATCATCAAACAACATTTACCTATCCCAGATCCTTGGAAAGGACTCAGAAACAAAGCAGGTAATTACAATGACTTAAGAGCAGGAAAGTTGAAGAAAGAGACAGAGGAGCTAATTCTGGCTGCACAAAATCAAGTCTTTAGAACAAATGCATACAAAGCCAGAATTGAAAAGATAGCAGCAGACAGCAAATGCTACCTTTGCTATGAAGCTGGACTACCTAGTTAGCTGCAGATTGACTACAAACAGTAGCATGACAAAATATCAAAAATGGATCATTGGAATATTTGCAAAAAATATTATTTTTTGTCTACAAGCAAGAACTGGTGGGACCACAAAATAGACAAATTAATAGAAAAGGAAGAAGATAAAGTGCTCTGACAAGCATCTTCCACATAACACATCTTATTATCAATTGTCAATAAGAAAGATGAAAATGTCCGGACAAAGGACATTGCAATACCAGGAGACATCAGAGGAGAAGAGAAAAGAACTGGAGAAAATCACAAAATATATAGACTAACAAATTGATTGACTGTGGCAAAAGAAAGCAGAGATAATACCAGTAGTATTAGGTGGCCTAGGTGCAATCTCTTGAACACCATAGGCATTGACAAAATCACCATCAATCAATTGCAAAAGGCAGCAATTACTTCAAACAGCTTACATCCCACAACAGTAGCTTTAATACCATCAAAAAGCAATATCTGCCTGTCCCAAGTCCTCATACTTGATAGGTGGATAAAAATACCAAATCCAGGCTAAATATTTGGCTGATGTTTATTGTCATGAGACTAACCATTATAGTAGTAGTGGAAAGACTAGCATAACGCTATTTGGATTCTTCTAGAGACAACTTGTATTCTGAAATTTCTGGAACCTCCATGAAATTTTCAGGGATGATACAGACAACAATATTTTACTCATAGTTAAATTGAAATTCCAGCACAATTTTATGCAAAAGGACGGAAACCAGCATTCTGTAAAAGCATCTATATTTACTTGGGAATGTTACTTTTGTTTTTTGGTTACATGAGAGGGGCATTTAATCAGTTTTCTCAAATTTCATTGTCCATGCATAGCTGTTTGCTGAAAACTGCTGTGAATAGCTGCCTGGAGATTTTTAACCTTTTTTCCCCGTATTATTTTCCTGATCAAAGTCACCATTCTAAGCTTAGAAAACTACTATGATGGAGAAGACAGCAGGCTTAAAAAGTGTTAAATCTCCATAGTATGCAAAAAAAAAAAAAGAGATGACAAATGTATTCTCATCTGAAAAGATTTCATTTTATGTATTATTTATGTTTACATTTTAGAAAATTTTATACTGAAGGCTATAGCTATTCTACACTTACTTTGATAATGCTCATTAAGTCTTATTTAGTGAGAAGGTCATCCTAATATACAGAAATCTTCTATCAACTCAGCTTCAAGTCTGATTTGGCTAAACGATTATTCATCTGCCACTCTGTTTTCTTACATTCATTTTGGTGGTCTCTATTCAATATCTAGGACAAACAGCCCTAGTCCAATGAGGATGTATTCTATTCCAGGCCCTGTATCAAAGCCTGATTTAACTGTTGCAAAGAGCTCAATAACATCACATCACTTGCCACCTTACTAGAGATATTCCTCAGATGAGGCCCTGACAGATTTTTACATTTTGGTATTACAGAAATTATTTTATTATGGAGCTAAATAACATTTAGTATAACTTTATGATGGTAGTGATGATTTCTGCTTTCATTCTAACTGAGCAGCTATTTAGAATTTCTCTGACCCTATATTTAATTTCTAACTGTTTAGCAATATTTTGGGTTATTTCACATATATTTTCTTTCTATCTTAACTATAAAATCTTCTTAGTGTAATGATTTGTAATTAGGAAAACAGTTGGGTGGTAATATTCAATTGAGTGTTTAGCCTGTAGCCTCCCACAACAGAGCAATTAGGCAGCAGTGAGGAGTTCATTGTTTCACATTCTTTTGAATATGCTACTGTGAAAGCCACACAGTAAAACTCTTGAAAGGTACAATCTTGCATCTTGCTTAGAGTATTGAAAATCTTTGATTTAATCTATGTCTGGAATTTATGGAAGGGCATTTTTTTCTAGCACTCAGATGAATCCCTTTAATTATTTGCTAGCTTTTGATGGAGTATGAATAAACTGCTACCACACCACAATGTGTCTGGCCATTCTTTAAAATAGGAAATCCATTAACACTGTAATAGCATGAACCATCAATGCCTTCTACCATAGAGGCTTGTATGGTGCCTACTCATACTCAAAGTATTCAGTTACTGTTTTCTCTCAGGGCACCACTGAGAACTAATTTTTTGGGATGGTAGAATAATTGGAGCAAGGACACATTTCTAGGCAAGCAAATAAACTTTCAGTACAAAACGACCACATCGGTTAATTTAAATAACAAGCAGCATTTTTTCTCCATGCAGGTAGAGCTGTTCCATGATTTTTGAAATTGTGCAGGGAAATCTTGAAAGCGACATAACTTTTATGATAAAAAATAAACAAAGAATAAGATATACTAAAGCATTGTGCTGTAACTTCCCAGACTGCTGTATATAGTTTCTGCCATTTATTAATTACCATGATACCAGAATTGACTAAGCAGTGAAGTTATTGATTTTTATTGGTTGAAATGTTTGGATACTGTTGTGCAATATAAATATATGTGGGTTTGTTGATGGATATATTTTTTCATAATTTGCATAACGTACATCTGTATTAACAGCATTGATTCAAGTAGAAGGCTAAGGTTTTTAATTCATGCAGGTTTAAACTGACTTTCAAATATACAAGTTCCTTTCAATCAAAAACTAACCACATTACTAAAGATGACAAATATAAAGAAATCAGAATACTTACCTTGCCCTGGCACCACAGGTCCAGAGCCATCTTGCTTAGATACTCTCTAAGACTTACAAAGTCTATTGCTGGCATTTGTTGAATAATAGATATTTATAGTATCAATATTATTTCCTGGCCATTGGAGAGACCAGTCTTCCTTTCCCAGTTCTAAGCCAAAGGTTATCTGTCCAATCTATTCTGTTAGATAGGATGGGTGTGTTCCAGATCCCCTTCCCTCTCAGATGTATACATTCTTCGTGTGCCCCAGTTCTTTAGAATAACCTTCTACCTGAGATTCAGGTTATTCTTTCTATTTTGTCCTCTTGGCAGCTATGAAGACTTAGCTGTTTCCCAAAGCATTGGGCTGGGATAGGGTTTGAGCTACAGGGATGTTTAGTCTGGAGCCTGGCAGGAAAGATATTTCATTTTTTATGAATTATAGTGAGCTATCTAAAGTCATCTTATGATATAGGCAATCATATAAATTTTGAATTCATTCATTCATTCATTCTTAGTGAGTTAGATTAAGTGCATGTCACATTGTATCTAGTCTAATGAATACTGGGTTTTACCTCTGGATTAATAGATATCAGGTTATGCTATGTTGCTGGTATCAAGAGTTACGCAATAATATTTACAAAGATACTAATAAATTATCCATACAGAAATTTGGAGAATATTTGCATCTTTTAAAATAATCAATGGATATGTAATTGCAGTGGATATTGGCATCATTTAAAAACTCTGGAATTGTGATTGAATTTATCTTAATAGCATGTGGATTGTTCTAAGTGTAAAATATAGCAGCATCTTAATTTTAGATATTCTTATATAAACTCTGTTCTGCACTTATCGCTATTACTTTACCAGTTTAACTGCTCTTATTTCAGTAGTTATAAGTAAGGCTGTGATTCAGGGCTCCCATCATCCATTTTCATATCTACATTGCTTTGGGGAGGAAAAAAACAAAGCTATGCCTTTCTCCAAACAATTATTTTAAACAGCCAGAAGAAGTTTGGACATTTAGCACAAAGGATTTTTACAGAAAGCAGTTTATAGTCATATATATAGTTTAGTATTTTACCAGAATAGATATTAAATAATAATGAATAAAATGCAACATTATTATAAAAATAAAATAAAATTTGATGTGGAATGTAGAAATGAAGCTAGAAATCATGTTTCCAGCACCATACAAATATAAATTCTAATATTTAAAATAGTGTTCAATTGTATACTGTCTTTTAGCTGAGATCATGAAATGGAGTTGGAATTATAGAATAACATACTTTTTTCTGTAAGTAAAATATTACCTTGCTAAATATATCTACCTTTTATTTACAAACGGATACCTGTATCATTTTGGTCTACCAAACTTTTGTATTTTAGATATGTTCTGTTTGAGAAGCAATATACATTTAATTAATTAATTTTCATATCTGGTATATAGAGACAAATAAATCTAAAGAAAGTAATGGGGTAAGCAATTATACTTTAATATGGGTTATTAATTGCGCTTAAGTATAGAATCTACTGATAACTGACATTAAATGAAACATCACAATAACCCAGAATAATCATCAAGCTTTTGTCATTTTTTTCAAGTAATTATATTAAATATTGTAATTACAAAAAAAATTAATACAAAATAAAGGTAGAAGGTAGAAAAATAGAAAGAGTAAAACATGCAAAAAGAAAAAAATAGGAAAAACGTAAAAAGAAAAAAGAAAAAAAATAAGAGCAACAAAAAAGAAGAAATATATAAAGAAATGACTCCTACAAATGTAAACAATTTTAAGAACTTTTCACCTCCTCTTAAAATACAACAAATGAACTTTTCCTCCCATATCACATCTCTTATCCATAAGCAAATTCATAAAGCACAGTCATTTCATTTCAGTTCTGGTATTAGCAAAAGTCCATTATGTTTTACCAGAAATAACAACATATCTACTCCTGGGAAATTAAACTTTTCACAAACCCTGGTATTTGAATAGTGTTGTATTTATTTTTAGCATAATGGAAACATCAGAATATTTTCAGTTTTTAGTCTAAGAAGAATAGGAAGATTTATATGAAAACTTGGACCAAACTCAGGGATGACATTTAAACAGTGATATATTTGATCTACAGTGGAATTAAAAATTGTAAATTGAATAGATTTCTAATCCATAGTGGCCTATTAATTCCAAGCTTTTTATATCATCACTAAATACACTTCCCTTGATTCTAAATATTACAGGTTGTTCTTACTTTAACTATAATTGTGACTGGAATTTCTGTTGTAAGTGATACAATCATAAAGCATAATATCAAGGACTGCATTACTTAGCAATGGTCATCCCACAGTCCCCATTGCGATTGTTAAACAAAAATCAAGGACCTCCTTGCAACTTCCTGCCAGCTTTCAACAACCAAAGTTAGTTAGCAAGCCAGCAAGGAAGTTGCAAGTCCCAGGCAAACAGGCTTACAAGCAAGTAAATGGCCATGGGGATATTTATCCAAGCTATTTGCAACCTTCACTGCTGGTTTGCCCATTGATTTTGCTTGTGGAAAGCCGGCAAGGAAGATCACAGATAGTGATAATTGGGAATGCAGAAACTGCGACTGCGTATGACCATCTGCCAGGTGCTCAGATCACAATCACGTGACCATGGGGTTTGTGTGATGGCCAGAACTTTGATGACCAGTGGTAAATACTACTTGTTCAGCAACTTCAAACAGTCACTGAATGATGGTCAGTAAATGTTTATAACAATTATTGAATTGCTTGAAACCAGCTGAACTGCAAATGGCTTAGAGAAGATAAATGTTAAAAGCAAGATACAAATCCAAAATTAAATTAACATTAAAATACAGAATGTATAATGACCACATTTAGAAGTTGTGTCATAATATGTCAGTCGCCAAAAGCCTTCCAGAAGAACCATGCTTTCACCAGCTACTAAGAATACTTGCCATTGGCTCCCTTCATGCCACATTTCTGGTAAGGGCAACTGTTCCCTGGTTGCATGGGTAAAAATATTACATTAAATTGAGTTGAATTTCAGATTAATTTGGTTTAAATTTCTGTGCTTGCTTCTGGAAATAATAAAGTTGAGAGACTTTTATATTTAACTCTTGGTTATTCAATGAAGAATTTAAACATTTGTACTACTTCGTATAGAATGGTTGAATACAGGGGTGTCAAACTGCCGGCTCACAGGCCGGATGCGTCATGCCGAAACCACGCCTACCCCATTGCCAGCAATGGAAAAAAAGTTGTGATACGTCGCAACACGTCACGTGATGTTGCGAGTTTGACACCCCTGGCTTAAGAGATTCTTATCCTAAACAGCTGGGAATTACTACCAAATAGGAGAAAAAGAATTAATTTTCCTAAAGCAATCAAAGCTTTCAATGACTATTGTATAGATAATTTTCTCCTTAAAAATGTTGATATAATTTACAGTTTTATTTTAAAAAGTTCTAATACAAAAATATAGTGTTCTGAATTTTTGTAGCCTAATAATTATTTTAGAACTATCCAAAATGCAGTACACAATTCTGTAGCTGAAGAGGTTATAATTGGTTTCTATATGCTGCTTCAAGCTTGCTCTGTTTAATCATTTTTAAAGCTTAGGTAGTGTAAATTGAATTTAACACTGTAGTTGCAAGGGTGTTATACAAAAAATCCAAAAGGAAAGCTTATGGCACTGATTCTTATTGATCTTAAACTCTGTAGCACCCTCTGTTGTCATGTGGAAGCAGTATCAGGTATACTATCTTAATCAACTGGATATTCATCATCAGAATAGTCAAATGTACTTTATAATATAACTAAGCAAAAATTAATAGTTTAACTTTTAATTTAAAAATCTCATTTTATTCCTATTTTTGTATTTTATTAAGTAGTGAGTTTTGATTTATTGCAGTCCTTTTTACAAATTTCTATAATATGGGATTTATTTTATAGAAATTTCACATGTGTGGTATATAAAAGTTCAAGTCGTATGTTCCCCATAACATTTTTAATTCTTTAATTGCCACGCTTCAAATAAAAAAAACCTGAACTTATCAGTGCTAGAATTAAAAATGTATAATTGTATGGAACAGATGTTTTTATAAATATTTGGTATAATTAATTTCAACTAGGAACAAAGCATTTGCTTTTTCTAAATTATAATGCCTTTCCCTATGCAGATAATTTTAAAATACTGTATTTAATATTGTTAATGAAACAAATCTATCTGTTTGATTTGCACAGTGAAAAAGAAAGAAGACTTGATTGTTTTATATTTTGATCTTCAAATCAATTAGAAAAGAAAAATCTTTATAAAAAATAAATTACAGTAAATTCTGGCTCAGCAGGAAGTTTTTTGCATTTATAATTATTAGTATTACATAGTATTACCATACCTTTTGACCTCCCCCCACCCCCAGCAGTTTTCTTCCAAGGGCTAAAATTCAAGGATTGTATATATTAGCATCATATTTGTATACTGTGTCTGCTGTTACTACAGAGAAGAAAAATATCCATTTATTCTTCTTAGATGCCAATTTACTTTCCTTGCTATTTCTGCATTTATAAAAATACCGCTTAATTGAGAGAGCATCTTTTTAAAAAAGTTTTAAAATAAGCACAGCTTAATTGTTTTACACCTGAAAGCTCAACTGCAGCTGCAAGAAATTTTGAGCAAACCAGTATTCTTGACTGATCTGTCATCTACAAAGTGTGCAAAGAAAAATAGGTAGCTGTCATTAAAATTACATTTCAGCTTTCAATAACCATTTAATGAGTAGTGTAATTATATAAGTATGGTACCTCAAGTACTTCACTCAATAATTAAAAATAATCTCATCTTTAAAGTGAAAGCTCTAATTATTATTTGACTTAACCAGGACCACTGTTATGATCTCCAGTGGCATCTCAGAATATTTTGAAGGTATAAATTAAAACTGAATAAATCATTAAATTATTAAGCTTTAGATATGCTAAAATGAAAATATGTCGTATTTTAAAAATATGCAATTGCATTTCACAACTTTGTAATATAAGCAACTTCTTTCCTTTTCACTTTTTTCTTCTCTAAGATCACAGATTGTGCCCTTTTAAGAATATACATATTGGTATATGATTTTTTTCTTGAGTTACTTCAGAGAAGATTAGTGATTAATAGTGATAGTGATTAATAATGATCAAACATTAACTTTTTTACAAAAAAGAATGTAATATTCTTCTGGTTATATTATTGTCCTTTCATCTTGATTTGTGAAAAGTAGAAATTTGAAATTCAAAATATTTAGATTATCCAAGCAGCAAATTACTTTTCTTTTATAACTTTAATAATAAAGATCTATATGCAACATAAAGAGAAAAGGAGATTTTTTTTCATTTTTGACTATAAATTTATATTTTAAAGTTGTCTACAATTAATAAATAATATAGTTTGATTATTTTCCCTCACTTTATTGATGTGTTCCTATATTTAAGTAGAGAATAATATGGACAAATGTAGTTTCTATCTTAAATCTGTGATTTTCATGACTATAATATTTCTAATCAATTAGTTCTATGAATGGATTTTTTTTTTCAAAATACACATTGATGACCTTCTGTTTTTCAATCTTTTAAAAAGTGGAAAAATGTGCTTAGAAGTATCTATAGAGCAATCAGTATGATATCAATACCTAGAAAATCCTTGAAAAGATAAGCAGTAGGTTCGAAACACGTAAAAACAAACATTGTGATTACTAGAAACCAGTATGTTAAAGATAGACTTTGCCAAATCATACTGCTTTTTTAGATAAAGTGATTATATTAGTAGACCAAGAGAATGTTGTGGTTTTAGAATAAGATTTCAATAACAAATTTGACAAAATTGATATTGTTTATAAAATGTAACAATGTGAGATGAATATTTCTACTACCTGATGAATTTGCAATTGGTTGAATTACTATACCCAAACTGTGATGCTTAATGGATTTATATCTGTTGAGGGGGTATGCAGGGGATACCTTGGGGCCCTATCCTACAACCAGTGCTCTTCAACATCTTTAAAAATACCTTGGATGAGGGATAAAAGTAAAGTCATCAAATTTGGGAGATAATATAGTCTGGAGATGGGGACTTTCTTAACACCTTAAAAAACAGGCTTGAAGTTTAAATCATCTTAACAGTTTTCCCAATATCTTTTCATCAGTGTTGTGCTGGTGCTGCTGCTTACCTTCGCTCTGGCCCATCTATCCTAATCTTTAAAGTGCCTTTCCAGAAACCTTGAATTAAGAGACTTTGTCAAATTTAATCTGCTAAATTTGAAATCACTTAGGTCCATGAAATCAAGTTTTTACTGTCTTTCAGAAGAAATGTGCTACAACTATCAATCTGGAGACTAAATTGTACTGTTCATATTTTAATATTTAACATTAATGTTCATTAGAATTTATAGGAAGGGAAAAATTTATAAAATTTGATTTATCAGAGCTCTTGATTGAGCTATTAACATGATACATTTTTCAACGCAATTTTACTTCTCTAATATAATTGCTTTTTTAGTATAATACAAGGTAACTATTATCATTTATTGAAGTTCAAAAATAAAACTTTCCATGTATAATGGTAAAGAAGTCTGTAGAAAACTATTTGTTATGTAGTGCCTATTAAAAATATTTTAAACATAGCATAGATATTACAGGTTTTATAAATATTTCCAAAGTATGATTGTGCATATTCTCCAGTTGCACGTATCTCCAACCAAAGGTATAATATTTTTATACATTCATATTCATGCATCTTGTAGTTAACATACTGAAAATTCTCATGTCTGATCATTTCAGATATGTCAAATGAAAATGGAAGAGTACAGCTTACTTTGGATACTGATGGGATCTTTTTATCATATAGGTAAGAATTCTCCAAGTTTTCTATCTGGACAGCTTTTCTTAAATTTACATTTATAAAGAAAGAAGAAATAAAGTATATGTCATGGTTTCGACGAATGAGACCAAATAAATCAGAACTACGAGGCAGGAAAGTTCCTCAAAGAACATGTTTATTGGGTACATAGCATCGGCACAGTCAAAAATAAAACCAAATCTAAACTTTCCCTCTTAGAATCAAAGTAATACAATGTAACAATTCCCACCCTCTACTAATGCTATCAATAGAACGACTTGACGGGCTTTGACTAAACAATCCTCCTCTTCCACTCCGGTGTGGGAATGACCTTGGTTCCCACAAGATTTGCTCGTGTTTAGATATCAGAAATACCTTTTCCCCTCCCTTTCTTGTGGCAACCTAGAACGACAAAAATGGCTGCAGCCAGGTTTGTTGTAGAGTTGACAGTATATTTGTATTTATTAAACAGATATTTTATTGTAGTAATGTTTAATGAACTTAAATCAAGTGAATCAGAAAGATAATTCAAAAACTTTTACATTGAATCTACAGCTTAAAATCAGGATCTCTGCAGCTGCCAGCTATTGTGATACTTACTGTGTATGTACACAGTTTATCTCAAAAATATAAAAGAAACACTCAGTATATTTTGGAATATCTAACACCTATAAATAAATTCACTTCCAACTCTCATATCAAAGATTATCTGCCTGTGACCATTTATGGAGATTCTCAATCATCCAGATCATGGTGGTCACAAAGATGCTTTTTCAAAAGGCAACTGGACTTTCTTTGTTTTTCCTTGAAGACATTTTGCTTCTCATCCAATTTCTTCAGAAATTGTCCATGACTGTTATTTAGATTCTTACCAATAATAATCTTGACTTCCATTAGTCTAGTTTTCAATTATTAATTTTTCAAAATATTGCCATATTTTGCAAGTAATTTCATTAAATGAAAGTATATTCTGTCAATTCTCTTAATATTTTGAACAATTCAAGTTTTAGATGTGTTTGAGGATTATAGGAGATACAGTTGGAGATGACAGATTGGGGAATGTTGTGTCAAGTGAGTCACAGGTAATTGAACTGCATACTTTTTCGATATATTGAAAGTCAGTCAGTCACATAGTTAGATTGGATTTGGCATTTTTATCTACCAACTGAATCCTTCCCAAGGACCTGGGATAATAAGTGTTACTGTCTGATGGTGTTAAAGGTATCTCAGGATTTTAAATTGACCAATGGTTACAGTATTCAAGTTCAAGTAGTACTCCAGTTGTTTTGGCATTGCACCCAAGGAGCCTCTTACTATTGATACTATTTTGCTTTCTTCTGCCACAGTTGTTCTATTTGCATTTGCAGGTCTTTGAATCTTGTGATTTTCTCCAGTTCTTTGTTTTCTATTCTGCTTTCCCCAGGTACTGCCATATCCACCATCCAGGCTCTTTTGTCTTTTTTTAATGACATTTGTTTAGTCTGCAATGCTTTGTGGCAGGTGCTTGTCTGTTTGAATTCCCAGAGCACTTTATCTTTTTCACTTTCTATTACTTTCTTTATTTTGTGGTCCCACCAATTTTTGCGTGTAAGTAAGTGGCATTTCTTATAGATATTCTAGTGCACCATTATTTCTACTTGTTTGTAGTCTATCTATGTGATATTTTTGTAGCAGCTAGCTAGGTGGTCCACTCTTTTAGCTTCTTTGCAGAAGCAAATTTGCTGTCTATTGCTGAGTTCTCAATTCCAGCATTTGTGTGTGCATTTGTTTGGGTCTTGTGCAGCCAGAACTAGCCCTTTTGTCTCTTTCTTTAACTTTCCTACTCTTAGCCATTGCCAGGTTTTCTTGTTAACTGTTTGGCCTGTTTTTTGTTTTTTTTTAATGTACTGGTTAATATTTTTTCTTATCATGTATCTTTTTTATTCATTATTTAGTCTTGTTGTATACAACCTCCATTCAAGTTGGTCTTCTTTCTCTTGCAGTTTTCCAAAATCATCTTGTCAATTAAGACTGACCCTAATCCTAACTCTTAATGTGCTGATTTTATTTTCCAACCTCATCTTCTATTTTGATAACACATTATTTGGCTTTCCCCCCCCCCTCTTTGTTGATTTTGCAACTCAGGTATTCAGTTACAATACCTGAGCAAACCAACCAATACAGTTGGTTTGCTTCTTGCAATGAGTTGGTGCTTATATTTCACATTACAATATTGACATCTTTTAATTCTTGTGCTAGCTGTTTCTTTGAAACAAGTTTCAATGTATGCAACCTTATTCTTTTTTTTGTGTATGTGCTGTTCTTGAAGTTGAATTATTATTTGTTTCATTTTGTCTTCTTTATTCTTTCTGAGGAGAAAGAAGAAGAAGGGGGGTGCTTCATTTGGGAATGAAAACAATTCAGTAGCTATGCTGGCTTCCCCTGGTTAACCTCTATAATAGGAGCTATTTCTGGCAAGGCTTCAATTTCTTTATCCCAAGTAGATCTTTGCAGTTCTTCCAATTCTACTTCTGTGATACCTTATTTCATATTTTAAAAGGATGCTTATCTGCTAGCCTCTGTTCTGCTCTTACTTACTTACTTACCTTACTTATTTATTTAGTGTGTGACATCTACAGAGGTCATGCAATCATTGATATACAACACTAATAAAACACATTATAAGGACATGCAATCACTGATATACAACACTAATAAAACACATTATATGGACAAACACAAATATATTGTACGTTTAAATAAAGCATCAGCATATACATGTATGTAAAGTGTGTGAACAAAACAAGACTTTGTTTTTAGTCTTTATATATTTGTGATATCTGATTTACATTCCAGCTTTTCTTCCAGATGTCCTGCAGCTGCTGGCTCTAATTGCTCAACCGACAATCCTGTAGCCCATTTGTCACTAGATATTCACAAAGTCCAACATTTAGTACTGTCCTTGTTGACCTGAGTGATAACTAATCCAGTATGGGTTTCTCTCCCATATTATCTGGTTCCTCTGATAAGACTTGTCCGGCAGGATTGAACTTTTGGCATAGGTGTTATCCAACCCACAACCATGTCAAGTTAGTGTCTCACTGGGGGCACCTTATTATGACTATTGTTGGTTGCAGCCAGATGTTTAGACTGGATTTAGCATTTGGGGCTATTATTATTATTACATATATCATAAATGCCAGTTCTTTAGCTGGTGTTGGCCTTCATATATACCGTGTTTCCCCGAAAATAAGACCTATCCTGAAAATAAGTCCTAGCTTGATTTTTACGTGTGCGCCTAATATAAGCCCTACCCCAAAATAAGCCCTAGTTAAAACCACACCCACTCCATCCCACCATCTGGTTGCATGAGGTGGGGCGAGGCACACAGGAAAAAGTCCTCTGTTGGTGAAACAAGAGGCCGGAGGGCGAAATGCACATCAACCCCAGGCTCTGTTCTGGGCTGCAGAGGCCTTTCCTGAAGGCCTCTGCCAGTGAAATGAAGGCCGGGGATGATGCGCGTGAGCAGAGGTAAGTGGCCACAGAAGAAGTGAGCTGCCAGTGGTCACGCGGGCTCTGCCTGGATGTGCTGTCACCGCGAGGCAAGACATCCCCCGAAAATAAGACCTAATGCCTCTTTTGGAGGCAAAAAATAAATAAAAAATAAGACCAGGTCTTATTTTCGGGAAAACACGGTATTGAGTCCTTCCGAAGAACCTAGAAAGTCATAATGTTTATCAGAACAAATCCAAGCATTGTGGCCTTTTGTAATTGATAGACTGATATGTTGTCAATGCACATAATTTTCTAAATGCTGTTCATAATGTGCCAATAAGCACTTTATGCCTAATCTTTCAATTTTGATTTTCAACTCTGGATACTTTGTGATCTTCTCCAATTGTTTTTTTTTTCTACTCTGATAACTCCTGGTATTGCTATTGCTACATCAGTTGTTCACATTTCCTTCTTTTATCATTAATATATTTCCTATTTATTTATTAATTTTATTGATTATTATTTATTAATACAATGCAAGGATTAGAAGGTTATCTAACCCAAAATGCTACCTAATGGAGGAATCCACTACTATAGTATCCTGTCAGATGGCCATCTAGTTTCTATTCAAACACTTACAAAAAAGAACAGTTCAGAGTTTCTTGGAACAGTCTTTTCCAATTTTGAACAATTCTTACCATTAGAAATTCTCTCTTGATCTCCAAACAAAAACTACTTTCTTTGTTGTAAGCGAAATCCATTATTAATTGTCAAGATATTATTCAGACCACTATTGCCCTATTGTCTATATGGTAGTTTTTCAGATACTTTAATGCATATAACATGTTTCTTCACAGCCATCTCATCTCGTCTCCAGGTTAAGCACATTCAGCATCTGTAGCCATTACATACATTGTCATCTCCCTCTTTTTGCTAGTGTCTTTCTAAAATGAGTGCCAAACCTGGATACAAGATAGTATAGAAAAGAACAATTACTTCTCTTACAATGGCTGTAATATTATTTTTATCCTTCTCATCTTTTTACTACCCCCTGTTATAGGTATCATATTATGGTTATTATTACTTTGTTACTTTGCATGTACATTGAGAGCTTCTGCACCAGAAACAAATTTCTTGTGTGTCTAATCACACTTGGCCAAATATTCTGTTCTATTTTGCTCTGTTGCATTCCGTTCCACCCCACCCCACTCCACTCCATTCCATTCCTTGATACTTGTGCCTAGGACTGCACTTTCTTGTTTTGCAGCTGACTCATACTGTCACTCGTGCAGTTATGTCATGTGATCCATTGATATACAAAGATCTTTTTTTGCATATACTATTGCCCACTGTGGATCTTCTATCCTATATTTATGCCTTTGATTTTTCCTATCCAAATGTAGGAGATTGTATTTACCCATATTAGAATTTGTCTTGTTGTATTCTGCTCATTGTTCTGCCTAGCTTCTCAAGATCACTATATTGTAAGGTATTTGTTAACCCCCAATCATTTTCATCTGCAAATTTGATCATTATATTTTCTGATTCTTCATCCAAGTCATTTAGAAATCTGTTGAATATTACATGGTCTGGGTTGGAGTCCTGAAGTGTGACACTCAACAGTTCCTTTCAGTTTGATGCAGAGCCATTTCTATACTTTGGGTACAACCATCTCTTATCCATCTAATTTTAGCCCACATTTTGTCATGTTTCTCCTTGCATATCTCAGGACACTTCATCAAATATTTTGCTGAAATAAAGATGCATTATACTTATTTTACCCCATGGTCAATTAAAAAAATAACTTTCAAAAAGATTAGTTTAGTTTGATGTGAATTGTTATTGATCAGCCCATTCTATCTCCTGTCATGCTATGCTTTATTTTATAAATGCTTACAAACCAACTGTTTAATAATCTTTTATTATTTGTTGACTGTCAGTGTCTAGCAATGAATCTCTGCCATGATAGAGAAGACCCATCTTCAAGTTGTTGCTATATGATATTCAATTGTTCTTTGTTTATATAGCAGCACCTCTGCAATTGATGTCAATGACCACTGCCATGTCTTAATGCATGTGGTCTGAAAATACACCGATTCACTGTTTAGGCCTTATATTCTAAATCCAAAACAATGGACTTAGTAGCTAATTTCTATCATATCAATGGCAGAAGCTGTAAACTGAATAATCTACTTAAAGTGTTTGAGAATAAATTAATCATGACGGCAAAAACTTATTAAACAGACATCCTGTTTACTAATATTAAATAGATTAATAATATCAAAATGATTATTTTAAGCAGATTTATTCAACATATTTCCTACACAGTTTAATACTATTGATGTCTGGCAGAAGTTCTGTTTGCTGCAAGAAAAACAATAATACAAACTTCGGAGAATTACAAAAGGAAAAACTGAAATATCACATACTGTAGACATAATAATAATAATAACAATAACAACAACAACAACAACAACAATAATAATAATAATAATAATAATAATAATAATAATAATAATAATAATAATAATAATAATAATAATAATAAAAATAAAAAAAAGTTGGAAGGGACCTTGGAGGTCATCTATACCCTATACCATTTCGGACAAATGGCTGTCCAGTCTCTTCTTAAAAACTTCCAGTGTTGGAGCATTCACCGCTTCTGGAGGCAGGTTGTTCCACTGGTTAATTGTTCTAACTGTCAGGAAGTTTCTCCTTAGTTCAAGGTTGCTTCTCTCCTTGATCAGTTTCCATCCGTTGCTTCTTGTCCTGCCTTCAGGCACTTTGAAAAATAGCTTGACTCCCTCTTCTTTGTGGCAGCCCCTGAGATATTGGAACACTGCTATCATGTCCCCCCTCATCCTTCTCTTCATTAAACTAGACATACCCAATTCCAGCAGCCATTCCTTATATGCTTTAGCCTCCAGTCCCCTAATCATCTTTGTTGCTCTTCTCTGTACTCTTTCTGGAGTCTCGACATCTTCTTTACATCGCGGTGACCAAAACTGGATGCAGTATTCCAAGTGTGGCCTTACCAAGGCATTGTAAAGTGGTATTAACACTTCTCGTGATCTTGATTCTATCCCTCTGTTAATGCAACCCAGCACTGTGTTGGCCTTTTTGGCAGCTGCAGCACACTGCTGGCTCATATTTAAACGATTGTCCACTAGGACTCCGAGGTCCCTCTCACAGTTACTACTATTGAGCAAGGTACCCCCTATACTATACCTGTACATTTGGTTTTTCTTGCCTAAATGTAGAACCTTGCTTTTTTCACCACTGAATTTCATTTTGTTAGATAGCGCCCAGTGTTCAAGTCTGTCCAGATCCTTCTGTATCTTAAGCCTGTCTTCTGGAGTGTTGGCTATTCCTGCCAGCTTGGTGTCGTCTGCAAATTTGATGAGTTCCCCATCTATCCCCTCGTCCAAATCGTTGATGAAGATGTTGAAGAGCACTGGGCCCAGAACAGAGCCCTGGGGCACCCCACTACACACTTCCCTCCATGTAGATGCAGTTCCATTGAGGATCACATGAGTACGGCCGGTCAGCCAGCTACGAATCCATCTGGTGGTGATGCTGCTGTCTAACCCACATTTTTCTATCTTATCAAGTAGTAGGTTGTGATTTACTTTATCAAATGCCTTACTGAAGTCCAAGTAAATTATATCCACAGCATTCCTTTGATCCATTAATTTTGTCATTTGGTCAAAGAATGCAATAAGATTTGTCTGGCATGATCTGTTTTTGACAAACCCAGTAATGACTTTTAGTAATGATTTTGTTTACCTCTAGGTGTTCACTGATTCGTTGTTTGATTACCTTTTCCAGAATCTTCCCAGGTATTGAGGTCAGGCTGATAGGTCTGTAGTTTCCTGGGTCCATTTTTTTTCCTTTTTTGAAGATGGGAACTACATCAGCTCTTTTCCAGTCCTCCGGTAGTTCCCAAGTGCTCCAGGATCTTTGAAAAATATAGTTCAATGGTTCTGAGATCACATCTGCCAGTTCCTTGAGAACCCTAGGGTGTAATCCATCTGGTCCTGGTGATTTGAACTCGTCTAGGCTGCACAGGTGCTCACTTACCGTTTTCTTGCCTATCTTAACTTGCGTTTCTATTCTGTTTTTTATGGCACTATTTTTGGTAGGTTGGTCTGTTTTTTCCCTTTGTGTAAAGATAGATGCAAAAAATGAGTTAAATAGTTCTGCTTTCTCCCTGTTGCTTGTCACCTTCTTGCCACTTTCACCCACTAATGGACCAATCATTTCCTTCACTTTTTTCTTGTTTCTTACATGTTGAAAGAAGCTTTTTTTGTTATTTTTTACTTTGGTCGCAAGCCTTAGTTCATTTTGAGCCTTAGATTTCCTCACTTCATCTTTGCAGGCTCGGGCTATTTGCTGATATTCTGACTTAGTTATGTGCCCCTCTTTCCACTTTCTATACTTGTCCTTTTTATCTTTCAATTTGTCAGAGAATTCTTTATGCAGCCATGCTGGTTTCTTTTGAGAGCTGTTATTTTTCCTCTTTGTTGGTATTGTGCTAGACTGGGCTTTTATTATCTCATTTTTCAGAATTTCCCAAGCTTCTTGAGTTGTTTTCCCCTTGAGGATTCTCATCCATGGAATCCTTCCCAAGCCCTCTCTAAGTTTATTGAAATTAGCTCTCTTGAAGTCCAAGACTCTTAGTTTGACTGTGTTCTATTGCTTGTGCTTCCATAATGTTGAATTCCAATATTGCATGATCACTTCCTCCCAAGGTTCCTATGGCTTCAACACCTGCTATCATTTCATCTCTGTTAGTGAGAATTAGATCCAAAATCCCCTAGTTCCCTTCTCTACTTTTTGGGAGACAAAGTTGTCTGCTAGGTTTGCCAGGAACCTGTTTGATCTTCCACTTGGTGCAGAGTTTGTCTCCCAGTTGATGTCAGGGTAGTTAAAGTCCCCCATTACTATTATGATGTGCTTCCTACATACCTTAGTTAGCTGACTAGCAAAAAGTTCATCTATTTCCTCTGTTTGGTTGGGTGGCCTGTAATATACACCTATGGCAATGTCATCCCCCCCCTTTTATATTGACCCAAATGTATTCAAGACAGTTTTCATCACTGTTGTGCTCTATTTCTGTCGAGATGTAGTTATTTCTTATATATAGAGCAACTCCACCTCCTCTTTTATTTGGTCTGTTTCTTTTAAATAATTTAAATCCCTCTAGCTGTGTGTTCCATGTGTGGGTTTCATCCCACCATGTTTCCGTAATGGCAACAATATCATATCTGCCCTCATTAACCTAAATTTCTAGTTCACCCTGTTTGCTGTTCATACTCTGTGCATTGGTGTATAAACATTTGAGTCCTTTATGACTGACCCTGTGTTTACTTTCTACATAACCTGTGTGGAGCCTGAGTTCCCCTATTGTCTTACCACCTATTTGGTTGGTGCACTTTGTTTGGCACTCACTATTAGAGGCTTGATTTTGCTTGACAAGGTTGGTATTCTGTCCACACACACATCTATGTTACATGCACTGATAGCCCTATAATTTTTAGATTGCCAGGGACAGGGATGTTCTGTATCAATTAACTCACTGTCCCCGCTGTTCAGTTTAAATTTTCCTCCAGAAAATTTGTGAATTTATAGCCGAGTAACTCAGTCCCTTTCTTTGATGGATGCAAACCATCTCTTTTGTACATCTTTTCATTGGACCAGCTACAGACATCGTGACTAATATATCCAAAGCCTTCCCCTTTACACCACTCCTTTAGCCACATATTGAATTCTGCTATACGCTGGCCTTTTCCATTTTGCTCCTTATACACTGGTAAAACCTCTGAGAAAGTAAGCCTACAGCCTATTTTGCTAAGTTCCTGCCCCAAGCTCTGGAAATCGTTCTGCACAGTATTCAGACCCTTTACTCAGTACTTGCTTGAAGCACCTTTGACAGCAATTACAGCCTCGAGTCTTTTTCGGTATGACGTGACAAGCTTTGCACACCTGGATTGGGGGATTTTCTGCCATTCTTCCTTGCAAATCCTCTCAAGCTCAGTCAGGTTAAATGGCAGCTGTCGGTAGACAAGCCATTTTCAGGTCCCTCTAGAGATGTTCAATAGGGTTCAAGTCAGGGCTCTGGCTGAGCCATTGTAGGACATTCACAGAGTTGTCTCTAAGCCACTCCTGTGTTGTCTTAGTCCCTAAGCCACTCCTATGTTGTCTTAGGATAATTGTCATGTTGGAAAGTGAACCTTCAACCTAGTCTGAGGTCCTGAGCACTGTGGAACAGGTTTCCATTGAGGATATCCCTGTACTTTGCTCCATTCCTCAACTATGACCAGTCTCCCAGGCCCTGCTGCTGAAAAACACCCCCACAGCATGATACTTCCATCAACATACTTCACTGTTGGAGTGATAATGGGAAGGTGATGAGCGTTGCCTGCCTGGTTTCCTCCAGACATAATGTTTAGAATTGAGCCAAACAGTTCAATCTTGGTTTTATCAGACCAGAGGCTTTTGTTCCTCATAGTCTGAGAGTCTTTCAGGTGTTTTTTTGCAAACTCCAAGTGGACTTTCATGTGTTTGACACTGAGGTGAAGCTTCCATCTAGCCACTCAGCCATAAAACCCAGATTGGTGGAGGGCTGTAGTGATGGTTGTCCTTCTGGAACCCTGTCCCATCTCCATATAGGATCTCTGGAGCTCAGTCAGAGTGACCATCGTGTTCTTGGTCACCTCTCTTACTAAGGCCCTTCTCCCCCAGTTGTTCAGTTTGACCAGGCAATCAGCTCTTGGAGGAGTCCTGGTTGTGCCAAACCTCTTCCACTTGAGAATTATGGAGGCCACTGTGCTCTTAGGAACAGTGCAGCAGAAATTTTGTTGTAGTTTTCCCCAGATCTGTGCCTTGCAATAATCCTGTCACTGAGTTCTGCAGTTCCTTTGACTTTGAGTCTTGAGAGTTAACAAGGTTGATACTATATGGTATAAAGCTATTACAAAATCTGGTTGTCCTGCTTCGGATACTGCAAAGCCTCCTCTGTGAAGGTAACAAAGAAAATCGGTCATGGAGAGGATGTGTAGCATCCCAGACAATACTGCAGACCCTAGTCAAACATCACATATGCTATGTCCTGGATAGAAGGAAGTGAACTTCCAATAACTTTTTCTGCCACCTTCACCACTTTCTGCACAGGCTTCCTGTCCGAAACAGTAATACCTCCAAATCACACAGTAGTACAATATGACACGATGCTTTCAATCGCCCCTCAACAGAAGTCACTAATATCCAATTTGTCAGGATAAGGAAATTCCAAAATACAAGTGTTCTTATATTTTATAAATGTTAATTAAGTTTTTAAAAGTCCTTATTAAAAAAGGATTTCCGCTAATTGATACCAAATTGGATGGGTGTAGGGGGGAAAGGGATATTCCCCTCTCAGAATTCCCTACTTGTGTTTTGGTTTTGGAATCAGCCATTATTCCAAAAATGGGGCAGGAATATTATCATGTGAGAAACCTTGATGGCTAGAACTCTGATGCCTGGCTAGAAGGGCTTTGCCCAAATTTATTTTGTGCTCCAGTTGTATCCTTTTCTAAACCAGAAGACCCTTTTTATAAAAACTTATGCTTTAGTTAGCTCCTTTGTAAACTACAATGTATTCTATACGGGACTATAGATTTGGAGGGAATACGAACAATTTTATTCACTTTTGTTTGGAGTTAATTATTTGGAGAATCAGAAAATACAGATTTTGTCTCTATTTCAATACATTGTACAATAATTCTTTTGTACATAATGGTGTGCTCTATTGAAAAAAATGAATCATATTTGTTCATTGATATATGAAAAAGATTGAAGTTAGCCTTTTTCTCCCCATGTTGTCACGTAGTCAACTGTTACAATTTTAAAACATCCTATGAATGTATCTTTATTACAAGATCACAGAATAACACTTGTGCTTCAGAATTAATGTTGTAAGGAATAACAATGCTAAAATCATACTAAACCATAAAATAATGCCAGCCTTTTTTCAGTGTATAGTATTAATTTATTGTTACAATTAGAAAGTGAAAATAATAGAGCTAGGTCATACAGTATATTAAAGAAGAAGAAAAAAATGCCTTGGCTTTTAATAGTTGGCAAACCTGGCACTGCTATTAAGTAGCATTACAGCATTTAAGGTGTGAAATGAATATTTTATGCTCAGTAACAAGTAACTCCAAACATATAATGAGGCGAGCTGTAAATTGCTGGCTCCAAGTTACAAATTACATTGCAAAGAACAGAAGAGAGCTTGATGAGCAGGAATGTGGGAATGTTAACATTAAAATGAAGTATAATTGTGTAAAAAATTAATAATGGAGAAATAGAAATTGGTCAAATCTCCAGTGTCTTCTGAGCAACCATTGAAAATAATTGAAATTGTTACCATAATGAATGAAACTAGAAGACCAATCTTTACAATTGAATGCATTTATTTATATCTCATCCTAAACAGAAGCATGTTACTGTTTTTAATATTATAAACCATTTTGAATTTGATGTAGAAAAACCTGAAATACAGTATGTATGTTTATAATTGTAGGAATTGACTATAAGCCACACATTCATCACATATTCATATTCCTTGTTCTGTGTTGTGCACTGTGAGGTAAATGCATTTATTAGTGTATTCCACAACTATGCATCTAGAATTGTAGCCTGAATGTCTAGTTTTAACAATGTGAAATATGAAAGACTTTCATATAAAAGATGAGTCTAGTGATTCATTATGAAAAGAGGTTTGCACAGATATGGCTAGGATTTAAGTTTGCATTTGTCTTTTGAAACTCTTTGTATTGATCTATATTTTTATTTGTTTCAAATAAAATTGGAACTTTTAATAGGTTTTTTTCTGCTTTTGTCTAAAAGTATGTGCTCTTAATGGTTGCAATGCAGACACTTTCCTTGCATTGGCCTTACCTGCATTTTTTTGCAGTTTGGTATTTTAGAACATACAGACTGTAATTTGTCCTGTTTCCTAACATAATTATTATTTAATGGCAAATAATGTAAGAGCATTGCGTGCAATATTAATATTAAATAATCATTTCTAAATAAATATGGTTCAGTTAATAAGAACATAAAAAAAAATTGGCAGGCCAAAAATCTGTTTTAAAAAATATTGAAAGAATTTTGCCATAGCAGAGTATAAAGTAACAGGCAGATTACATTGGGAATTCCAAATCCTTCTTTCATGTTGCCTCCCATTACATTGCAGATGGTGGTGGGATTGAAAGAAGGGCTTCTATGAAAAGATTGGAGCCAAATCTATAGAGGAGATCTTCAGGAAATTTGTTCTTCACAATTCTTATGTTTTTATAGATTACCAATAATATGGACCAGTAACCAGTGAACTTTTTGTAATGTGGGAATTATCTTAAATTATAACTGACCTGTTTATTTAAGGTTGCAGTTTTCTGATTGAACAGATTGAATGTACTTCAATCTTAGCTTCACTCCATAATCCATTATATTCACTGTAATTATCCATCATAACTAATCATGTCTATCCTGCCTCTTCTTGCAGTGAGAAACTAGAATTGGATAGGATCGTTTAGTGATTATTTCTGGGCTTCATTGTAGTCTATACACATACACAAAATCTGTAACAGTGCAAATCATAATTCATTACAATTTGCATCATATTGTATCAATCTAAATTATTGGCTAACTTAATCTTGTTGATATTCTTAATACAAGTTTGTCTTCTCATTTAGACACTTGATCCATTTTAGCAATACTGCTGTATCATTCAAAAGTTGAGTGATAGATTCTTATACATACTAGTATTACATTAAATTATAATATTTATTTAGCATTTTTAAAACAAGAGAAAAATCTTCTCTTCATGTCCAACATATACATTTAAAACTATAGTTATAATTTAAAATATATAACAATGTAATAGAATATAACAGTAAAGAATTTAAAATATCTAAATATATCAGGTAAGGAGCAGAGACACTGTTTGTGATGGGTGGCTATACAAAATAGATGGATGGATGGATGGATGGATGGATGGATGGATGGATGGATGGATGGATGGATGGATGGATGGATGGATGGATGGATGGATAGATAGATAGATAGATAGATAGATAGATAGATAGATAGATAGATAGATAGATAGATAGATAGATAGATAGATAGATAGATAGATAGATAGATAGATAGATAGATAGATAGATAGATAGATAGATAGATAGATAGATAGATAGATAGATAGATAGATCTATTAGTTTTAGACAGATGAATTTTCCTACTGGTGTCCATTTTTCAAAATTGCCCATTGTGGATTTTCACACATTCCTTTACCCAGCTTCTACCGTGTTTCCCCAAAAATAAGATCTACACCAAAAATAAGCATTAGCTTAATTTTTGGATCTGGGGCCTAATATAAGCCCTACCCCCAAAATTAGCCCTAGTTTGAGGCGCACGCCTAAAAATCAAGCTAGGATGGGAGTGAGGGAGGTGGAGCTTACCATTGCAGCCAGGCCTCCCATGAATCGACACTTGCCTCAACTCTCCTGCAGCTGAGAATGGAGCTCCGGCTTGCATTTCACCATCAGAGGCCTTTCCAGAAGGCCTCTGCAGCCAAGAACCGAGTTATGGATTCAGTCTGTAGCTCAGTTCTCGGCTGCAGAGGCCTTTCCAGAAGGCCTCTAACTGTGAAATGCAGGCCGAAGCTCCATTCTCAGTTGCAGAATGAAGCTGCTCCTTCGGGCGCAGAAGTGAGCCAGCTGGGCAGGGCTGTTGGTCCTGCCACCGTGAGGTGAGTGGAAAAGACATCCGCCCAAAATAAGACCTGGTGCCTCTTTTGAAGGCAAAAAAAAATTAAGACTGGGTCTTATTTTTGGGGAAACCTGGTATAGATAAGGAAATCTAGAACAACATCTCTTTGAAGGAACTTAATATTAGACGATGAAATCAATATCTATCTATTCTTGAACATATTTGAATTGTTTTTAATGAACTTGAATTTGATATTTTGAAAAAAAAGTTTGTGTTCTTTTTACAAAAAACCCAGCTAATAATTTTCAAAAATCACATATCCATTTAATTAAAGTATTTTCTTTCAGTCAACAAACAATGGATTTCTATCTTTTGCAGTATAATACCATTAGAAGGTATAAATGCTGTCTTTCTCTCCTTCCCAAGGGCAGCTGACCTTCTCCTCGCCAAAGAGGTGAACCTCTTGCCAGCACATATGACTACAGACTATTACATTAATCTGTTTAGCCGCAGTACCAGCTGCTTGCATGTTTTTAATTATCTTATTAGATAATATAACAGTGACCTATGAAATAAAAGTGAAGGTGAGGTTTTTTAACTTTTAGCATTTCACAAGTATTTTCTTCAATGTATACATATTTATCAATAATGTTTCTGTTTTTAAAGTAGATGAATTAGGCCTTCATTTTATTCAATGGACACTAATTTTAAGAGAAAATAGCTTTAAAGATTGTAAATTATATTTTATATGTAGTACTTAAAATATTTACATTAATTTCACTTCTTACTTGAATTTATGTTAGTTTGAATGATTTATTCTAGTAAATATTGATTTGCCATATCTATATTACTTTTTTCTTATTTTGTGACATGTAATGCAAGAATTTTCTGAATAAATCAGTAGTTCACAGAGAAAACCATACAGAATGCTTGAGGTTAAGTTACAGGTTTGCTTCATGTAACATGGACTCATCTGTCTAGTATCACTGAAATGCTCTGTTCATATATACAAACCATTGGCATTGCAATGAATCTATCCACAAACCTTTAATATGAATACAGTATTTAACCCTGCCTTCAAGCAAGGCCAAGTTATTCCCAGGTAAGTTGGAAATACATATTGATATATCTAAAATAATGTGAGGGCTTTATATTATCTCAGATACATTTATTACTCCTTGACAGTTCCCTCTCAAGCTCAGTTTGAAACCAAATGCAGGATTAAGTCACTTTCTGGCATAATCCAGAAAAGCTATATACCAGTTTAGGATACTTTAGCTCAGCTTTTTGATCTTGTAGAATACAACTATGTTGTCCGTGTCTGCTAATAATGATAAATGACACAAGTGTAGGTAGACAGATCTTTCAGAAAATGATACATTCTAATTAATCAAGAAAAAGTCAGTAAGGAAAAATAGCAGACAAGCTAGTTACATGGTTTCCAGGATGAGCTATCAAAGAGTCTTAACTATGAATCTTGGTTTGCTACTTCTGCCAGTTGGTTTTATGTGTGTAAAGCTCTCTTTCTCTTTCTATATAGCAAGTTTCTTTTAAAATTCTGTTCTATAAATTGCACTCAATGCAGTCACATTTTAGGCATTTTGTTTTTGTTTGAAATAGATAAGATTGTAAGAATATATATGAAAAGGGAGTTGTAATTCTCTAAGGCAAGTGTGTAACTAGACTTATGCTATTGTGCAAATGACAAGGAAACACATTGCTGTAATATTTATTTGATATAAAATGGTTGCCCATTGAGAAGTTATGAATACAGATCTTATCCCAAAAGTATTACAAGGAGTTTCTTTTACATAGTTCCACTTAATTTGTATTTATTATATTAGTGCAATTGTTTTTCATTAAATGGGCCAGTTTCATCTATACTTTCAAATCTCTCCAGGTGCATCAGTGATTCTCTTTTATGAAACACCTGTTCAGTATATTGGAGTAAAATTAAACTGTAATGTTAGCAAAGGGGGAAAAAATCAAATACTGGAATAAACTTTGGGGAAAGTCCCTGTTCATAATTCTAACATAAAAAAATGGGTTCAGGTATTCATGTATGAGAAACAGCAGTGTAAAAATGCATAGTACTTCTGTGTGGACAGTATGCTCAGATTTTTGTTTCCTTCCCTAATGGGTCTGAATGTGGAAGAAACAAAGACCACAGAGAGGAAAAACGGGACCTAGCTAATATAACTGTTCATGTCTTAATACAGAGGCCATTTTCTTCTCTCTGCTGTAATGTAAGGAGCAATTGTGAAACAAGACAGATTCATAATATTAATGGAAACTGATAGCATACGGTTGGTTCCTTTCTGTAAGTCACTTTGCAGAGGAGGAACCACACGTGTTCGAACTGAGAACTCTAAGAATATATTGGCACAAATTCTAAACTACAGAAATAAAGAATTTTTTTTAATTTAATTTAAATTCAATCTCATATAGCTATATTTTTAAAGAACAATTAAAATATTTTAAAGAAAATATTTAAGATATTAAAGAAATAGAATTTGAAATAAAATTCTATTTCTTTAATATCTTTAATATTTTATACTGATATCTTAGTCAAAGATGTTTTAAATTTCAGCAAATTCACCTATCTGTGAATACCATCAATTGCTCATTACTAAAGTGAATATAATTAAAATATTTATTAAAAATCTGAAATACTGTGGGAATAAAAAAACATGGATATTTTGTTTCACCAACATTTCTTAATCCAACACTCTAATCTAGAGTGCCAGTGTAACTGAAACTGACAATTAAATCATACCATGTTTCTGGGGTGTTGAATTGTTCTTGTTTAAATTGTAATCATCCTGGCATTTGATCATTTGAGAATTAAACTAATCCATAAGGTTTTTAGTGACCTAAAAAACAAGAACAGCTGCTGCACAATCTTGGGAACGTTGCTGGCCAAGTTAAGAGTCTGCAAAAGCTGTTTTTTTCAACACTACATTCTTGCTGCAAGTGGTAAACTTACTTTCAAGGATTAACCATCATGTTTATACTTTCTCCGTGTGTGCATGTATGTGTGTGTTTTAAGATTTCTTTATTGTTTTGTATGATAATGTTTAAGAAATGTTGGAATTATAGAGGCTTGTTAAATAACTCTTCTATATTGATTTTTGTGTTATAATTCAGTTATTGGCTGTGATAAAATTCCATTTAAAAGGTTTTGTAAAAAAAAAAAAAACCGTATCTGAAAGAACTAACATGGCCAGCTTTAATTGGTATGACAGTTGAGGCTTTGCTTGGAGCAAAAGGCCTTCATCATAGTAACTCATTATTTCTGAAGCAAACTACTGCCACTTCAAAGCCCTTGAAGTCTACTTGGAAAATACAGTTCTTGCAAAATATGTGGGTTATTTGTTAGAGTACGAGAACCATTATAATTGTGTAATACTGCTTTTATGAGTCCTTCTTTGCCTTCCAGTAGGTCATCTAGTAAGTTTATAACCTGAAAAAACCTTAATGGGTTTGGCTCCTTTAAAAAGATGTGTCTAATCCTGTACTCTCATTTGTTGAAGGACTTTTTATGTCCCCTCTGTCTGGGATAATATTTCTCTATCGCAGCACCTTCACTTTGGAATATCTTCGCCCCAAGTGCACAGTTAATATGTACCCCAATACTTTTTACATGAAAGACAGCAAAACTGGCTTCAGAGCCAGTGGATATTTTAATTGTTGTACTGTTGAGCTGGTTCTTATTATACTTTTACTTGAACTGCATATAAATATAAATAAATACATTACACCAGAGATCCCCAACCTTTTGGGCACCAGGGACCGGTTCCGTGGAGAAAGGTTTTTCCGCGGACCGGAGAGTGTATGATTTTGTGTACTACCTGTATCCCATAGATGGGGCTTTGCTTGTTTGTGCAGCCTGGTTGCTGGCATGCCATGGCCCGGTACCGGTCCACGGGGTTGGGGACCCCTGCATTACACAATTTCATCATATATCTCTAAACAAATGTTAAGTGCCAGGATTTTAAAAGCCTGAGCTATTCTGTCTCCCCAAAGTTCCATTCTTATAATTGTGTGATGGAACTTTATTTTTGTCTTAAATTTCTCCACAGAAAAATATAAAATTTAAATTAATGGAAAATCAGAAAGTCTTTGATAATTCATCATAATCATTTGTATTGAAAAAATGGAAGTGTTCGGTTTAAAAAAAATTGAGGTTTTTCTTTTTAAAGTGGATTGAAGTTTGTTGCAGAATAACTATTTTCTTACCTAATACTGTATCTAAATGTAAGTAAGTAGGTAGGTAGTAATCATAATACAATTTGCAGGGGTACTTTAAGATTTAGATTCCCCTGGGATATTTTAGAGCTTGATCGTGATTTTTACCAATATCAGTAGCAGTATTTGATCACAAATAATGTGAGACTAGTCATTACTTTGTCTATTACGTTAAAGAAGTTTACAAAGAATTTAAAAGTATAACACCATGATCCATTTCTAAAATATTTTTCTTTGTACAGAAAGCAGACTATGTACAGTTCTTAATTGCCTTTTCGAGACTTGAGTTCCCTCATTACCTGTGATTTAAGCTAAAAATGAAGTAATTATAGATAACAGTGTTTATCTGGTTGATTTTGGCACCTGCAATTCTAATGCTGAAGCTTTCCCTCTTTCTGGTGCTGGGCTTGAAGATGCTTTATATATTTCTACTAAATTTCCTGTGAGTTTCATAGGCTATGTTTTGCAAAGTTATTTGTCTAAAGGATGAACTTAATAAAACCAGTATTGAAGTGATTATTGGAGAAGAATTGGCTGCTTTTTTTTTCACTTCTTGGGCCCTGGTAGAAGAAAGTCTGTATTGCTTTGAGAAGCAGTATTACAGAAAGCAAAAAGAGGCATCAGAGTGGAGTAATAATGGTCCTATGAGGTAATTGGGCTTAATAGGCTGTTTCGTACACAAAAGGAGAGTTTGTAGTTTGTGTGCAGTGACTGTTTCAATATAGACTCATAGACTGGAATTTTATTAGAGGTGCTTGGGAAGCCTGGGAGCACTACCATTAAACATGTCTCCCTTTCAAATACTTTATGTTGAACTCTCCTGGGGATAAGTCATGGTTGGAGTAGATCTGGAGAACAGAATTGAATAGATGGATGAAAACAGTTCACTATTTATACCATAGTAGAGGCAATCATGAGCATTTATCCAGTGTTTCTTTTCTTTGTGTTCTTAATCTGTATAGGAATTAACAAGAACAGTTATAATGCTTGAAAGTAGAGAACAATTTTCTCAGTTGTCTCTATATTTTAGTAGTTACAAGAATAGGTAAAGATATGTCCCTTTTATTTGATGCACCTAAATGAGTGCCTGAAAAACAGATGAATGAGCATTTGAGATTATTTTACCCAGACAAAAGAATTTGGTTTTGTTTTCTTCACTTTCTCTGATCTGTATAAACATACTCAAAAATGCACTTCCGTTATTTCTAATGTTGGGTTTAAATATTAAAACAAAAACAAAAAATATTCACTTGGCAAGTTGGGGAACAATATGGATTAGCACTCTGCCAACTAAGAATGTTAAAAAAGTATTTAGCCCTTTTGTTATACATATGTTGTATATAGTATGTTTAAATGTGTGTTATGTATGTGTACACTTTGAGAGCAAGCAACAAAATTTCATTTTTAATGTGTGCCATTGTGCCCAGTAAAAAAATGACGACAAAGGTTATCTAATCTAATCTTTACTGCATAAGTAACATTAACATTCCAATAGAAAAAAAAATCTCAAGACTACTACTGTTAATTGCCAGGTTCTCTAAATAATACTATTCTCCATGTATATCTGTAAGATAGAGCCAATTCTGAAAAATATTGACAAGATAGAAAATAATGCATAGATTGTACAACATCAACTCAATAAATCTACATGGATTTTTTCAAAACCACTTAGAAATTACAGTTGGTACAGAGTACAGTGGTCCATTTATTAGCTGGTATTAATAACCAGGAATATATTATATCTTTGTTACAGTGTTTTATAGTTTTATAGTGTGTCAGCGTATCTAAGTGGTCAGACAGAAACATGAGAAAAAAGCCCCATAGGTAACCAGATTTTTAGGGATGAAGAGCTTTAATGGTGACAACATTTTAATTGCATACAGAAGCTCACTGGTAAGCTTTGCAGCTTAGAAAGCAGTGATATTACATGGGTGAAGCAGGAAGTGGCTATAAATATCTGTCTGCATACTGATGAATGATATTACCCAGGATCTCATGCAGATATTGAATAAAAGTGGGAAAAGTGGCAAGCCATACGGACCCTACTACTTTGGGTTGGGGTTGGATCTTTCTCATTCAACACCATCTAGAATTACCATGGATGAAAGAAAAAGAATCATGCACACACATACACATTAACTCTAGAAGGTCAGTATATGATCAATATATACTGAGAAATGAAACAGGAAAACATTATCTCAGTCTCACCACTATGTGCAAGTATGGTCAATGTTGTCCCAGGGCCCAGACCTGAAGGCTGACTGAAAAAAAATCATATAAACCAGTTCTTCTGTATCCACATCCTTTCATTCAAAAAGACTTGTTGTGAAGATCCATACCACTGCCTTCTTCAAAGCAAATGATAACAACTCTGTCATACTTTTCATCCTCCTTTTCGTTTAAAATCTCGGTAGCATTGTGATGTATGCATGACAAAAAAAACCCTTTAATGCCTTCTTTGCATTTATTGCTTTTATTTTTGTTTACTTGTTTTCTTTTGTGCTTTATGTAGTTGCTAAGGAAAACAACACAAAACATAACAAAGCACTCACATTAATTCTTTTCCCATAACAAACAATTTAGAAAATAAGAGTTTTCTCTCTGAACAATAACAGTAACAGAGCATACTGCATGCATAGTAGGTCGTCAGCTCTGATCCATGTGCTTAGCAACTGCTGCTTTGATTCAGTGCTTCATAGGTCCATATATACTTTACTTCCATTCACAACAGTTCCTGCCACTCAAAACACTACTCAAAATTGTGAATTTTCAAAGAGCATGTTTGTTTTAATCTCAATAAAATTCTGTGGCTATATTCCCAGCACCTTGAACATTGACATTTGATGGAAATGTATTATTTTAGTGATTTTCAAAAGCAGCAGGATATCTATGTGCATATAGGATACTTAATAGACCATAGCAAGCTAAACTCAAAGGATACTTAACTAAGAAGAAAACTTATTAGAACAATTGTGTAACAGAGTAGCAAATATTTAACTAGACATTTCAACATAAATCAATGTAAAATGAATATCACACTCTAAATTAGCTATAGAAAGAAAGATGCTTAGCATAAGATGCAAGGCTTTACTATTTCCGGAAAATAAACATTAATTTCTTCAACATGAATTTAAAGAGCCTAACTTGATAGTTTTAGTATTAAAGTATGGTTATTAATGATTCCAACTAAAGATTCATTTATATCTTGCAGTAATATAAAACTTAAGGTCACAATTTTAACATAGAACTACCTTTGGAGTACTAAAATGAGGTATCCCAGTATTTGGGTTAATTCCAAATGATTTTCCCCAATCATGTAGATAAAACTTTAATCAAAATAAACAAATTAAAAATTCCAAGAAATTTAAAGCATTTGCTTGAAATTTTCTTGCAATAGGGGATAAAAATTAATGTCCGAATGCCCCAGAAACTACAAAATTCTCATTTGGATGTTAGTTCTTTCTAGATAATATTTTCTCAGTTCTTGTATGGTGAGAAGCAGAAATATGAAATGATTGAACATTCTTTGTAATTGGAAATTGACTTTTGTGGTTTAAGTTCAAAATAGATTTTGATTAACTTCATTAGTCAAAATAGATAAGAGCAATATAGAACAAACACATTTTTAAAAATGTACTACACAAATACAGTACCTTGATTGGTGATAACATGAGCATGTCCCTGTGATTTTCATGGCAAAAATATAAAAGTTCTTTGATACCGTCTTCTGAATTTTTTTTACTTTCCCATCTAGCTTCCAGACATATTTTGTTTGATCTCCCAACAAAATATTAATCAGTTCTACCTTGTTGTTGTTGTTAGTTGCGAAGTCGTGTCCGACCCATCGCGACCCCATGGACAATGTTCCTCCAGGTCTTCCTGTCCTCTACCATCTTCTGGAGTCCATTTAAGCTCACTCCTACTGCTTCAGTGACTCCATCCAGCCACCTCATTCTCTGTCGTCCCCTTCTTCAATCTTTCCCAGCATTAGGTTCTTCTCCAGTGAGTCCTTTCTTCTCATTTTGTGGCCAAAGTATTTGAGTTTCAACTTCAGGATCTGGCCTTCTAAAGAGCAGTCGGGGTTGATCTCTTCTAAGACTGACTGGTTTGAACACCTTGCGTTCAAGGGACTCATAGGAGTCTTCTCCAGCACCATAGTTCAAAGACCTCAATTCTTTGGCGCTCAGCCTTTCTTATGGTCCAACTTTCACAGCCATACATTGCAACTGGGAAAACCATGGCCTTGACTATACGCACTTTTGTTGGCAGGGTGATGTCTCTGCTTTTTTGTATGCTATCTAGATTTGTCATAGCTTTCCTCCCCAAGAGCAAGCGTCTTTTAATTTCTTGGCTGCAGTCCCCATCTGCGGTGATCTTGGAGCCCAGGAAAATAAAATCTTGTCACTACCTCCATTTCTTCCCCATCTATTTGCCAGGAATTGAGAGGGCCGGATGCCATGATCTTGGTTTTCTTAATATTGAGTTTCAAGCCAACTTTTGCACTCTCCTTCTTCACCCGCATCAAGAGGCTCTTTAATTCCTCTTCACTTTCTGCCATTAGAGTGGTATCATCTGCATATCTTAGATTGTTGATATTTCTCCCGGCAATCTTAATTCCAACTTTTGATTCATTTAGCCCTGCCTTTCTCATGATTTGCTCTGCATATAAGTTAAATAGGCAGGGCGACATTATACAGTCTTGCCAGACTCCTTTCCCAATTTTGAACCAATCAGTGGTTCCGTGTCCAGTTCTCACTGTTGCTTCTTGATCTGCATATAGGTTTCTCAAGAGACAAATAAGATGGTCTAGTACTCCCATCTCTTTAAGAATTTACCACAATTTGTTGTGATCCACACATTCAAAGGCTTTAGCATAGTCAATGAAGCAGAAGTAGATGTTTTTCTGGAACTCCCTAGCTTTCTCCATGATCCAGCGTATGTTGGCAATTTGATCTCTAGTTCCTCTGCCTCTTCGAAATCCTGCCTGTACTTCTGGTAGTTCTCGATCTACATACTTCTGGAATCTAGCTTGTAGGATTTTAAGCATAACTTTACTAGCATGTGAAATGAGTGCAATGGTGCGATAGTTTGAACATTCTTTGGCATTGCCTTTCTTTGGAATTGGAATGTAAACTGATCTTTTCCAATCCTATAGCCACTGTTGAGTTTTCCAAATTTGCTGGCAAATTGAGTGTAGCACTTTTACTGCATCGTCTTTTAAGATTTTGAATAGCTCAGCTGGAATACTGTCATCTCCACTAGCTTTGTTGTTGCTCAGATTTCCTAAGGCCCATTTCACTTCACATTCTAGGATGTCTGGCTCGAGGTCAGTGCCCACCCCATCATGGTTATCTGGGACGTTAAGCTCGTTCTTGTATAGTTCTTCTGTGTAGTTTTGCCACCTCTTCTTAATCTCTTCTGCCTCTGTTAGGTCCCTGCCATTTTGGTCCTTTATCATGCCCATCTTTGCATGAAACATTCCCTTCATATCTCCAATTTTCTTGAAGAGATCTCTGGTCCTCCCTATTTTATTGTTTTCTTCTATTTCTTTGCACTGTTCATTTAAGAAGGCATTCTTATCTCTTCTAGCTATTCTCTGGAATTCTGCATTCAATTGGGTGTATCTTTCTCTTTCTCCCTTGCCTTTCGCTTCCCTTCTTTCCTCAGCTATTTGCAAAGCTTCCTCAGACAGCCATTTTGCTTTCTTGCATTTCTTTTTCTTTGGGATGGTTTTAGTTGCTACCTCTTGTACAATGTTGCGAACCTCCATCCATAGTTCTTCAGGCACTCTGTCTATCAGATCTAATTCCTTAAATCTATTTGTCACCTCTACTGTATATACATCAGGGATATAATTTAGTTCATACCTGAGTGGCCTAGTGCTTTTCTCTACTTTCTTCAATTTAAGCCTAAATTTTGCAACGAGAAGCTCATGAGAAGCTCAAGAGCCACAGTCCACTCTTGGTCTTGTTTTTACTGACTGTATAGAGCTTCTCCATCTTTGGCTGCAGAGCACATAGTCAGTCTGATTTCTGTGTTGACCGTGTGGGGATGTCCATGTGTAGAGCCATCTCTTGGGTTGCTGGAAAATAGGGGTTTGCTATGACCGTCGTATTCTCTTGACAAAATTCTATCAGCCTGTGCCCTGCTTCATTTTGTACTCCAAGGCCAAACTTGCCGGTTATTCTGGTTTTTTGGCTTCCTACTTTAGCATTCCAATCCCCCATGATGATAAGGATATCATTTTTTGGTGTTGATTCTATAAGGTGCTGTAGGGCTTCATAGAACCAGTCAATTTCATCCTCTTCAGCACCAGTGGTTGGGGCATAGACTTGGACTACTGTGATATTGAATGTTTTGCCTTGGATTCGAACTGAGATCATTCTGTCATTTTGGGGATTGTATCCCAGTATTGCTTTTCCTACTCTTTTATTGACTATGAAGGCTACTCCATTTCTTCTGAGGGATTCTTGCCCGCAGGAGTATACCTGATGGTCATCTGAGTTAAATTCACCCATTCCAGTTCGCTGATTCCTAAGATGTCGATGTTCAGTCTTATCATCTCTTGTTTGACCATGTCTAGCTTGCCTTGATTAATGGATCTTACATTCCAGGTTCCTATGGAGAAAAGATCTTTACAGCATTGGACTTTCCTTTCACCACCAGATGCATCCACAGCTGAGCGTCCTTTCGGCTTTGGCCCAGTCACTTCACTCTTTCTGGCGCTACTAGTACTAGCCCTCTGCTCTTCCCCAGTAGCATATTGGACACCTTCCGACCTGCGGGATAATCTTCCAGCGTCATATCTTTTTGCCTTTTGGTACTGTCCATGGGGTTTTCATGGCAAAGATACTGAAGTGGGTTGCCATTTCCTTCTCCAGTGGATCACATTTTGTCAGAACTCTCTGCTATGACCTGTCCGTCTTGGGTGGCCCTGCACGGCATAGCTCATAGCCTCATTGAGTTACGCAAGCCCCTTCGCCACGACAAGGCATTAATCCATGAAGGAGTCAGTTCTACCTAGCTCCTATTTTTTCATAACCCAAGATTAGCTAGGTGTTGCTTCCTTGCTGAGCGTACGTAATATTCTGCTATGATGTAATTTTATAACTCATCTTGCATCTTTTAAACACCAAGTATTTTTTCAGTTTTACTTACATACATACATGATAATGTGTTTTTGTTTTGTTTTACTTATCTTCAACACCTTAATGAATAAAGAAAATCTTTGGACTATTTCATTTTAGCTTCTCAAGTGAGTGATAGTGTTCTGTGAAAAATAAAGGAAATACAGTTTCATTCTTGTATTCAAATTCTCTATAAATGGTTTGAGACAATTAATTTCCAATTGTTTCCCAGCAGAGTAGATGTACTTGTATATTAATGAAGCACAGGTGTTAAGCCCCTGGTGTCTTTGTGCCTGGGAGGCATATTTAGGTTGTTTATCTAGCCAGCCGTAGGTACTGCAAGGTATTCAAGCTTGCTTTTAACAGTTTATACAGTGAGGGGTTTTATTTCAGGTTTTTTTTTTTAAAGCTAGCACCTGTTAAATTTTTAAAACTGTTCATGTAGAAAGAAGTAAAAGAGATTGCAAGAGTAAATAGCGCTAAAAGTTAACTGAAGTCATCTTCTATCATTCTTAACTGCCCAGCTTGATAACGTGAAGAAAAGAAGCTTCATTTAAGCAAATCTATCATGTGAAGAACTATCAGTCAATGCTATACTTCTCTGATCCATAATTTTGGAGTAAGGTGTCCTTTTAAATAGATACTGTTTTATCTATGGGTGAAACCCAAATGTGCTTGTATTAATATTCATTTTTCTTGTTTATTCACTGAGCTGCACTGCTAACGTTTTAGAGGAAATGGAATAGCCTCCATAGACATTATGAATTTCAGTTGCTGGCATAATTACAGTCATCTACATATTCATTAAATTCGAGGAAGAAATGTGTCCAAAAAGACAACCATGCGTTTAGAAATAGGACAGTGCTAAATATATACATTTAAAACTTCCTTTTCTTTTGTTTATCCCAAATTATGTTACACTGCTTCTTACTTAGCTAAGTCTTTAATAATAATTTTAAGAAGTTCTTTTCTTATGTTTGTTCCATGTAGTAAAGAATGGGAAGAATTATTTGTAAACAACAATTACTTGGCAACGATACGGCTGAAGGGGATTAATGGGCAGCTGAGAAGCAGCAGGTTTCGTAGTGTTTGCTGGAAGGTAAGAAGAAAATACTTATTTACAGCTTGTACTTGTAATAAATCACCACATTACCTGATGCACTTGAAGATTGCTAGTGTAAAGAATTGTAGCATTTTCCAAGAAATTTCAGTCTGGTATTCTTATGAGCACTTACCATGCACAAGACAGGAATTAATTTGAAATACTGTAGCTGAAAGTTTTGAAAGAAGATGTCTGGTCAGATATATGGAATGATGATTGAATATTTGTTTTAACAAAATATTGACTGATCACAAAAGTATACTTAAATGCAAAGTATCTGTTAGAATAGTGAAATATCCATGGTTGCTTCTGAAATATCTGGAGAAAAAAAGAAAAATAATGTTTGTGGTCAACAAGAATCAGTAAATGTTTTTAGTCAAATGTAAGTAGTAGAGGCTGTATTATAATATTATAACTAAAGATCTATCCTACTATATTACAAAATACAATAGTCCTGCCATACCATCATATACCATTCACTTAGATATTCAAAACATGCATATATTTCAAAATGGGCCAGAGGTGAACAGACTTTACATAGATGTCCAGGCATACGCAACAAATTTTGGAATTGTGTTTAAGCAAAAATGGCAATAATAATGTAAAAAAAAATATCAGTCTCCTTCAAATTCATTACAGTAGATTTATTTTTAGCATAAACAGTCATGCAGTAGTGGCAAATATCTGTAGTTTGGGTATAGGATGAGGGTGAAGGTTCATTCTCCGAGCTTGTGGGTTAGTTTCTGAACATTTCATTACCAGACTAGGTAACATCTTCAGCAGAGTTTAGGGGATGTCAGTGTCAGTGTTCTTCTCTTTATAAGAGCTTCAGTGTGGGTGTGTCAAGTGAGCATCTTGTGATGGGTCAGGTGTGACTCATCAGTGAGAATCTTGTGATGAGTCTTGTGATGGGGAGGTTACATCAGGTCAGGGTTATTGGGAGGTCATATAAGCAGTCATATATATGTTAAAAAGGTAAAAAGATAAATATCTTGGGTCAGTAGAGCATAGATCAGCTGGTTATTTTAACAGACTGAAAAAAAATATGTAGAGATAGAAAAGGTTATATTTTTTTCTCCATTAAATAATGGAAGAAAAGGCCTTATGGAAATAGCAAGTTGTGTTAAGAAAATTAAAAGCTGGCTTAAAGTTTATGCTTGTCTTGAGATGTTTATAGTAATTTTTATAATTCTTAAATTACAAGTTCAGAATTACAAATTCAGAATCAGCAACTCTTATGAAACCATTATGAAACAAACAGTTTCATAAGAGATACTAAAGCTGAAATAAAAAAACCCACAGTTGTCTGTATTACACATGGAAACCTGTTTTGAATTCAAGCAGTGGAGACGATCAATAGTGAAGGATTCTTGAGTTAATATCCAGAAGGCCACTGGTTGCCATTACTGGATGCAAATATTTCTTTCCTGGGTCTATAAATTTTCCAGGAAAACAAAGCAACCTTATTGGTCAAGAGAAGAGAGAATGAAAATTCTGGTCCTAAGCAGAGAGTAGGAAAGGGAAGAACTCTGAAGAACAGGGTTGGGTACCAATCCACAAATATAATTGATGCTCAAACGCAAGGAAGAAATGTTTGTGCCTAATTTAAAGCAAGGGTGGATATATTTTTCCAGGTTAGTTACCATAGTCCCATAGAATAATAAGTTTGGAAGGGATTCTTGGAGATTTTCTAGCCAGCTCCCTGCCTAAAATTGGATCTGAGTAATACATTTTACTTGCAATTTGGGGCCACATTTTCAAAAACAGTGATTGCTATTGGGATAAAAAATAAATTTAATTGTTATAAATTTACATTTAATTCAAAGTAAATATAATGAATATAATTTCCCAGTATTTAGTCTTTTTGTCAGTTTGGTATAGTAGTCAAGATGCCAGCCTAGAAACTAGGAGACTGTGAGTTCTGGGTCTAACTTAGGCATAAAAGCTAGTCATTGTCTCTCTATCCAGCATATCAGGTGCAAAGAACCAAGACCTTTCATTGAGTTTAAGCACAGGGGATTTTTTATTGCTACCTATACACAAAAATCTAGGTAACTAACAAAACCAAATTGGCTCTAGATAAGGATCAACAGAATTCAAGGCGGACTTATTCTTCAAAACCAAGAATACTAGGTGCCAAGTTTGTACTAATGATAAACTAGAATAAGTGTGAAAACAGAGTAACCCTATCACCAATAGAAATGAAATAATAAAGAGTTTCAAGAATTTAAAAAATAGATAACAGTTCCTTCTTATTTTAAAAAGAACTATAAGATGCTAAGTACTATGATCCATTACAGCAAGAATCAAACTTTAAAAAATTCTCTATTCTCACATGAGACCTCTTAAAAATTTTATATTGTATTATTGTATCACATCACATCATATCACATTACATTACATTACATTACATTACATTACATTACATTACATTATATTATATTATATTTTCCCCGAAAGTAAGACGCGGTCTTATATTATTGTTGCTTCCAAAAGAGGCATTAGGTCTTACTTTCAAGTGGTGCCTTATACTTTCCATGACACCTGCCTCGCCTCACGGTGGCGGCAGCAACAGACTGCTGGCCCACTTCTGCAGCCGCTCGCAGCAGGAGACCACACAGCACATCGCGCCACTGCCGCCACAATGAGGCAAGGCAGGTGGGGAAGGAGGTGGAGCTGCCTCACGCGCTCTGCACCCACTTCCTTCAGGGCCCCCCAGCTAGGCCATTCTTTGCTCCCTTTCACTCCCCTCCCAAGCCAGACTGCCATGTTACCATACGGAGGATGGGCGAGGTAGACCTGGTCCCCCTCTGCCGTTTTGGAGACAGGGGGAGTGATGGCAAAAGGTTCCGCTGCCACTGTGTGACACTGGAGGGGCTTTCTTCATGCTCCACCCCACAGATCACCTGCCTGGCGGCAGCTGCTGCTTCCTTCGCCGTGGCTTGTGCCGTGACCGCCGCCTTCCTCCACCAGCCCTCCATTGCCGCCACTGGAGAGAACGGGGAGGGGAACGGCTCTGTGCATTAATGCAGAGCAGAGAAGAGCACTTGTTTGCTGCTCTGCATCGCCCCGTATCTCCCTTCTCTGTTCTCGAAATGGCACCCCCGTTTCCTGGCGCTTCTCCTGGCGCTGCTATAGAGCTTGGTGCACCATCGCCCAGCTCCTCCCTCTTCCCGAAAGCAAAAAAAATTATTCACTAACCTGCTTTCCAGCTCTGGCACGTTTCTCTCCTGCTGCAGGGAAATGGAGTTCGTGAGACTAAAAAAAGTTCAATCAGACCTTCAGTCAGGAAAAAAAAAAAAAGATCTCGCAAAGTTGAAAGGTCTGACTGAATTTTTTTTAGTCTCATGAACTCCGTTTCCCTGCAGCAGGAGAGAAACGTTCCAGAGCTGGAAAACAGGTTAGTGAAGAATTTTTTTGCTTTCGGGAAGAGGGAGGAGCTGGGCGATGGTGCAGCAAGCTCTATAGCAGTGCCGGGAGAAGCAGCAGGAAACGGGGCTGCCATTTTGAGAACAGAGAAGGGCGATGCAGGGCAGCAAGCAAGTGCTCTATTCTGCTCTGCATCGCTGCACAGAGCCCTTCCCCTCCCCGTTCTCCGTTCTCTCCAGTAGCGCTGGCAGAGGGAGGCGGCGGTCACGGCGCAAGCCATGGGAGAGTTGGAGGAGGAGGCTGCTACCAGGCAGGTGATCTGTGGAGCGGAGAGTGAAGAAAGCCTCTCCAGTGGTGCACAGTGGCAGCGGAGCCTTTCGCCGTCACTCCCCCTTGGCTCCGAAACGGCAGAGGGGACCAGGTCTACCCCACCCATCTTCCGTACGGTAGCATGGCAGTCTGGCTCAGGAGGGGAGTGAAAGGGAGCAAGGAATGGCCTGGTTGGAGGGGGCCTGAAGGAAGCGGGTGCGGGGCGTATGGGGCAGCTCCACCCCCTCCCCCACCTGCCTCGCCTCATTGTGGCGGCAATGGCGCAATGTGCCACGTGGCCTCCTGCCTCATTGCAGCAGCCAGGTGGGACGGAGTGGGCGGGGTTCTAATTAGGACTTATATTAGGCCCACCCCCACAAATCAGGGTGGGGATTTATTTTCGGGGAAACACGGTATATTACATTACATTACATTATTTCATTTTAGTTATATTATAAATCAGTTGTTTTATTTAATTTATATATTTTGGAATCCATAACTGCATGGAAACATAAAGTGATTATGTTTGCTTCAAAAAGGTAAGGATCCTATTTTAAGGAGTCTGAAAACTTTAAACTTTTAAGTTCTACATTTATAATTACCACTTGAATTGTAAAAGAAAAGGAACAATATGTGGTAAGACTAGTTAGATATTTTATATGCTTTGACTATCAGATAAACATGTTGAAGCAGCTTATTTTCAATTTTGTTATTAGTTAATTGATTTCCTCATTAATCACAAAAAATGATTGATATAAAATAATGTGTTCAGGCATTATAGGCAATTTATTTTAGTGATATTATATGAAAAAATATTTGACAAATAGAATTCAAATGACTTTGCATCCATTGTAAATAAATTTCTTTCACATTTCAAGAGAAATTTTTTTTAGAAAATACTCTATGTTAAAAATGATGCTTATTTTTCTGACCCATGTTTTGTTTGACTTCACAGTTATTTCTGAATGTTCTACCTTCTGATAGAAATCATTGGATTACAAAAACAATAAAATTAAGAGCCTTATACGATAATGTAAAAGAAATTGTAAGTAGGGTTTAAACGAAATTTATTTATTTTTGAGTTCATATTTTCATTATGCTTTAAATGCAGCTACAGTAATGCCTTTTTCCTATCTACAGCATATTACAAACCCTCGGAAAGCTGGACAGCAAGACGTAATGATCAACAACCCACTCTCGCAGGATGAAGGGGTAACTAGGTTGCATTTATATTTTTTGACTACATAAAAATTCATTTAAAATGTGATTTAAAAGATTATTTATATATTAACATTTAAGCTATTGAGTAGCACAGTTTTCTGGGCATATTTCAATTCTATTAAAAAATAATAAAACACTAAGAACTATTTTTGTTGGATTATGTGCCATCAACAGACCCCTGCTTCCCCCCACCCCAAAGACTTGTACTACCTTATCATAGTGGTGAATGTTTCTAGAATGGATAGCCAAGAATCCCGAGAAGTTATGTCAAGATAATATAAGCTCAGCAAGGTTATCAAAGGAATAAAGGCTGCACAGTTAAAATTTAGAATGAGTGATGAGTGCTATCACTCACTGTAAGTTTTGAATGAGTGATAATTATGAGTGGTCCTCATACTTATGATCAGCAGCCCTTTAGTCATGTGATTGTTATATGTGCACTCATTGCCCAGCTCACAGTTACAACATTGCAGTATCCAATGGGGTCACATGATTGTCATTTTCAACTTTCACTGCCAGCTTCTGACAAGCAAAAGTCAATGGGAAAGTTGGAAAGAGGTCACAATGGTGATCCCATGATGTTGTGCTTAATAATATTCTGAGTTTCACTTAACAGAAGTTTTGGAACTGACATTGTGCAGTGACACAGTCATGTTACATCACTGTTTACAATCATGATGTTTAGCAACAGAAATTCCTAGTCCCGATTACCATTGTTAGGGCGATGACTGCCGGTATTATATTTGATAATGTCCACATATATAGACATTGATTTTGTTGTTTGAGCTGAGTATCATTCAGACCCCAAAACAAAGAATGACATATAATGATTTATTAGTTTTATTAATTTATAACAAAAAATGTGAAAATACAAAAGCAAATAGTAGGGGACAACAGTAGAAAAAGGGAAAACAAAAAAGGTGTGAAGAAGAAGAGGGAAAGAAACAAAAGGCATTGACTTCCGACTCTCTCTGTTGCAGTAAAATCAGACATTAAAATCAAATCTCAACTTTTTACATTTCTATAGTATGCACTAACCATTTCTGTATCGGCAAATCAGTCTAATCGGTAAAACCCAAAATCATAATATCATTTTTTTCCACCTCAAGCACAAAGTCCAGAAGTGGTTTCCAAGTAGAAACAAAAGTACTTACGTTCTTTTCTTTTATGAGCACAGTCAATTTGGCCATCTCTGCTAATTCCATCAGATATGGTAACCATTCGTCCATGGTAGGAATCGGGGCATCTTTCCACTTTTGTGCATAGAGCAATCTTGCTGCCGTCACCATATATAAAATCAGACTTCCATTTTTTTTTCCAGTTCTCTTTCCATTAGACCCAGAAGGAAAGTTTCTGGTTTAATCTTTATGTTCACTTTAGGAATTTTCTGCATTAATATATGAATCCTCCTCCAATATTTCTTTGCCTTATCACATGTATATAATGATTGTTTCAAGCTGAGTTCTTTATTATTTCCACACGTATAGTCAGAATCTTGCCAAATTAAAGCACTCTACTATCTACATCTATCCTATACTCTGAGAACTATAAAGAAGGCTCTGTTTTCATCCTCTTTCACACAAAATATGTGGATTGAATTGTTCCTTATTCTTTTGGAATATACTCCTCCCTCCTGGGAATTTATCCTACTACATTCCATCACAGAAATCCTCCTGCTTCATTTCAGTCTCCTAGGCCATATTATCCAATTACATTTTCTTCCTTAATTTTTCCAATTTTGGCATTTCAGATTCCAGGCATAAGCTACATATTGTGATTGCATGTGCTGTTAATTTCAAATAGAATTTGATCATAAAATTCATCAACCTCTCTTCTTCTGTATCTATGATTGAAGCATAAGCTTGGATAATTGCTATATTAATTATGTCAACCATATTGACATCCTGATTGTCCAAGAAGTTTAATTGATATTATTTGGTCATGGTTAGTCATGATTGCATTGTAGCCAAGTACTGTTCTTGTAATATACTTCCTAACTATGAAAGCAATACCATCCCTTCTTTGTTTTTGATGTCCTAATAGTAACACTGAGATCAATTAACTGAAAATGACCAATTCCGGTCAATTTTAATTTGTTGTTCTCAATTTGCAGGTTGATTTATTTCATCTTGCACTATATTAAGCTTTCCCATATTAAGGCTTCTTATGTTCCATATACTGGTGATCCTGATTAATGTCCACTCTTTCAGCAACCATTCAAATTTATAACAATGTTGAATGATAGGTCCTTATAGTCGCAGTCATTGTAGTCCCTGCAGTCATGTGATTGTGATTCCAACATTTGGCAACTACCTCCCAATTATGTCGTGGCATCCTGCAAGATCACAATTTGCATTTTTTGTTGTCAGCCACCAAAAAGCAATAGGAAAGCTAGCAGGAAGTCACAAACGGTGATCACATAACTTTGGGATCCGATGATGATGATGATGATGATGATGATAATAATAATAAAGTTGGAAGGGACCTTGGAGGTCATCTAGTCCAACCCCCTGCTCAGGCAGGAAACCTTATACCATTTTGGACAAATGGCTGTCCAGTCTCTTCTTAAAAACTTCCAGTGTTGGAGCATTCACCGCTTCTGGAGGCAGGTTGTTCCACTGGTTAATTGTTCTAACTGTCAGGAAGTTTCTCCTTAGTTCAAGGTTGCTTCTCTCCTTGATCAGTTTCCATCCGTTGCTTCTTGTCCTGCCTTCAGGCGCTTTGAAAAATAGCTTGACTCCCTCTTCTTTGTGGCAGCCCCTGAGATATTGGAACACTGCTATCATGTCCCCCCTCGTCCTTCTCTTCATTAAACTAGACATACCCAATTCCAGCAGCCGTTCCTTATATGCTTTAGCCTCCAGTCCCCTAATCATCTTTGTTGCTCTTCTCTGTACTCTTTCTAGAGTCTCAACATCTTTTTACATCGTGGTGACCAAAACTGGATGCAGTATTCCAAGTGTGGCCTTACCAAGGCATTGTAAAGTGGTATTAATACTTCAGGTGATCTTGATTCTATCCCTCTGTTAATGCAGCCTAGCACTGTGTTGGCTTTTTTGGCAGCTGCAGCACACTGCTGGCTCATATTTAAGTGATTGTCCACTAGGACTCCGAGATCCCTCTCACAGTTACTACTATTGAGCAAGGTACCCCCTATACTATACCTGTACATTTGGTTTTTCTTGCCTAAATGTAGAACCTTACTTTTTTCACCATTGAATTTCATTTTGTTGGATAGCGCCCAGTGTTCAAGTCTGTCCAAATCCTCCTGTATCTTAAGCCTGTCTTCTGGAGTGTTGGCTATTCCTGCCAGCTTGGTGTCGTCTGCAAATTTGATGAGTTCCCCATCTATCCCCTCATCCAAATCGTTGATGAAGATGTTGTAGAGCATTGGGCCCAGAACAGAGCCCTGGGGCACTCCACTACACACTACACTACACACTGTATGGGATTCATCTAAAATCAGCAACAGAGATTGCTATTATAAGTCCACATGACATTGCACATGTCAGTTGGCAACTGAGTTCCCCATTCCAATTACCTTTGGTAAGCAAGAATTATCTGTACCCATTGTAATTCTATGTTTACAGTTTTGTATTTTTCTTCATGGCAGTTTCTGTGAACATAGCTGCGTTCTGTTATACTGTTTATAAAACCAGGCACACTTTGATTACTTTGATGATCAGTTTGTAAGCTATACTGTCAAATTATACAGCAACATTTATTTCCAGTCCCAGTTCTTCCTCAATAATTTGTTGATTGCCTTCTAACCTCGGGTTTAGCATCTGGCACTGTATCATTAGTAACTTATATTGTCCATCCATGTAATTTTCTCAAAAAATACAAGAATACTTTACCACCGCCTCCAGCACTTTCCTATACTGCTGTTGCCCAATAAAGATACCTTGAGTGATCCTGTTGGGGTTATATACACTTGCCATCAAGTCTTGTTATTCTTATCCGAGAAACAGACCTTCTACCACAGTGAGGCAACATATCAGGACTTTGAAATACAAAGAACTATACAATATATTGGATAGTACACGATCCAATAATTATGTTGAAAGTATAATTCCAGTAGGTAAAGTTATTGCAAATCCTCCATATTTAGTGTTAAAAAAATCTGGCTTTGAGATTAAATGTTCCCTCAAAGCAATAAAAAAATACCTGAGAGAAATCAAATGAATATGCCATTTTGCAAGAGTGGCAAAATTACTTTCTTGTAATTTTCCATTTTTCAATACATTACAGAGATATACTTGGGATCAGTAGTATTTCAAATTGTAAATGGTGTGTGCACATTTAAAGAAAAAATGTTTATAATAGGTTAATGTGTTTTTTGAAGAATCTTTGTAGTTTTTCAGCTGCTGTTTTGCCTAGATTTGGGGATGCTGAGCACTTTACCTGTTTTCTTTATATATGACAATATTTAAAGCTTATAAAATTTGGAACCATCTTGCAGCTCTGTTTGGGTGGCATATATTGCACTGTGAACAACTTCCCCTGAATCTCACTGATTCTCATTAGTTGTAATATTTTCATATCGTAGTGTTTCCAAAAATAGAGATAATAGAAATTGTTCAGGATGAATTCTGCAATTAGATTTTTTTTAAAAATGCTATCTTGACAATGATGTGCATTAAAAAAAAAGCAGATGTCTAAAAGAATTTTGTAAAATATAGAATAACACTATCCCTTGTAGTGCTCGTAAAATAAGTAAATAATTTGGTTTTTTATAAAAATAGGCAAGATATTTATAATTCCTCATCTCTACAATTATATCTTTGGTTCTCAAAAGAAATTAAAAGGGCAGTTTTATATCAACAGTTAAATGCCTATAGATTAGATGCTTAAACAAATAGTAGAATTATGGAATTATTTTGCATACTAGCATCCTATATGCATACTATTCCAGATTTTCAATTATTAAAGCAATAGAATGATCTCTAAGGATAGGAATGTTTTTCACTACTTTTTCAAGAGGAGGACGGAGTATCACAATTTAAATCTCGTCATAGTTAAGCAACATCTGCATAGAAGTTATTTTTATTATTTTTTTACTATTATATGTTTTCAAAAACTTACAGCTTTATATTCTTTCATTCTGAAAATATTGCATCCCAGTGTTTTCTAATTGTTCAATTTGTAGTGTCACATTGACCATATAGTGACTAAGACTGGAAGTATTTTGAATTGTAGTGTGGCAGATAAATGTATTTTTCCCCGTCTAGGAAAAGAATGTATTTTCTCTTTGAAAATTTATTCTTAAATGAAGATATTGCAGATTCACACATTTAACAAGAATTTAAATGTTTTCAAAACTTTCAAACTTTATATAAGAATAGGACTTTTAGGACTTCCTCTATGCATATAAGGACTAAGAGGAAAAAACATACCAAGCTGTAATATATTCAGTCTTCTAAACTTGTGAAAATTACCAAGCTCAATTTTGAAATATTTTTAGCTGAAAGTATTTGTAACTTTAGCTATTAACATTAGCATTTGTTATGGCTGTTTAGAGTGAATTGTTCAGTAATAGATAAGCACTTATTATAGCAGGTGCAACTCGTTTTTTTAACTATTCTTTTAGAAATTGGAATATAATTATTGTTACAGTTCATTATTGATGCTGTATCCCCATCTTCTCAGAATCAAAATAACTAAACCAATTCCTTCCCATTTATTTCCATCAGGCTATCCATCCATCCATCCATCCATCCATCAACTCATTATTATTATTATTATATCACTATTAAATGTTATCTTTAGTTAGCATAAATAAAAGTGGTATGTGAGCTATATATAAAGTTTTCATTTTTAGAATAATGGAGTTCTTTATGATCATGCTCTTCAAATTTTCCTTGAAGTCTACTATTGAAGTAATCAAATGCACTTGATGTGCCAACCCTTAAAGAGAAAACAGGGATGAAGATTCCCTGCTCTGTATTCACTTTTTACTGATAAGAGCCTTGATGAGCAAGAGATCAGAGCAAGGACTTTGTTTCATTCTCTCAGAGTTGCCACCTGTTCTTATTCATTTAAAATAAATTTAGTCATCAGCTTTTTTATTTAAACATTTCGGCAGGTTTTTTTTAAAAAAACAACTGAATATACTATGATTAATTATTCTAGTGAATATGAAGTGTAATCAATAATGCTGGTGTGTTGCCTGTTGAATAGTGTTTCATATTAGAGAGATGGAGATAGAGATTGATTGCCTTTATAGCAATTTATTACTATAAAAATGACATGTAACCAGAAACATTTGATGACTTTTTAACCTTTTTGTTATTTTTCAGCAACTGAAACTATTTGCTTAATTTTAGAACCTAACACCACTACTGAGCAAGTTTTCATTCTTGCCAATGAAATATATTTTGACTTTTTAAATAACAATAGCCAATGAATAAAATGAATAAAAAGAATAATATTAAACAGTTTTCCTGTTTCTGAATGTGAGTAAGGAAAGAAAAACAAAAAACTATAGACTATAAAATTATGTTCAAGCCGTTGCTATAATTCTTTTTAGGCGTCATTAAGGCTATTATATTTGCCACATAAGAGATTATAATAAGATTACAAGGCCTTCAGTTTCTTGTTGTGTTATAGATCCAGTTGGAGATTCTTAGCACAATATGATTTTCTGCATTGAAGGAACATGAACCATATTTATACAGTGATGTCATGTGTGAATCTGGTCAGTTAAGAGTCATAGTGTTTTACAGAAAAATTAATTTTTGCTCACATTGATGTAAGCGAGAGAGAGGGAAGGAAGGAAGGGTGTTATGATAATGGTAGAATCTAGCCTCATGATAATAAGTAAACATTTTTAAAATGTTTTAAAACTATTGCACTCTCACTAAGCATCATTTTAAAATTAGAATAGCTAATATATTACAACTGTGGTAAAAAGCTTAGGAAAACCAAAATCTGAAATATTAAATTTTTTTAAAAAAGTTAAATTTACAGATAAATGTTCCTGAACAAAACAGTCACGCTGTTTTATTCCAGGACAAAACAATTGTGCAACAGTATCAGCAGCTGGAAGGGAGGATTAGACAAAAGGCACATATATATCTATATAAATATATAGATATACATATATGGATGCAGTATGTATGCGCATACATACATGCATGTACACTACATGTGCGGACATACTTTAAAATTGTAATAATAGGCAGTTTATTAGCTAAAATCCCAAAGGTTGTTCTTTGGAGATAATTCATTCTTTCTAGCAGACAGCAGGGGGATATTTGCAATTTTTGCAAATCATATAATTCAGGGTTTTAATGTTTGATTTTCAGAAAAACATTGTAAGCATTATGACAGACATAACTATGGCTCTGATTGAAGAAGATGTTTTATCTGGGTTTTAATAGACAGGGCCTATATAGAAAAAATGACTTCTATGTGCAAAATAGGATGGCCTATTCTATTGATTATCAAGTTATTTTCGATTCTTAGCAACTACATAGATATTGTATGCCCTATCATTTCATATCTGGAGGATTTCTGTCCCTAATGTAGTCTATCATCATTGACCATCTTTCAAATAATAATTTATCCTTTTGCAGAGTCTTTGGAACAAATTTTTTCAGGACAAAGAACTTCGAGGAATGATTGAACAAGATGTAAAACGAACGTAAGCATTATTATTAAATATTTTATAATTTACATTTACATTTTGTATTTTTGGAATACATTTCCCAGTTTGGGCCTTTGTAGATGTGGATAGCTATCACTGCCAGTCAGCATTTATATGGGTTTGAAGAAAAGTTTGGCCTACCAGTCATATTGTAGCATTAAAACTTATATGCTTTTCCTTCTGTGCCTGAAAGAATAGCAGCTACTTCCTCATAATTTAAATACGTGATTTCAGTGAAACAAAAAAAGATCAATTTCATACAATCTTTTTTGATTCGTGGAATAATTAGGGATTTTTAAACATGTATTTCTGAAAAACAGTAGATGTCATCAGCAGCCTGGCTTGTCCTAAAAGGACTTCCATGAAGAATGAGGGATATAACCAGTTATAAAATGTCCATTTCTCACTATATAAACTAGTGATGTTTTGTCAAATTCTCTGCAGTCTTCTATTTTTTCTTTACTACCCTAGTTTACCATAGCTTTTTTTCTGTCAGACATTTTTATTTTATATGAGTTTATTACAGTTTATTATAGAAGTTGACATTTTATGCAGTATAGCCACTAGCTGTCTTTTGCAAACATAAAGAATATTAAAATCATATGAGGTAGGGATGCTGGGAGAGATCCACAGATGCATTGTTGCTCAGAGCACCAGATTGCCTATCCTGCATAGCCAAACATTTTTATTTTCTAATTTGCCTTTTCATGTAATTGGATTTATTATAAATCAGTACTATATGTTACATTAAAATATAATTATATGTATTTTTAAAAGAGTTTCTGTGAGAAATAAAAAAAGAATGAGAGGAACTCACAGATCTTGTGATTAAATTATGTTTATAATACAAGATTGAACAGATGATTTTCTGTAATTCCTAACACTTAATCAATAAAAAGTAATGTGTAATTAGTGAGAAATGTCATTCATCTAGAGGAATTTACATTGCTATTTTTGTGGATAACTTTCCTACTGTCAAAGATTCCTTCTTTAAGTATTCCTTATTATCATTGTGAATGTACTTTCATCTCCGTAGCCCTGGGTCATTCCTGTTAAGGAACTTATCAAAGCTAGAATTCAGATCCGGAAAATATTTTGTCAGAGAGAGAACTCTGATTGCATTAAGTAATTCCAATTAAGCTCAATTACTATTTGTCTAGTATCTTTCTGTTGTGATTATAGCATAGTTCTATACTGAAATTTGGGATAAGAAAATAGTTCCTATGGATTTTAAAATGCAGCTCAGCATGATACCTTTTTCTATTTATAGAATTAATAGGCATAAGAAACAAAACAATGCCCAGGAAATATTGACATTTCTTATTGCTTTATATTGTGTGCCTATACTGAAGCTGAGTTTCTGATATATTTATGCTGTTAGATGTATAATTAAAATCTGAGTATGCTTTCATGTAAATATTCGCAGATGGTATTTTTTGTTTTTAAAGGGGAATAGTTCAGAATGTTTAAGATTATATAAATATCTAAGTTATAATTGGAGAATTAAAATTTGAATAAAGATAGTTTTGCTAGTTTTAGAGCCATTGTAAAAATATTGCACTATTACTTTGACAAAGTGCATGGTATGTTTAGGAAAAATGTGTTCTTTTTTTTAAAAAAGTGCGGTTAGTAAATAAAAAATCTTGTACATGTATCTTAGGTGGTTGCATATTGCCATCTGAATGAATTACCCTGTTCATTTCTAATTTTAGTATTATATTTTCTCACTAGACAGGATTAGAATGATTGAAACTTAAGAGAAAATGGGAAGATATACATGAATAATAATCTTTTCAGTATGTTTTCTGCTTTATTCTTTGATTTTTTTATTTCTTGTTGTAGCACATTCTATTGATTTCTGCTAAACCTGCTTCCATATTACTATAAACAGGCTCCCATAATTCTGCATTGCAATCTCATCGAAATTTCTTCTTCACTGCTATTTTTTAGCTTTAGCTCAGATAAATCACCTTCTGGAATCCATATGGAGTGTGGTATTATATAAAATAAATAAATCACCTATAGGTGTAATTTCAATTCACAATCTATACCAGAAATGTTCTTGTGTATGGTGGCAGAGCACTCTGAATGAGTAGTGTACTCATTGGAATTTCATTGAGTAAAAAAGGAAGAAATGTAATAATTGAAGCCTATTATAATCCTAAAACATTTTGAGCTCTGTCATTTATATTAGATGTTTTTTGTTGTTGTTGTTGTTGTTAATCAGCTTTCCTGAAATGCAGTATTTCCAGGAAGAAAATGTGAGGAAAATTCTTACGGACATTCTCTTCTGTTACGCTCGGGAAAATGAGCAGTTACTTTATAAACAGGTAATGAAACATATTATACAAGTGGCAATCCTTACTCAACTCAACATTTTTCCTTTACTTCATACAATTGATTATTACTCTAAAACTGGTATAAAGATTGAAACAGTGAAAAATAAACATTTATTAGCTGTATTATGAAGAAAACAAGCCATTGATGCACATATTCTCCCTATTCATGGTAAGGCACTCCTCCACATTGCTTTCAGTACTACTGAAACTTATTTTCCATTTTTTTAAAAGTCACAAACTCTTGTTAACTTTATTGCACTTTTTGCTAAAACTTATTGAAAGAAATAAAAGGAAAACTTTGATCTCCAATCTCCTGCTAATAGAAATTAAAGCACATGTGAGTTGGGTTTTCCTGGAAATAACATGAGGTCTGATCTGAAAGCAACCTGATAATTTAGACTAGACCTATAGACCAGAATATTCCCAGGCCTCTTTCATAAGGAGTTCAGCTCTATGCAGAATTTGTATTGTGATGCTATTACCTTACTCCAGGGTTTCTTGCATTTTTAAAGAATAAAGATTGATTGATTGATTGATACCAACAATTTTAAACGCATTACATCCTAAAACAGGCTTGAAATAGTTTAAGGTCCCTCTATCAACCGGGGGGGAAATATAAAACAGAAAATTCATCCTTGTCTACTATAAGAATCATTTCCCCCTCCCATTGAGGATGAGCTGAAGCTACCAAACAATTATCTCTCCCTTAAATAATACAAAATGATTGAAATATGGTATTTAAATAAAATGACTGAACTATAATTCTCAGGCAAAGGAACAATCCAAAATTTTTGGTCAATGATATCACAAGTCCAGAATAATTAGTAGATGACATTTTCATCTGTCTGTGTTTTGAGAGTTTCTGCAATCCCCTATTCTTCACACCTTTGTGAAAGTGCATATTTAGCCAAATAGAGTATCAGCATCACACTACCTTATCAATGCAACAAATAAGAGAGGAACATTTGCTAAAATAAACAGCTCATCTTAGTTGAATATACTTTATTACATGAAAACTGCATGTGTAGTCAGACCAAATTTTTTTAAAAAAACTTTTCCATTTCCTCACAAGCTATTAAGTTGTACTAGGTGACCTGCTAAAAATAGACCATATTGTTAATAGTTATGAGATTTTATTCAATTTATGAGATTGTTATCATTTTGTGAAATACCTTGCTGTGTTAACTGAAGCTAGAAAGATTATATAAATGGTATTAATGAACTTTGACTGCCTGGTCAAATGAACCTGTTCTTTTGTCTGCTTGTGTTTGTTTAATCCACTAAGCAGTTTTCATTATAGAACAGGTTCAGCTTTGTGATCCTACTTGCTGTCAAGGAAGGAAATGTTTCTGCTTCTGTTTTTGAGCTATGTCATTCCCATGACTCACCTAGAGATAAAAGTACTGTGGGAAGCAGTGGACATTTCAGTTGCTTAGCATTTATGCACATTAAGACATGAATATTAATTGCCAATAATAAGGATTTATCTGTATGTTATTAAAACTCTCATATCTATAACCTTTAACTTGACGAAATGGCGCATCATAGAGCAAAACGTTTTCAACCAGGGTACCTCAGATAGGCTAACTTACAAAATACAGGATATTATTCCCATGGAATTGAAATTTAGCATATTTTATAAAATATTTTATGACAAAATTATTGCAAGGCAGTTTATGACAATACAAAATTTCATTAAATATTTCAACATGGGCTAATTTCAAGGAGATATAGCTCTGAATATCTTTCTAAACTTGTTCAATATGTTCCAGTATATCGCTGCCATTGTTGAAGGCATGAGATACTTGGTAAGGAAATATCTCTGAAATGATGACCTAACAGGTCACGAGTTGTCTAGTATCATATAATATTTTATGGACAATCATGTATTTCTATACATTCTATAAAATGTATTGATATTATCCAAAATACTGCAATGATATCATCCAATAATTTATCAAGATATTAAATTAATTATAAATTTCAAATATTTTCCATAAGTTGTAACGTTTATTTTTTTTTATTTTTAATAATTCTATTGTTGCTTGAATTCTTTTTTAATACAATTATTTGGAAAAAGTTTAGGCACTTGTCAAAATGTTTCTTATAGTTGAAATTGCTAGCCAGAAACCTTCAGCTATTTTATTTTATAAGTCTTTTCTTTGTAAGTATGAATTATTTTCACTTGTTACATACTCAGAGAGATGCTTAGAGGCCTCCTGGTTGTTAAAAATAAACAAAACTACAGTTACAATCTGAATGGAAAAGGAGATCAGAATATTTGTTATCTGTGGAATTGTCTTTCCCTGACTAAATTTAATCATACTAAAAGATGATTAAGCTTAATTTAGCTCTATTATTAGCATTATTAGCACCCTTATAGTAAACAAAAAGACCGAATCAGCTGGAAGGGTATCCAAACTTTTGTACCTGCTTTATTTGCTGTTTTCTTATTTTGAATCTGTAAACAACCTCACATAAATAGCAAATTTGTATTCAAATTTGCAGGAAAATGACTTGTTTAATTTTGTGCTAAATAGTTTTGGCATGCTATTATGTTTTCATTTTGTTGGAAAAGTACAATGAGTTTAGATTTATTTTCTTAATTGTATCTGAAGGATACTTCTAGGTATTAACATTAAGTAGAATCAGTAGCTAATTTCTTGTATCAAATCTACAAGTAAAGGATCTCTCTGCCAAATTCTTTTGGGATATAACTCCCACATAGACACCCTTATTATAATAATACAGGCAGTTGTTTAAAATATGCTTGTCTATAAAGATGATTTAAGTTAACTAAATGAATCAAGTTACAGTTCTACATCTGAAGAATTACCCATATATATTGAGAATATAGTTTATAATTTTTTTATATCCTCTTGCTTATATCAGTTAGAATATTTGGCTTATTGAACCATTTGAAATTATCACCTGGTCATTCAAAGCAGGGTATTTCATTTCCAGCAAGTCTTTCTTCCCTAAATATCCTAAACTATTTGAAAGGATTCTAAAATTAAGAAAGAAAGAATAGTACAATAATGTCATTTTATTCCAATACACACTGAAGTGTAAGTAAGAAGCCCAACTGAACCATCATTGAAACTTTAAATTTACAACATCTTTTTTAAAAATCTAACATTGTATGCTGGTTATTGTACCAAGAATTTTAAATGGAAGGAACTAAAACTCTAATTTCATTTCCATATTTCCTTTTTCCAATTTACATAGCTGTTTTAATTCATTAATCAGAAATACTACTAAAATAACCCTCACTCCATTCTGATATCCTCTTTATATTGTCCCAGAAGTAAATGTGATATGTCAAAATTAGTATAGAACTTGTGCCAAAGCAATTGTGAAAGATTTTAAGCAATATAAATGATTACAGAAAAGTTTCTAATGTACTTGATTGTTGTTTGAACTAATTAGTAATGAATAGTGCTCCTTAGTTTCTGCGGAGTCAAGCTTTGTTTTTTAACAATGCTTTGATTCTCAAAGGAATTGTAGGATATAGATACCCAATAGTTACTGATTTTTGCTTTGGAAGATTTATCCTGTATAATAGTTTATCAGCTTGTAAGCAGTTTTTTCCCAAAGTGACCTCAACGCATTGTTTTATGATTGACCCATGTAAGTTATTGGTAAAAGCAAAATTTAAATAAAGACTCATGTTCTCTTTTATATTCAAAGGAAGTGTTTAGCATTGCAGGCCAATTATAACGTACACTTTAAAGTTAAGTATTTTATAAAGAAATCTTAACAACAATAATAATATAAATAAATATAAATATAAAATAAAAGGAACTATTAGCAATAAAAGCAGTATAGCAGATAATAAAAGCAAAGGGAAACTTACAGAAATAAAACAGAACAAATGTCTATAGTATATGCATTAACATAGTTATTGAAATGTGAATATGATAAAAAGTTCTTCAACTCATACTAATGCAATATTATAGATGGGTACTACCAGTACTGAAAAAAGTTCTCTCTTTTGAGTTGGTGCAGTGTTTTGAAAGGAACTTGGGTGAATGTAAGGAGATGGGTGAATATAGGGAGAGTGAATATAGGGAGAGATATTTCTTCCATTTAAACAACCTATTATATAGTAGGACTATGGGTTCCAGACTGTTTTTAGTGGCGGTGCTGTGCATTGCAGATAAAGTCATGTTTGGAACACAAGATCATCCTCAAACTACAAACCTTATCCATCCATCTTCAGCCCTTGCCTCCATACAACATTTCCCAGTACATTCACATAAATACTGAAAATAACGAGGAGTAAGAACGTAAATCATGGCCTACAGTATCAGGTAAAATATTTATATAGGCCATCTGTCTGTGTCATATAATGGTCAACTAGGTGGATTCAGTAAGCTCACAACATGGATGTTGATATTCTTCCATTATTGTTGCCTACAGTTTTTATAAAATGTATATTGCCTATCCTTGAGGAGACTCTGTACTAGTAGTTATTGATTAGGTACTAGTCTTGATCCTCCATGAAAACCCCAGTGGCCCTGGTTTTTCTTCATAGTACAGCTGTTATTATTCACAATAGTATTTTTTAAACCAAAAGAGAGAGTTTTAAATAGAGCTAAATGTAAGTGCTCAGTGGTGAACTCACCGATACTGTGCTATTTTAAAATGTGGTGATTTTCTATTTGTTTGAGAATACTGTAAATACTGATTAAAATATAATCTATATTAAAAGCACTCAGTAATACAGAGTTGGTAAATTCTAATACATTAGATAAAATCTACTTTTCTTTTTAATTGTAGGGTATGCATGAACTTTTAGCACCTATTGTCTTTATTCTGCATTGTGACCACCAAGCTTTTCTACATGCAAGTGAAGCAGCACAACCAAGGTAGGCACCCTGGATTTTTTCATACAAAATACATTGCTACTAAAATAGAGTATGCATTAGGAACTCCAAAGGTAGTATCTGTTGCATTTGCCAATTGCCAAAACTTATTATATTTGAAGAATGATACGATCACAGAGGAACATATTTTAACATGGTTGGATCTGTTCAAAATCTGAAACTATATAATTGCTGTGTTGGTTACTTCTACTGGCATAGTTAGATATGGTAGATAATAAATACTAATGCAAGAAATTTTATTGATGCATGTCATTTTTTATTTTAAATTTTAAACATAACTGTAGAGTACATATCGAAACAATGTATTGCTGTTTGGATTTCATGTTAAATAAATGTAAGCATATGAATGTAAACATTTTAAAATATATCACTTAATATTAAAAACTGGTATATATAAGAAGATAATATATAAATTTGTGAATTACTTCATGTGCTTTCATTCTCAGTCCTCAGAGAGATTTTAGACATCTGAAAAGATTTACCTGTTGGGACTATTTAATATTGCTCATACTTTGAATAAGTCCTTTTCTATTATATTTAGCATCTAGGAGTCTTAAAATTCCAATAAATTGATTTATTGTACTTATTTTTGGTAAGAATATTTAATACAATATATCAAGAGTACTATTACTTAGTAATATCATTTGGGTTTACTTTCTATGCAGGTTCTGTATATTTAGTTAATTCTTTATAATTAGATTACTCCTTTTAGATAGAAAATATCTAATATAAGCAGTGGAAAAATTTAAATGCAAGAGTTCTTTCTTGATAAATTAATGTTTAACCTTAGATTTTTCATGGGGTCACTATTTGAAAATAGAAAGACTGAAGTGACACTTTTAGGCTATTGACACCATTGTATTAACTCATGCAATGTTGCAGGGATCCCTAAATAGTTTCCATTTTGCAAGATTGCTAAAGTCTATGACATTTCAGGGAATTTTACTCTTTTAAACTCCAAGCTCTTACATTACGTGCCACACATTTCTATAATGGTTCAAGCAACATACATAATCATTTTAATCATGCAGTGTTGTTAAGGCTTGGGATTATTTGACACATGTTCTCTGATTCTCAACATGTTCTCTGTTTCAATAAACAGAAGAAGAGTAATTACAGTGCTTTGTTCTGTAATGTCAGTGTAGATTATTGTAAGGCTCAATATAGAGAATAAAAGTCTTGCTAAATGAAATCTTACCTATATTGGACCAGGTAATCATTAAATAATTAGGAAATAGTTGGGATCTTACCACTCTTGGCAAAATCTATATACATATGAGCTGATGGCTTCACAGTTTACTTGCTGTGTTGGGCTATATACTTTTCTCAAGAACCAATTAGCCTATAAGAGCTCTTTTCCTGAAGCAAAAGAAGGGAGAATGTCCAAGATGCAAATTACTTTCTATGCATATGTATGAAATTTGGTTAATAGGTGCAGGATCTAATGAGGAAAAAAGTATCAAATTTCTCAGTGGTGCATTCACTGGAGATATTATCCTTCTCCTTTCATATTAGAGTTCTAACCGCAAAAATGAATAAGAATCATTGACACTGATAATTGTTGGTAAATTAAAAATTAAAAACGTTTTTATTAAAATAAAGTGTTGTTTTAATATTGTATTTGACTGGTCAGCTTTTTGTTTATTTGTTTTCAACAAACTGATCAATTATTCTAGATCAAATGTATTGAAATATATTGTGGTATTCAGTAATTTGTTATTTCAAATAATTAGATAGTTCTTTCATTGTTTTGCAGACAAGGTAACTAGTTTATTTCTGATCTATAGAAAGACTGATCTATAGAGAGAGTAAAGGCTCCATTTGTCTAAACTGGAATTATAATTTTAAAGATAAAGTCTAGTTTTACATAGCTTGCATTTCTGTTATAAGTTATTTAAGGAAACTTCCAGAAATAAATGTTTAAATATATATGTATTTTTTCCAGTGAGGAAATGAACGTTCTTTTGAATCCTGACTACCTGGAGCATGATGCCTAGTATGTTCAGTAATTTTCAATTGTTCTTAAATTTATGATTCTGATTATTATAGTTATCATTCTTAGGTAATGATATAATCTCTTTCAGTGCAATGTTCACTCTTCTAATGAAAACAGCGGAACATTGGTTTTCAACTTATGAGCATGACAGTCAAAAGGTACCTCTTGATAAAAATTCATATGTAAAACTATTTTTTAAATTAATTATGTGTAATTATTGAATGAGAGTAAATATGCCATTTAAAATATGTTATAACAATATCTTTGAAAATTTTAGCCTTGGATAACATAAAATGTTTATGGTAAATAAATTTTATAGTTCCTATTGATGTGTACTGTACCACTTTAAAACAGACAGATGGGGAAATTAAGCCTAAATAAGAATTTTGAAAATAGGATACATATTGATTTAACAAATTAACTTTTACAAATATAAGTGAAATATAAACTGATCAGAAAAGATGTTATAGATAGATGTCATAAAATATATAAGCAGTATAGTATTTTTATAATGCATGAAACATGAAAACATTGGAATGGTGTATCTAAATGGAAAATCTGGATATTTAGATGATTAATAGTGAGAAAATTATGATTGATAAGAATTGTTTGAATATTAAGGGGAAACTAACCTTAAATAAGAATTATGAAAATAGGATATATGGTGAACTAATAAGATGATTTTTATAAAAACAACACAAGTTGATAAGAAAAAATGTCATACATGGACGTTACTATTATTTGTACAAACATGAAAAAAAAATATTTAACCATTTATGCATTGAAAATATTAAGAATTATATTTGATTAAGGTTGAAGAAGGAGAAAGGAGAAGGGAAGATCAAAGAATAATAATAATAATAATAATAATAATAATAATAATAATAATAATAATAATAATAATAATAATAATAATAATAATAATAATAAAGTTGGAAGGGACCTTGGAAGTCATCTAGTCCAACCCCCTGCTCAGGCAGGAAACTCTATACCAGGGCTTTTCAACCTTTTTACCGATTGTACTACTTTTAGGATATGGCAATATTCGAGTACCACCTAGCAAGGTGTCAAAAACTTGGTGACAAAAAAAAAAACCTGTTCAAAGTTGCAATTGCACTGAAATGACTTATGACCATTTTTCACACTTATGACCATTGCAGCAACAGGATCATGTGATTTATATTTGGATGCTTGGCAACTGATTCATATTTATGATGGTCACAGTGTCCCAGGGTCATGTGATCCCCTTCTGCAACCTTTTGACAAGCAAAGTCAATGGCAGAGCTGCTGGTGGCCAAGTGCTAAGGCGGGACTTCCTTCCCTCCTTCCCTTCCCTGCCTCCCTTTTTCTCATTCCCATCTCCTTCTGACGGAAGAATTTGACACCCCCCCCCATATTTTCCCTCTTCCATATATTGATCAAACAAGGAAAGGCCTCCAGAGACAGAAAAGAGAAGCTGCTGAGTGAACTAGCTTAAAAAGGCACTTCCCCTTTAAGAATTAGCTACTGGCTAGAAAGGAAAGTAAGGAGCCCAGCCGGCACTTAAGGAAGAAAAAAAATGTAAGTACTGGCTGCCGGCTAAGACAGCCTCCCCAAATGGCTCCATTCATAAGTAAAATCTGCAGCGCCAGAGGACTCTCTCACTGTAAGTCTTTGCCTGTGCTGGCTCTTTCCCTTCCCCACTACACTTGGCTAGGCAGGGCCGCGTACCACCTGCCACTCATTAATGTACCACAAGTGGTACGCGTACCACAGGTTGAAAAGCCCTGCTCTATACCATTTCAGACAAATGGCTGTCCAGTCTCTTCTTAAAAACTTCCAGTGTTGGAGCATTCACCGCTTCTGGAGGCAGGTGGTTCCACTGGTTAATTGTTCTAACTGTCAGGAACTTTCTCCTTAGTTCCAGGTTGCTTCTCTCCTTGACTAGTTTCCATCCGTTGCTTCTTGTCCTGCCTTCAGGCGCCTTGGAGAATAGCTTGACTCCCTCTTCTTTGTGGCAGCCCCTGAGATATTGGAACACTGCTATCATGTCCCCCCTCGTCCTTCTCTTCATTAAACTAGACATACCCAATTCCAGCAACCGTTCCTTATATGCTTTAGCCTCCAGTCCCCTAATCATCTTTGTTGCACTTCTCTGTACTCTTTCTAGAGTCTCAACGTCTTTTTTACATAGTGGTGACCAAAACTGGTTGCAGTATTCCAAGTGTGGCCTTACCAAGGCATTGTAAAGTGGTATTAATACTTCAGGTGATCTTGATTCTATCCCTCTGTTAATGCAGCCTAGTACTGTGTTGGCCTTTTTGGCAGCTGCAGCACACTGCTGGCTCATATTTAAGTGATTGTCCACTAGGACTCCGAGGTCCCTCTCATAGTTACTGCTATTGAGCAAGGTACCCCCTATACTATACCTGTACATTTGTTTTTTCTTGCCTAAATGTAGAACCTTGCTTTTTTCACCATTGAATTTCATTTTGTTAGATAGCGCCCAGTGTTCAAGTCTGTCCAGATCCTCCTGTATCTTAAGCCTGTCTTCTAGAGTGTTGGCTATTCCTGCCAGTTTGGTGTCGTCAGCAAATTTGATGATTTCCCCATCTATCCCCTCATCCAAATCGTTGATGAAGATGTTGAAGAGCACTGGGCCCAGAACAGAGCCCTGGGGCACTCCACTACACACTTCCCTCCATGTAGATGCAGTTCCATTGAGGATCACATGAGTACGGCCGGTCAGCCAGCTACGAATCCATCTGGTGGTGATGCTGCTGTCTAACCCACATTTTTCTATCTTATCAAGTAGTAGGTTGTGATTTACTTTATCAAATGCCTTACTGAAGTCCAAGTAAATTATATCCACAGCATTCCTTTGATCCATTAATTTTGTCATTTGGTCAAAGAATGCAATAAGATTTGTCTGGCATGATCTGTTTTTGACAAACCCAGTAATGACTTTTAGTAATGATTTTGTTTACCTCTAGGTGTTCACTGATTCGTTGTTTGATTACCTTTTCCAGAATCTTCCCAGGTATTGAGGTCAGGCTGATAGGTCTGTAGTTTCCTGGGTCCATTTTTTTTCCTTTTTTGAAGATGGGAACTACATCAGCTCTTTTCCAGTCCTCCGGTAGTTCCCAAGTGCTCCAGGATCTTTGAAAAATATAGTTCAATGGTTCTGAGATCACATCTGCCAGTTCCTTGAGAACCCTAGGGTGTAATCCATCTGGTCCTGGTGATTTGAACTCGTCTAGGCTGCACAGGTGCTCACTTACCGTTTTCTTGCCTATCTTAACTTGCGTTTCTATTCTGTTTTTTATGGCACTATTTTTGGTAGGTTGGTCTGTTTTTTCCCTTTGTGTAAAGATAGATGCAAAAAATGAGTTAAATAGTTCTGCTTTCTCCCTGTTGCTTGTCACCTTCTTGCCACTTTCACCCACTAATGGTCCAATCATTTCCTTCACTTTTTTCTTGTTTCTTACATGTTGAAAGAAGCTTTTTTTGTTATTTTTTACTTTGGTCGCAAGCCTTAGTTCATTTTGAGCCTTAGATTTCCTCACTTCATCTTTGCAGGCTCGGGCTATTTGCTGATATTCTGACTTAGTTATGTGCCCCTCTTTCCACTTTCTATACTTGTCCTTTTTATCTAGAAATATATTATTATTTATTTTATTTAAAAATATATTATTAATTAATATACTAATTATGGAATTACAAAAATTAATTATTATTGACTGTTAATTAACTATATTGATTGTTTTTTTCAAAATATATGAACCAAGACAACACGCTGTACACTAGGCACTAAGGATTGTTATTATAAAAAATCAATAAAATATTTCTTAAAAAAAAATAAGACAGAGATCAGTAATCTGATCAGATCAAATATATCACTTTCAGCATAAAAATGCTATTTATTTCTATATGCTCAACTTTCAGCAACTCTGTGTAGCTTACAATTAATTAAAAAATGCAAAAAAGGGAATCCAAATCAATATATAACCAAAAAGAAACCATCCAAAGACCTCACTTTTCATTCTGCCCTAAAGGTTAAGAAAATAACCAGGTTTTTAACAGCTTTCTGAACGTCATCAGATTATAGCCATATATATCTCTGTGGTATAATTCTGAAAGCAAGTTCTGTAACAAAGAAGGCACTTTTTTTGGATCCCAAAAGACAATATTGCTTAATTGATGGGAACTGGAGTGCATCCATTCTGCCTAATTGGATCAAATGGTCAGAAACAACTGGAAAAGATGATCCCTTATATCTTTATTAAACAAATTTATGTAGCTGTCCCATCAGCTATCCCTTAATAGATGGGACTAACAACTTGCCCTGTCTTCTGACTCTGGTGCATTGGGTAGATGTAACAAGGGAGTGGTGGTCCTTCAAAGGCCCCAAGCCATATAGGATTTTAAAGATGTTGACTAACACCTGAGTTGCAACTGAAAACAAATCAACATCTAGTAGACGTGACACACTGCAGTTTGAATCAGCTGAAACTTCTGAATACTCTTCAAGGGCAGTCCCATATAAATTACATTAAGTAGTCCAAATGGGAGGTGACCAGATTGCGGGTAACTGTGAGAAAGGCTTTTTGGTCCAGGAATGGGCATAATCAGGCCCTATGCCATGAAGGGCTTTGAAGGTGATAAATTACACTTTCAATTGTACCTGAATTATATAACACCCAAGAGGTTCTTGTGACTTATCCTTCACCAGCATGAACTGAGTTACTTTACACATGCATGATTATCATTAGGAATAATTAGGATAGAAAAATAACTGTTCTCTGCCCTTATTGCTACTGTCATGATTCCGATAGATGAGACCAGTAAAAACAGAACTCCAAGGAAAGCAGTTTCCTTAAAGAACATATTTATTGGCTACAAAGTATTAGCAAGGTCAAAAGCGAAACCAAGACTGAAGTTCCCTCCCAAAAGTTACAATGTTACAAAGTTGAACTTCCCACCCCAGCACTATGTCATTAATCACATTCCCCAATAAACTACTTTGGCGGGCTTTCTAATGGAAGGCTCAGCCCACCAAAACCCAGGCAGCAATGACCTTGGTTCCCATGGGATAATTTATTGTTTAGTCTAACCTTAAAATCACTCCTCCCTCCTCCCATTATTGTGGCAACTGAAAATGAAGCAGAAATGGCTTCAGCGAAGATCGTTGCAGCGTTGATAGTTGGATCCCCTAGAGAAAGGAGAAATCCTGTAGATGAAGAGTTACAGTTAGTAACCTCCCCGAGGCTTATGAGGATGCTTATCAAAAACTCTACATATTAATCTATTAACATCAGCACTCTTTACCCAAGTGGCTTCTGATAGTGGGTTTCCTTTCCACTACACTAAATACTGTAATTTTCCTTTGTACAACTTAGAATCGAGAATTCATTTTATTTCATAATGGGTCTCTCCCTCTACTACAAGGGGACCAGGTGCCTTTTTTGGAGCAGGTCTTAAGGAGGACTCCCTGAAAGATTTCAATAGACTGCAGTGAAAAACAGAGTGGACTTTTCCCAAAAGTCGAGGGAGTTTTAATTCCAGTGTAACAGGGTTTATAATTCGAACTATGGGGAAAGGCCCAAGGAATTTTGGTCCTAACTTTTTACTAGGCAATCTGAGTCTCAAATACTTCATAGACAGATAGACTTTCTCCCCCACATGAAACGGCTTCTGAGGAGCCCGTTTCTTGTCTGCCTGCTCTTTGTAAATTTTTGAAACTTTCACTAAAGCTTTTTTTGCATTGTCCCAAACATTTTTCCAAGAGGTCAGCCTAGGTCGCAAGCAGAGGGGAGACTGGAACAGGCTATGAAGTGAGCCTGCTTTGAAAAAAGGTCAATAGCAGTCCATATTACCGTATTTTCCCTGCTTTCTGGTAATTCCACAATAAGGTCCATGGCAATCTCCTCCCAGGGTTGGGAAGGGTCTGCTACTTGTTGCAATAATCCAGGAGGCTTACCAGGACATTTTTCATGGTTGCACATGTTGCACAGCTTTTTACATAATTTTCAACATCCTTTTTCATATCCGGCCACCAAAATTGCTTCCTGACCAAATGTAAAGTCTTTAGGAATCCAAAGTGGCCAGACTATTTGATATCGTTGCTGTGCTGAAGTGCTTGAACTCTAAGCGTTTCTGGCAAATACAGTTTGGATCCCTTCCAGGTTAGCCCATCTCGATAAGTCAATATGGTTTTATGGACTGTTATTGACCTTTTTTCAAAGCAGGCTCACTTCATAGCCTGTTCCGGTCTCCCCTCTGCAAAGTTAGCCAAAATGTTCCTTAAGAATATATACCGTCTTCACTATCAGAAGCCATGTGGGTAAAAAGTGTTGATGTTAAGGCAGATAGATTAATACATAGATTGTTTTATAAGAACCCTCATAAGCTTCAGGGAGGTTCCTCTCTTCTTCGTCTACAGGATTTCTCCTTTCTGTAGGGGATCCGACTGTCAACGCTGCAACGATCTTGGCTGAAGCCATTTCCGCTTCGTTTTCAGTTGCCACAGTAATGGGAGGGGGGATGAGTGATTTTAAGGTTAGACTACTAAACAATAAATTGTCCCATGGGAACCAAAATCATTGCTGCCTGGGTTTTGATGGGCTGAGGTTTCCATTAGAAAGCCCACCAAAGTAGTTTATTGGGGAATGTGATTCATGACATAGTCCTGGGGTGGGAAGTTCAACTTTGTAACATTGTAACTTTGGGAGGGAACTCCAGTCTTGGTTTCACTTTTGACTGTGCCGATACTTTGTAGCCAATAAATATGTTCTTTAAGGAAACTGCTTTCCTTGGAGTTCTGTTTTTACTGGTCTCTTCTATCGGAACCATGACATTAAAGAATGACTAGTGACATTGTGGCCCTTATTGTCACAATGTGATCCCATCAACACTCTGTTCAGTCAGATTTGGTCTTCAACTTCCTCCATCTGCTCTTCAGGCTTCTCTTCTGGCACCACATCATTCTGAGCATCTTGGAAAGCCAAGGAACAGCCCAGGTTGACACACAGGAAAAGATTGCATATGAGGAATCTGGTCCAGGAACTAGCCACCTGCTCACTCTTTGGCTAAACTCCAGCCTCTTCCAAACTGGGGAAACTGTAATCTCTTCTGGAAATCCTCAAAACTATCATTTACCTGGGATACGCTGATCACAGAGTCGGAGTCTAGACCATTTCTTCATTTGAATATTAATTTAGATATTATGGAATCTCCGAGTTGCATTTCTATGATGGGATGGGGAGAATCTCCTCTGATGTTGTTGATTTATTATATTTGGATTGTAGTCTTTGTAGATCAATAAATTTAACAATATTGCCATAACATTTATATTTAGAATCCTAAATGGAAAGTTTTATTTCCCTTTAGTAGAATGTTCAGCTGCAAGAGATATATATTTATGCTTCCATGGTCATGATTATCTTTTGATAAACTTATATGAGCAACTCAATTAATAATTGATTTAAATTTATCTTTCTTGTTTTTATCAATTTTAATAGGAAAAAGATGCTGTGATGACCCCTATTCCGTTTGCAAGACCACAAGATTTAGGTCCATCAATAGCCATTGTTGCAAAAGTTAATCAGATCCAAGATCATTTGTTAAAGAAACATGACATTGAGCTCTATATGCATCTGAATAGGCTTGAAATTGCACCACAGATTTATGGACTGTAAGTATTTGGCTTGATTAATTTTTAAATATAGAAAATGTTAAAATGTTAAATTTAAAACACATCAACAAGCAACTTTTAGTGATTTCCATCCGTCATATGTTGTTCCCTCTACTGTCATATTTCTAGATAAATTCCAGAGTTCAGAGCTGCAAAGTTTGCAAATATAATTTGTTGTGGTATGAAAATAGAACCAGAGATGCTTACTCTTTTATACTTTGCGGGGAAGGGAGAAGTATGTTTAACAACTGTCACTTCCAAATTTAGGCAGACACTAGATTATCAATGTAATAATGTTATAGGTATTTAAGTGATTATGCTTGCAACAAATCTGACAGCAAGAGTTACATTTTCTCAGGATAGCCTGTTGGAGCAATGAGCTTGGGATTTGCAGGTTCTGTTCCATAAGTAACTAGAGCTGTCTCTTTTCTTTTCCTTCTTATTTTTTTCTTTTTCTTTCTGATATATCCTTAACTTTTCAGCTTTTCTTCTCATTTTTATTCCCATCTCAATTTCCAGTCCTTCATTTAGTCCCCTCTTACCTATATGAAATTAAGCTAGGGGTTTAAGGTTGCCCACACTATCTTGATTTTATTTAACATGTTGTTAAAATATAGTTTGAAGGGGAAAGGATGTATTGTATGATTGAGAGCAGGAATTGATTTATTATTCTTATGTCCAGGAAACAATTTGGAATGTCCTCCTTCTGTTGTTATTTTTTAGTAAGCAAGCAAGCAAGAAGCCTAGCATATAAGTTAGAAATTCTAGCATTAGCCAGCTGTGTTCTGTTGAAGCATACAGATTCACCTTGCTCATTCTGTGTCCCCCCGGCAGATCAGTGCAGATGGCTTCCTTAACTATTAGTGTTCATAGCAAAAATTTTGCAAATAAAACACCATAAGAATGATAAATGAATACAGATTGCATCCTGTATATATGGTAAATGGCTACTAATGTTTTTCTTGCTTAGTATAAAATAATGTCATGTTTCACAGATATCAGCATTTTATAATGTTAATTAAAAGTAAGATATTGTATTAAAGATACTATAAATATTGTGTCTAATTTCTCTATATAGAGATCATTTTAATAGGAATAAAATACAGAGCAGAGTTAAAGCAAAATAATAGTTCTTAGCAAACATATCCCTATCAAGGTTGAGTAAAATGTTTAATACATAGAGGGTTAGTCCCTTTATTATTTCATTTTTTTCAGAAATTATGTAAAATAAACACAATAGAATATGTTTATGCTTTCCAGCAGCCTATATAAATTAATGTTTGTAAGGTTGGACTCAGACCAAAGAAACACCTGGTTCAAAACTATATTCAGTTATGTAGTTAATTGATTGTTGTTAGGCAGTTACAGTTTATCAACTTAATCTATTTCAAATAGTTATTTTTGTGATGATTAAATTAGAGGAGAGAGCATTATGCATAACATCTTGACTGCTTAAAAGGGAAATGGCACATTTATTTAACTCTAAGTAAATAAATAATAAAATAGATTTTAAAAAATTGTAGTTGAAATGCTACTGCTAACAAATTAGAGAATAATAAATTGAGTCCACATTGTTCAGACCTGGTTTAGATATAATGGTTAGCTGCCATGATTTTGCATTATGGATTGGATTGGATGCTCCTTTCTTCTAAATTTTTAACAAAATAAATTTCTTCTAAGCCAGAGGTAGCCAAAATTTATTGTGCATAATAATACTGCAGATAGTTCATTTAAATGCATAGTTTGAAATGGCCAAAATCTTGGAAGATGCCATGTTGCTAGCTTCTTATTTATGTATTTTATCTATTTATCTGCTTATCAGATTGTAAGTGCTGTATAATGGAATTCTTCAACCTTTCCAGCTTTGTGGACTGGCGGGGAGGAGACGGGATGGTTCTGCATGAGTGGCGGGCAAGCAATGTGCATGTGCACCCACCGCTCACACAAATGGAGTGCACATGCATGCTCTCACCCACTCGCGCAAGTGGGTGAGTGTGTGCGCGCATCCCCACTTGCGCAATTGGGGATGCACGCACAGACTCGCCCACCACTTCCACAGCCCGGCTCCGAACCACTCAAGGCCCAGTAGTGGGCCACAGCCCAGGGGTTGGAGACTTCTGCTGTATAACACATGTAACAACTTTGGGTGGCATACAACATTCAGAAGCTTTCTATGATACAGAAGTTGTCTGCAAAGAGAAGGACAGCATTTTTCTCAATGGATGTGCTTTTTCCTTTGGAACTAGTTATTGAAAATTGACATTTAATGGCAACTTAATACTGATCTTGATAACCTCATCACATTTTTATTATTCACTATTAACCAGAAAACATATACAAATGCTCACTTCTCTCCTGAATAAACTGGCAGGTGAGATAGGGGGGAAAAACTAGTAGTTATGCAGGCATTCAAGTAAGTAGAGGAAGGTGACATAAGGCAATGAGATGAGTGATGACCATCTGTTGTGTAGGATAATTAATTTTACAATTGGATCTTTATTTACAGATAAGTGCTTAGTTATTTGTAATCTGTCATTAAACATACCATTGCAACAGAATTTCACTTGAAACTTCAAGTGGAATTATGTATTAGACCTTTTTATTTCTAATAATATGTTAACATATAGTAACATATAGTAATGTTGTTGGGTATTATATAATTATATAATTTTTCCCTGTAATGTATGCTTGAATTATTTCCTAAATGTTAGTGGAGAAGGATGCTATTCCTGATTCAGAGTAAAGGAACTATTTTTTGCTAACAGTTGTTTTAAAGATTAAAAAAGACAAAGATACTCAAAAAGTTTTCATATTTCTATATTCACTATATTAAAATACAGGTCAGAAGTTAGAAGAAGCTTATTAAAATGATCTTATTTAATCCAGTCTAAAAGACAATATGCCAGCTAAACCATTTATATTTGATAGCTATCCACTTCAATATACTTTTAATACTTTACTTCATGTAAAGTCAATGTTTCTTGAACATCAGAAAAAGGAAACAGATAATTTATATATCTCTCAACAAAATGGATATCCATATAACTTTTTTAAAAGTACCTGACCATTCAACCGAATATAGCCCAACCAAAATTAGCTGTGAAAAGGATAACACTGCCATACATTAAAAATATCCCCGAAACCACCAACAGACTATTACAACCACATGATATCACCATAGCACACAAACTGTATAAAGCCCTCCAAAACATCCTAAATAAACCAAAAGAGCCAGCAGCTCAGAAAAAAAACCAGGAATCATCTACAACATACACTATGTAAGATAAATAAGGCAGAAAACTAGCAGAGCACTTCCATGAATACCAACTAGCAGTCAGAAGACTCCTTAGTTTCACAATATGGGCAAACTTAACCGTAATTTCAACTAGGAAACTGAGCACCCTAGACCAAGCAAAGTCCAAAAATGCTAAAGAAGTGTAGCCATCAACAGTCACATAGAAACAACATCTATATATTATTCAAAAGAGATAATCAAAACCCTAAAAAGGAAACAAAGATAAAAACACTTCCTCACCAGCAAACAAACCCAGATGAGCAGAGATTAACACCAAGATTAACATTAGACCAACAATCAAAAGCAAACATTACCCCAATCAAGGAACTATCAAACAGCCCAATCAATGCAGTTTGAGAACCCTTAGTTCAATATGTCTATCAGCCTCTTTTACTTTAGTATATCTGATGAAAAGTATAATGCAATTAATATTCTTCATTTACTTTTAACTAAGTATGGGTTTAAACCTTGTTTAGTAATTTATTCTTGAATAAATTGAAAGTTGAAAGTAAATGGTATATAAGTTGATTGAAAAATGGTTGAAAATGAGAAGTATGGTGAGATTTCTTTACTCATGCCACTTAATTATATGCTGAGATGCCTGGAAGAAAAGTAACATATGATTGAAAGTTACAATACAGTGTAATGGATTACATATGTAAGATAGATAAAGGCTTTTGGCCATCCATATGATGCGTTTTGTAGGAAAGTATTCAAATGTATTTAAAGGCTATTTTTGCTGAATTTGGACAGTTGTTATAGAAAAAAACTGCAAAGGATTCCACCATGATCTCAGAACAGTTATTAACATAAAATTGATCTTTCCTAAACTATCCAGGAAAAAATGTAATAATTTATAGTATGGAAAAAAATGACAAAACAGATGTACATAAAAAGAGATACATGGTATTTGTGGCAATAATACACAAAAGGCAAATAAGCCAATATGTTCCATGAAACAAGTGACTTAAATTCAGTTTATATAGCTTGCATGGAGCTGAAGCTGAACATATATTTTAAAAACTTGTTCAATTTATATGAGATGCTTGCTGTCGGCATATTAGCTATTGCTTTTAGAAATGATACTGGCTAGGAATTCTGGAATGACAATCCCAAAAGACCAACTTTTTTCATCCATAATAATTAAGGATCTTTGATTGATACTATCGATGTACTATCGTGATAGTGTCAACTCTTAAAGATCACATGGAGATTTTGTCCATGATCTGAATCTAATCTGATCCTTCAGATCTTCAATTGGTGCATCCATCCATTTGATCTTCTCCTTTCTCTTTTCATCTTTCCCAGCAATGGAGCCTTTTGCAGTCTTCACATAATATATCTGAAGTAGGATAATTTGAACTTGGTCATTTCGGCCTCAAGTGAGAACTCTGGGTTGATTTGTTTGATAATCCATTTGTTTTTGGCTGTCCACTGTATTCTCAAGTGTCTTCTCCAACATCAAATTTCAAAAGGACCAATATTGTTTCTATGCTGGTTTTTCAAAGTCCAACTTTTGCTGCCATGTAATGTCATAGGTAATACAAATGTCTCCACTATTCTTCTCTTGTAGGAATAGGAACATCGTGGCATTTAAATATCTTTTCCAAAAGTTTCCTAGTTATTCCGCCAAGACATGGTTTGTGGTATATTTCATGACTGCATGTTCCTTTATTGTTAATAGTTGATCTGAAAAGGCGCAAGCTAACTATCAGTTCAATATTTCGTTTTGTTTCTTCTAAGGCTGTTTTTTTTACTTGTTATTAGTTTGTTCTTTTTATTTAAATTTAGTTCCATTTTTATCACTGTGCTCCTTGATTTTTATTACTGGAGTTTGCAGATCATTTGCATTTCTGGCAATCAGGGTAACATCATCAACATAGTGCAAGTTCTTAATATTTATTCCTCCAGTTTTAAAATCATGTGCATCATCTTGCAATCTGTTTTCCCTTAATATATATTCAGCTTGTAAGGGAGAAAGTAAAACATTCCTTTACCAACTGGGAGTCAGTTTTTTTGCTATATTCTGTCCAAAATGTGGCTTCTTGGCTTATCTATGGATTTCACATGAGGATAGTGAAATGTTTTCTCATTTTTCTTAGTATGTTCCACAACTTAACATGACTGGTACAATAAAAAGCCTTTCTGTAATCATATCATGTGAAGCACATGATAATTTCTGTTTTGTATTCTCAATTATCAGCATGTTATTAGCCATAATTTCTCATATTTCTTGGCCTTTTCTAAAGTAAGCTTGAACAGCTAACATCTCTTTTTCCATATAGGGTTTAATCCACATTGGTTGATCTTAAGTATTATTTTGCTACTTTGTGAAATTAAGGATGTTCTACAATAGTTGGCTCACTCTGTTAAGTGTTCTTTTTTGGTATTGGAATATAGATTGACCTCTTCCAATCAGTTGACCACAGTGGCATTCTCTAGCTTTGCTGGCATTGCTTGGTTAGAACTTTTATTGCTGTTTGCCTCTTTCTTTAGCCTTCTGATTTAGTAATGATCAGAATGCTGATCTAGCTTCATCTTTAGAACTAGAGGTTCCTGTAAGTAGGAAATAAATTTTAAGGTATCTTGGATGTTGACATTTCTACTGAACAGTATTCGATCTTTTACATCTTTGATCTACTTTGAATCGGTTACTTTCCCTTGACTCTGTCCATTGGTGTTCTCTAGCATAGTAATTTAAAGTTAGAACCTCCTTCTGAGTTCAGAAGTCTTTTGAAAAACTTTCCTTGTTTTTTCTATGTCTATGTTTATGTCTTCAATGTCTATAAAATTCCTTTGATATTTTTCCCCCTTTTTTTAGCTTTGCTTCTTTTACTGGCAATTTCCAGTTTGTTCTGATATCCAGTTTGCTTTCTTCTCTGTCTACATTTTTGGCAATCTCTTTAAGTTCATTATATAGTTTCTCTGGTTCTCTATCAATGAAGTTCAGAACTTTGGAGCAATTCCAGATATTCTCTTTGAAAATGGTAGTATACTGAATGTTCAAAATCATATCATAAAACTAGAGACTTGCTTTATGTTTGAATTTCCATATGAGTAGTTTCCATATATGATTTGTTATACAAACAGCACCTGATCATGTCCTTGATGCTTCTTCCACCTGTTTTTAGCATAATGTTGTTGATTTGATTTCTATAAACTCCCATCTGGTGATGTTTATGTATATGGACCTCATTTTGGTTATTTGAAAGAGTTAGCTATGAAGAAATAATTGGCGTAACATTGATAAGTCTTCATTTTAGTTTCCTAAACTATATAATCCAATTAAATTTACTTCCTTAATACAGTGGGGCAAAAAAGTATTTAGTCAGCCACCAATTGTGCAAGTTCTCCCACTTAAAAAGATGAGAGAGGCCTGTAATTGTCATCATAGGTAGACCTCAACTATGAGAGACAAAATGAGAAAACAAATCCAGACAATCACATTGTCTGATTTGGAAAGAATTTATTTGCAAATCATGGTGGAAAATAAGTATTTGGTCAATATCAAACGTTCATCTCAATACTTTGTTATATATCCTTTGTTGGCAATGACAGAGGTCAAACGTTTTCTGTAAGTCTTCACAAGGTTGGCACACACTGTTGCTGGTATGTTGGCCCTTTCCTCCATGCACATCTCCTCTAGAGCAGTGATGTTTTTGGGCTGTCGCTGGGCAACACGGACTTTCAACTCCCTCCAAAGGTTTTCTATGGGGTTGAGATCTGGAGACTGGCTAGGCCACTCCAGGACCTTGAAATGCTTCTTACGAAGCCACTCCTTCGTTGCCCGGGCGGTGTGTTTGGGATCATTATCATGCTGAAAGACCCAGCCACTTTTCATCTTCAATGCTCTTGCTGATGGAAGGAGGTTTGCACTCAAAATCTCACGATACATGGCCCCATTCATTCTTTCCTGTACACGGATCAGTCGTCCTGGTCCCTTTGCAGAGAAACAGCCCCAAAGCATGATGTTGCCACCCCCATGCTTCACAGTAGGTATGGTGTTCTTTGGATGCAACTCAGCATTCTCTCTCCTCCAAACACGACGAGTTGTGTTTCTACCAAACAGTTCTACTTTGGTTTCATCTGACCATATGACATTCTCCCAATCCTCTTCTGGATCATCCAAATGCTCTCTAGCAAACTTCAGACGGGCCCGGACATGTACTGGCTTAAGCAGGGGGACACGTCTGGCACTGCAGGATCTGAGTCCCTGGCGGCGTAGTGTGTTACTGATGGTAGCCTTTGTTACGTTGGTCCCAGCTCTCTGCAGGTCATTCACTAGGTCCCCCCGTGTGGTTCTGGGATTTTTGCTCACCGTTCTTGTGATCATTTTGACCCCACGGGGTGAGATCTTGCGTGGAGCCCCAGATCGAGGGAGATTATCAGTGGTCTTGTATGTCTTCCATTTTCTAATTATTGCTCCCACAGTTGATTTCTTCACACCAAGCTGCTTGCCTATTGCAGATTCAGTCTTCCCAGCCTGGTGCAGGTCTACAATTTTGTTTCTGGTGTCCTTCGACAGCTCTTTGGTCTTCACCATAGTGGAGTTTGGAGTGTGACTGTTTGAGGTTGTGGACAGGTGTCTTTTATACTGATAACAAGTTCAAACAGATGCCATTAATACAGGTAATGAGTGGAGGACAGAGGAGCCTCTTAAAGAAGAAGTTACAAGTCTGTGAGAGTCAGAAATCTTGCTTGTTTGTAGGTGACCAAATACTTATTTTCCACCATAATTTGCAAATAAATTCTTTCCAAATCAGACAATGTGATTGTCTGGATTTGTTTTCTCATTTTGTCTCTCATAGTTGAGGTCTACCTATGATGACAATTACAGGCCTCTCTCATCTTTTTAAGTGGGAGAACTTGCACAATTGGTGGCTGACTAAATACTTTTTTGCCCCACTGTATTTCCAACTTTGGCATTTGGTCTCAAATCAGAAGTAGCACATTTTGTACTTGCCTGCTTTGTTGATTTCAATTTAAACTTGATCATAAAACTCATCAACCTTCTTCTTTTCTGAATCAATGGTTGGAGCATAAACCTGGATCATCACATAAAGAGTTGTCCATGAAGTTTAATTGCTATTATTTGGTCATAATAGCTTTGTTGCCCAGTATTGTTCTTGATATAACCTTCCTCACTACAAAAATCTTTTTTGTTTTTCACATCTAGTAAGCAGTGTGATTTTCTTGCTAAAAGTGTCCAATCCCAATCAATTCACTGATGTCTAAGAAGTCACTTTCTAGTCATTAATTTATTTCATTTCTCACTGTGTTGAGCTTTCCCATGTTCATGCTACTTATGTTCCATGTTCCCACTGTGAGCCTGACTATGCAGCTTCAGATTTTTCTGTATAGCAAAATCATGTCCCAAAGGCTTTAATTTATCCACATCATAAATACCATTAGTGCTTCAAAAAATCCTCACCTCTTTCTCAGTAGTAAGTTGATGCCATCCAACCTGAGGGGCCCATCATCTGGTACTGTATCATCAATCATTTTCTATTTTCTATCCAAGTAGTTTTCTTGATAAAAATGCAGGAGTGGTTTACTATTCTTTTCTCCTACACAGTATACATTTATTTCCTTGTAATTGTTACTATAGTGATCAACCACCTCCAACATCTTCCTATATTTTTGTGCCCAATAGAGATGCCTGCTTCCTTTGGCTAGACAGCTAGACTGATCTTAGGTGTTCCTGTTAGAAATATGTACTCAAGTTCCCAGCATTTTTCCTTATCTTTGAAATCCACCAATCTGTGTACAGTTGAGATATTAGTTTAAATAATTATGAAGATATTAATTTGTTTTGAATTCCGGAATGGAATTTTAGTCCATCCATACAAAAATGTAGTCCTACTTAATTCCAGACTAAATTTCAGCAGGCATGGCTGAAGAGAACTCATAATTATAATAATGTTAAGTTTAATTAACCCTAAAGACATGAAACCATTCCAGCCCCTTAGAATACAGCTGCACATTTCATCTGTATGTAGAATTGTTTTCTTATTTTTTGCCTACAACTCACACGCAGGCCACACCCACCATGGCTCTACAAAGGCAAAAAACATCGCAATATATCACGATATGTGACGTGACACGATCGAGTTTGACACCTATGTTCTAGGGTGTATTAGAATTGAGTAACAATATGTCAACATAAGTAGAGCACATATGTAATGGAAAAAGTCTTACTTGCTGCAAAAAGTTGGTGAGCCAGTCGTGTTTTTATTAATCTTGTGGATCGCTTTCCCATATCTTTCAGAATGAATCTTTAATCAGAATTCTGTTGTAGTTATAGTGAAATTTAGAAGCATTAAATCATCTGTGTTTGCTCTGTGTTAGGAGACTGACTTACAAAAGCAAAACCCAGGCAGAATTAGCAACTGAAATGATGAGCTCTTTGATTTGATAAACCAAGCAACTCAGAATGGATCATACAGTTATGGGAAGGGATTTTGCATAACATTATGAATCATCTGTAACAAATCAAACTTCATTTTTTTTGTATTGAGTCACAAGAATCAATTGAAAGTGGAACTCTTAGTATGCTAGTCAAAAACCCAAAATAGACCTCAGTTAGGAAAGAGTCATACATCAATAGGGTATGTGAAACAACATGGAAATTTCTTATACAGAATATAAGCTGTGTTCCCCAAATGTTAACTGGGATAAGGATATCTACAAGGATAACCAGGTATTTACCAGCATATTAGTATGAGTCTGGAGTAATGCAGGATATTTGCAACCTGTCTGACAGCCAGTACTTGCTAATAATATTTAGTTGTGCTTAGACATTATTCATATTAGCTGTGTACGTTTTTGGGCATCAGCAAAATGTTTTCAAAATGTTATCTGTTGTATTGGGCATTAGCAAAATGTTTACAAAATTGTTATTCGTTGCATGAATGAAATAAAATAATAGCAGTAAAAAAAACATTCTACTCTGTCCTCTATTCCTTAACAATTGGATATTAATAGGCCAATTTGGTGTAGCATTGTACAGCTGTAGCTCATAAGATGAGGAATTCTGTTACAGATATTGAATGATACGTATGATAATCAGTAGGACCACTCCAAGAAAAAGAGGCATAGTTTTAGACCTATATATCACCCCTTGTTCAATCAGTGTTTGATCACTTGGTAGCAAATAAAAATTCTTCGCCAGCTATGATTAGATATACCAACTACATAGATTCTTCATGATTTTATTTTATTTTATTTTATTTTTAAAAGGGCTTCACCATTATGTCCAGCAATTGGAAATTATATCAGTTGAATTCAAACACATCTAGACCACGGGTGTCAAACTCGCCACGTCACATGATGTGTCACTATGTATCGCGACTTTTTTTGCATTGCCGGAGCTGGGATGGGTGCAGCCTCCATATGATGCAAGCAGCCCGTGGGCCAGCAGTTTGACACCCCTGATCTAGACAGTAGTATGCAGATGAAGGGTAATTGATAATACTGCATGAGAATTTCAATACATATGAATGGTGTAGATTGAACCAAACTGTTTTGAGATCTTGTGATTTTCCTAAAATATTTGCTCACAGATTTTCATAGCTTTTACATTTGTTAAAATTGATACATTAAAATGATGATGAAATATGATCTGGCCTAGCTACCCAAAGAGAATACTGCCTATTTTCTTTTTCGCAGGATGATGTTCAGAGAACTTGCAAGGTCATATGAAACAGATTTTGCTGAGAGTTATGTGAGGCATGCTGCAATGATTGTGCAATATTTTTTCACATATGCAGGAAAACATGCATCATGTATTGCTAAACATTTGGGGAGTATGTTTATATAGCTTTTGTGTCAGTGGTGAGCCTCTGAACGTGGCCTCCAAATTGGGCTATTCAAACTTGCCAGTGACATCACCAAACAGCTGTGTTACACTCTTCTTAAAATAGCATTAAACCTTTACATTTTAAAAGATTTTTTTTTCTTTGCAGGGAACTAGAATACATAATAAGCATCTGCTGGCTATGCAATTAATGTCATTTGTAAGGAAGGACCTTCATGATGCACTAGGGCTTCAGCATTCTTAAATTATGATTCCTTTATTGCACTCATGGGATAAATTCTATATCCCCCAGATGCTTATTATGTATCTTCTATGTCCCTTAATTCCTATTAGCTGGATTAGCAGTTGTTGTGGATGTGAAGGTTTATGGTAATTTAACTGGGACTGTTCTTGCAGATCAATAAATAAACTTTGGGAAACTTAACCATCTGTATTATCTTTCAATTTTGATGTATTCAGTGTGCCCCTAGTTTAACAGTATGCAAAAAATGTGTACTTATAGATGTTTGGGATACACATATTAATATAACTGATTTCAAAAAAATAGCAAAAATTACTTAATGCTAATCGTTAGGCTACTACATTGCAATGGAAATGAATAATAAATCATTTTTTACAATTACTATTATTGCTCCCAGTAGTTAGCATCCATACTGTATTACAGGGAGATCCTAAGCATTAAAAGGAAAACACACTGGCTCTTTAAATTTCTCATTCTTATTTAAAATGTATGAAATGAAGGGTGTATCTATGTTTTAATGTACATAATGTCTAGTTACAAATGGGTTTTGAGTTTTTACATACTATTACTGAACCCAAGAAAGAATAAGACAACATAGATTTGTAGAACATTTTATAACATTTTTCCTTAGATTATAGTTTGGAGTATATATTTTTCATAGTTCTTTCCATAGGTTTGTCTCAATTTTTTGCATCTGTTTTATCACATGGTTTTTAATTTGTTCCATCTCTATGTTCATATTTTAGCACAGTCTACAAATATGTCCTAGTAGATTAGTTTTGAATAAGTATTTCAAATCCTGTCATATTTCTCAAAGTCCTTTGATCTCTTTTAAGATCACTTATTATTTATTTTTTATTTTTTCAATTATAGATGCTTGGGATACACATATTAATGATAAATGATAAATTCTTTCTTCTATACAAAGACAGACCAGTTGTGAGATTAAAAAAATACATCTGACAGGAAGTGATAAACATATTTCAAAATAATTACAACAAATTATAGGGAAAAACAACTTGAAACATAAAGAAGTCTGAAACACTCTTGGCTAAAAGTTATTGTGATAATTAAAATGAATACATTACTCAGAATAAACTTTCTATTCTAAATGATCCTGTTTCCAGTTTCAGAGAAAAACTTGCAAGATTGGCAAAGAATCAACAAATTCATATGGAGCAGGGAAAACTAACAAGGTGATATAAAAGTTTACTAGATTCAGAGGAAAGAGACAGCTTAGCATTCCCTATTGTAATATAGAGCAATTTGCCTTTCGTGGATAACAAAATGGATAAAATTTTCAAACACTAAAATATCAATAATAGAAAGAGCAGTTCTGGCTAATGAACGAAGGAATTCAAAAATGTTTTCTTATAGAACTCAGAGGCAGCCTCAGAACTATTCAGTATAAATTTCTTGGGACTCTGTTCAGCATGCTCTGATTCCAGTTAGTTAAGGCTGGAAGCTAGTGTGATCTCCATAGGCACACACCTCCAGAGAGACACTTAAATTGCTGACTTCAAAATTACTAGCTTCAATTCTGAGCACGTTTTAGTTTCCTGACCCTTCGAGATACCTCCATATCTACATGATATACAAGAAAATTGCAGATCTACAATCCTAAGACTTATCGTTACCATGGCTTAGAAACCCGGGTTTCATTAAAGTCCAATCAGGTGAAACAAGCAATCCTTGACATAGTTTTTCGAAAAGAGCTTTGTGCTCAGTAATCAGTATCATTCTTATCGTTGTGCTGCATCAAAATGCTGCATGTGGCACAGTACAACTCAAGAATGATAACTAGTTAAAGTCAGTTAAAGAATTCCAACAGGTGGGGGTTTAGGAAGAGAGCCTTCTCTGCCATTTGCCGCCTTGTAAAATATCCTCCCCACAGAGGTAAGATAGGCCCTCACTATCCTAGCCTTCTGCAAAGGAATTAAACTATGGCTTTGCAGCCTCATATGGGGAACTCAGCGGTGCATGCAGCCATGGGGCTGGTTGTTGTTCTAAGAGCCCTCCCTTTGCCTTTTAAATTAATTTCTAACAGCAATTATATTTTTTTCCATTTCTCATCTTTAGCAACATTCTACCAAGGTAAGAAATTCACTCTTATTTTCCCTGCCAAATACAACTACTTTGGTCTTTGAAACCTTAATGGCCAGATCCATATTCCTCTATCTCATATTAGCTGCAAATCATTTGGGTTCTCAAACAAAAATATTTGCATACAAAACTACACATATCAAACCAACTTATCTCTAATGTCACCACAAGAATATCTTATACATTTATTCAAAGTACATAAAAAAGGGAGGCAGGACATATATTTCTTTTACTTGCTACTAATACTTGTAACAGGTATTTATTAGTCAACACTTTGTGATTGTGTTAAGTTTTATTGGGTTTTTTTCAAATAAAAAAGAATTAGAAGAGACTTATTAACTACAAAATAATTTGACACTTGTGTTAAAATGCTAGATAGTTGCAAAAAAACAATGCTTGATACTGAATATAAAAGTTTGTGAATGGCCATATTTGGCCTCTGAATTGTATGCTGGAAGAAATATTCTAAAAGCAGGGTGGGGTCAGTAAAAATAAGTGGTTGAACTTTTAATAAAAATGTATTTGATTTAATTTAAATTCAGTTAACACTACCTATTAAAAGCAAATAATATTTATTTACTACTTCCATGTTTTAGTAAGATTGAAAATTACAATTACAAAATTACAATTCACTTCAATTTTTGAGACTCTCTGGGTCAAAATACAAAGCTTTCACAAATTGCATGATGACCAAAGACATTAAATTGCATACTTCCATTTTACAAATTTATAGATGACAATGCATGCTGTTTCAAATAAATATAAATATAAATTTATATAAATATAAAATTTATATATATATAAATATAAATAAATCAAAGCCCTGATGCTATTCAAGCATTTGTAAACCAATGCTTTTTTTATAAGGAAAAAGATAGCAACCAAAGGAAAAATAAGAATGTGAGATTTTTATGTTAAGGTAATTGAAATGGGAATTAATAGATTGATGCCTAAGCATTTGACTTAATATAGCTTTTCCTTTTAAAAACAAATGGTTCATTGTGTGGTCATCTCCTTTTTTCTCCCTTGATATGTCTTTTAATAACTATCCACTACAATGCAAAAAAGAAGCACTTTGCTGCCTGCTTAATACTTTTTCAGATGATGATTGCAGATCTCTAATCAGCACTGCTTAGAAAAAGATTTTATAGTATGATTTTATAGGATAAATTTGAATTTAAGCCATGATGCCACCATGGATCCTCTACCTGAATTTCTGCCCACAGTTGTGACAATCATTTTGAAAACTCATCCAATTATACTACATCCAGGCAGTTACCTAGGTAACAACCATACAGTTTGAATAACCGGGACTATACACATCACAAGAAATAAAAACAAATGGCAGTATTCCCAGTTTCCCAATACATGTTAATTGTAAATTGTTACTGAAGGTTGTTTTTAAATTTAGCATCTAATGCAGTATAAAATATAGCATAGGTATTTATCATATTGAAAATCCATTTGATATAAACAGCCTTTTAGATACTTTGTCTTTTTTTAATGTTGCAGTGCAGATCTTTTCTTCATAGCATAGCATTGGTAAAACTTGGGAACTAGAAGCTGCATATGGAAAGATATGTCAGAATCTTTGCAGCAGAGGCCAAATTCGGACAATGAAAGAGGAATTGGTTTAGAAGTTAATAAAAAAAAAATCTTGAGAATGAATATAATAAAATATTGCAAAAATTTCTGCTTGTGTATTTATATAATTTGAGTATATTAGATATATAGTAAATGACTTTTTTTCTTCTGTTCAATCATGCCAAATTCTTGGACAAATCCCTGCAGTTTTCTTTGCGAAGTTTTCAGAAGTAGTTTGCCATTGCCTCCTTCCTAGATCTAAGAGAGCCTGACCGTTCCAAGATCACCTAGCTGTCTTTGTGCCATAGATGGAGCTAGATCTCAGGGTCTCTTGGTTTTTTGCCTGATGTGTTAACCACTATACCAAACTGCATCTAGAATGATCAAACCAACCCTGAATCCCATTAATTTTCAAAGCCAGTATGTTTATTCAGTTTGGTACAATAATAAACTTTAAAAAAGCTATTTGAAAACCTGGCATAGTAGAGATTTTGCTCTCCAATTCAGTAAATAGGTAGAATTGGAAATTAGAAGCTTAATATTGAAAGATATGCTGGAACCTTTGCAACAGAGGTCAAATTAGGACTGGAAGAAGTATTGGTTTAGAAGTTAATAAAAATGAATGTAGGAAAATATTTATTACAAAAATGTCTATTGCTGCTTTTCACAGAGTGACAGATTTATAGCTCTAATCTGAAAAATTGCCAGTGACTGCTGAAATAATAAATCTGTGAAATTTCAAGATTTCTTTTAATTACCTTGTACTTTATATATTAGATCCAAACTTCCTTTTTAATCATACTTTTTTCATGCCTAAGAAAGACATCCAGAGTTCAGTTCTAATTTGCATTTATTGTAATTTAAATTGAATAATACCATTTTCATAATGGATCCAGTAGCATCAAGTAGAGGATTTTTCGGGGTGGGAGGAGATTGCCTTCAAGTTAGTGCTGATGGCTGGCAACTGCTTGGACCACTGACTGCAACTTTCTTGGCAGTATTTTAAGACATAATTTGCCATTGCTACCTTCTTAAGGATGAGAGAGAGTGACTGGCCCAAGGTCACCCATCTGGCTTCATGGCTAAATGGGACTAGGACTCAGTTTTCTGGTTTCTAGCCTGGTGCCTTAACCATTGCACCAAATTATCTCTCAGTATGGTTTTTTTTTATTTATCTAAAATGAAATTTAAAATTAAACTTTAATTTCAATTTAAAATGAAAGAAAGCTAGAGGACTTTTCTCAAGGCCAGCCTTTCTCAATACAAGCCACTTCACAGGAAAAACAAGAGGCAGGAGGATTAAGTATGTTCACTATCTTATATGTAATTATATATTAAAATGGTGGAATAACAAAAATAGCAATATCTTTAACACCATCAGACATCAACATCTGCTTATCCCAGGTCCTTAGTAAGGACTCAATATATGAATAAAAATGCCAAAACCAATCTCAACTTCTTGCAGTGAACCTTAATAATATTAATAGCCAAAAAGAGAAAATACTGAAAATGGAAGGTAAATAAAATCAAAAGTCTGTATAAAAAAAATCACCATAAATAACTGGGCATCCTTTAAACCAATAGCATTAAGCACACTGAAGTCAAGGAAAAGATTAGAAGTGAAGAAGAAAGAGTGAAGAAAATCCTAAAGTCCAAATTAAGTTGAACAAATGTCCTCAAGGAAATAAACACCTGGCAATTCCAGACATTAGATACACAACTGAAGTAGTGCACTGGACTTAAGCAAACTTAAAGCCCTAAATAGGAAGATCAGAAAAATCATGATAATTATGCCTTTCATCCATTCATCTACTTACAAAGGAAAATATGTGAGTGTGAAATGTTGCAAATATGTCAGACAATGAAAAAGAAAAAAGAGCATTGGAAGAATATCTGAACAGCAATGAAGAAAATGCACTGAAGTTAGTATACCAGGAAGGATTACTGACTATTGGAGAGATCAAAATTGCCTACAAGAAGGATCAAATAATAAAGGACCAAAGAAACATGGGAAAATAAAATATTACAAAGCTGGTATGTTAAAAAAAATAGCAGGCAAAGCAGATAATAACAAGACCATGGCTAAGATCAGCAAAGCTAAAAAAAGAGACAAAGGGCTGATTCTGGCTGCACCAGACCAAGCCTTAAGAACAAATGCACACAACACCAGAATTGAGAAGACAGCAATAGACAACAAATGTTGACTCTGCAAAGAATCTGAAAAATTAGTGGATCACCTGGTTAGCTGCTGTAAGAAGATCACAGAAACTGACTACAGCAGACAAAAGACAAAGTAGTAATAATGATGCATTGGAAGATCTGCAAGAAATATTATTTGCTTGCAAGCAAGAACTGATAGGATCATAAAATACAGAAAGTCATAGAAAATGAAGAAGCTAAAGTGCTCTGGGACTTTAGAATTCAAACAGAAAGATATCTTTCACATAACACTCCAGACTTAACAATTGCCAATAAGAAAGACAAAAAGGTCTGGATAATGGACATGGCAGTACCTGGAGACAGCAGAATAGAAGAGAAAGAACTGGAGAAGATCACAAAATACAAAGACCTGCAAATAGAAATAGAATGAATGTGAGAGAAGCAAGCAAAAGTAGTACAAATAGTAATAGAGACCTTGGGTACAATCCCAAAACAACTGGAGTATCACTTGAACACTATTGGCATTGACAAATTTGCCATCAATCAGTTGCAAAAGACAGCTTTACTCAGAACATTGAAGCCTGGCATTCCACAAGCAATTCCATCAACAGATACATCGACCTACAACCAGCCTATAAGCCCATCATAATCCAACCACACAGCCAACCAGAAACAGCACCAACCCTCAGCCAACCCATGCAAGCCCTCGCCAACCAGCACTTCACCTCCCAATGACCCTCACCTGATGTAACTTCTCCATCACAAAACCCATCACAAGACTCACTGGTGACTCACAGCTGACCCATCACAAGACCCTCACCTGACATGACCTCACCGTTACAAAACTTACTGACCACACAAAGCCCTTATAAACAGAAGAACACTGACATCCCCCAATGTTACCTAGCTTGGCTCGGAAACCAACTCACAAGCTTGGAGAATAAATCTTCACTCTTACTCAGAACAGTTTACATCCTGTGACCATATCTATAATAACATCAAACATCCAGATCTGCCTATCCCAAGTCCTTGGGAAAGACTTGATAGGTAGACGAAAATTCCAAATCCAGTCTGAACATATGACTTAGTATGCGGCCAACCATAATAGTAATAATAATAAGATGGATGGCAATTAGAAAATCTTCAAATTGACAGTTTTTTAATCTGTCATTTACAAAGGGCCAGACTGTTTGATCCGCATATATACTACACCAATACATTGCTATATTCTAAGTTCTTGGGAAGAACCCAATGCATATGACGGCCAATACCAGTAAGGAATGGTTAGGTAAGCCATTGCCAGATCTTCTGACTTTCTATAAGGATTCATCTAGTCAATATTATTTTAACATAATCAAAAAGTAGAAGAGGAAATCTTTAAAATAATGGTCTTCATTCCTCAGAGTTCAGAGGCTCTGAATATATACATATTCAAATACATATACATATGAACATATACATATTCAAAACTAAGACAGGATTGGAATTCTTAAATCACAATTGATATCTCTTTTGCTGGAGTATTGGTCATTGGACTAAAGATGTTGTTTTTCAATCTACTTTTCTTTATTTCTAATGACAAAATGACTAACTAGCTGGCTTCCAAGTACTCTGTCTAATCTATATTGTTGGATCCTTGTAGTTTTTTTCTGACAAATAAAGATATTTAGCTTAATTTTTATAAAATCACACTCCATTGCATATGTGCATATAAAAAAAATCCATAAAGGCTTGAAGAAATATTATGATTTAAATTTTGAGTTTTGTCTTGAGGGCCGTGGACATGGTCCATGGCCACAAAAGGTATTTAAAGGGGATCCATGGTGAAGAAAAGGCTGAGAATCACTGCTCTAGAATATAGCATTTATGGTACTGGTGGTTGTTTTGTGTTCTACAAGTTATTATTATGCTTTAGAAAATCAGTGAACTTTCATGCAAGTAAAGTGCTCAGCTCTCTCAGTGTTATTTGGCTTTATATTCTGATTTAAGGAAACCATAAGCCTTCTAAAACATATATTTGAATACATAATTCCTCTCAATAGTTAAGAGCAAACACATTAATTTTATGTGAGTGTGTACATCTACTGTATAAACTGATAAATTAAGAAATCTTAGGAAGAATTCCAATCTAAAAATGTTTCAAGAAGTGCAAGCCAAGTAATATTGTAGTACAATGTGCAAAGATTAGCATATTCAAATATTCTTTACTTGCCTGTGAAATCATAACATCAGGATCAGAGAAGAGCAACCAATGTGATAAGGAGCCTAGAGGAAAAACTTAGGGGTAATAGTTACAGTTGTTGAGTTTGTTTAGCTGGGAAAAGAAATACCTAGGGGGAAGCACAATAACTTTCTTCAAGTATATGAAAGGCTGTCTTACAGAGGATGGGGCAGATTCATTCCAAGTTGTGGAAGAGAGAATGAGCAATAGTTAATATTACAAGGACACAAATTTCAGTTGGACACCAAGAAAAAAAATAAAGAGCTATTCAACAAGGAAATAGAAGTGGTGAACTGGAGTTGGACTAAATGATCTGCAAAATCCATTATAAGCCTTATATTCTATGTCACAAAGGTGGGGTTTTTTTTCAAATTCTATTTATAGTCTATGACTGTGTTATCAGAAGTTGTGAAGAAATCCCCATTTACAAATGTGGTTCTGGGATAATTCATTTCGTCCAAACATTTAATGTCTCTTGCAGGAATTCTTAGCATTCCTCATGGTCTCCTAGATAGTGAATACTGGCCATGTTAAATACTTTTTACTACATCATTTAAGTCTCCTGTTCATACATTCAAAAGTTAACAGTATTTTTCTCCCAAAGCATAATGGTAATGATTTACATCTATCATGCATTAGTGATATTGGTTAAGGTAACAAGAAAAGAAGACTCCTAATCTTTAAAATCAGCAGATATCATGAATGTATAAGGAATGAGCAAGGAGTGTATTTGTATGCGTTTTTATGTGTTCTATCTCATGAATAATAGAAGAAAATTCAGTTATCACATGTTTGAAAAAAAGCCAGTTGGATTCTAGTAATACAAATTTAAAATCGATGCAGTTAGCTTAGTCTGTTTTCATCCTTGCATACACGGACATACACATATGCATACACCCACAGAGACACAGGATTTATATTTATAGTCTCTCAATTCATTCATAAAGAATTTGTGCTAAATTCACAAATATCTAGAATACTTTTAGAGAGAAAATAATGTTCCAACAGCTAGATAACAGAAAGCAAGAATATTTAGTCAAACTGGTTTTTGTGAGTTTTTTTTAATCTTTGTCCCCCTCCTATTTTCTCTAGTTGTAAAAATTACAGTGATTACACATCATAAAGCCTATCTGTAATAAAACGCATCAGCTGGCCAAGGTTTTCATCGCTCACTCAATAATCCATTAATACAGCAATGCTGCCCAGGCATCTTTATAATACCAACTCAGAGGTAATTTTAATCAGCTAGACCAGCTGGTATTTAACAGCAGCTGCTGGAGATGCCACAAATATACTCAATAGCTGACATCTTTATTTGCAGTTTTTCAAGGGTAGACAAGATCTCCCCATAGTTACTTAGATTAGGTTTTCTAAAAGAATATTGTGTATATGAAGGTAATATGACTCAGTGCAGAAAGGGTTAATGGAACATACGTATTTTATGCAAATATTTTTAAAGAAAAATAAAATAGTTTTACTGAATATGCTATTTTTGTTAATAACCAGTTCAATAGAAATGTAACAGAGCATCATCTTTTTCTTTTATCAAAGCTTTTTTATAATATATATCATAGTTATGCCAATCACTATATTTCAATAATAGCACATCTTAGATGTGTTCAGAAGTGAAGTCTAACTATATGCAATGGTTTTTTCTTCTTCTTTAAGTACTATCTTTCATTTAAGTTTAGATATGCATTTCACTTTGTGAAATATTGAAGCTATTGAAGCTTTGTGAAATATTGAAGCTATGAACCTTGGATGCCTTTTTCATCCAAGGCATATTCTGTGGAGAGAGTGGGGATGGGAACAAGAAAGAAAACATGAAGAAAACACTCACATAAATAAAAATTTAATTATGATTGAGCAAACGTGACTAACAAATCTATAATAAAACATTGGCAATTAAGGCCTGTGTTAGAGTCCCCATACCTCTCTTTTTCTAGGAAGTTGACTTATGACCCAAGTGATGATTGCAAAAAACAAAAGAAATTTGGATGGAATCTAGTACATAGTATTTGCTTGGTTAGACTACAGAGCTTGCATTTTGTTACATGGAAACCAATACGATTTATTAGACAGGGTTGTCAAAATACAGTATGAGAATTCTTATAAGAATTATTTATATAAGTATTTTTCTAGGTTAAATAAAAATTACATGCTTTAGTATTGAGGTGTACCATCTCATTTTGCAAAATTCATCGTTTGTACATATGCAGCTTGGATATAATAGAACTTAATAGCATGTTAGACAAATAAATATACAAACTTCAGTTATGTACAATCTTATTAGCAATAACATTATTTCTGATAAAAACATTTGCTGTTCAAGTACCAAGATTTTGAACCAATATGTTTATTAGTATTTCATGTTTAATCTACTAAATATTTTTATTTGTTAGGATTGCTTATTTCCTTATTACAAACAAGAATTTTGAATGCATGTTTTTTATCTACAGTGACGTAATATTAAACTCAAAAAGTAAGAGCTATTTTTTATACTTTTAAAATACTATATTTAACTTAAAAATAGCATGTACTTTTTCTTTGCTGTGATAAGTGTTTAAGTTTGTATAGAGTGTTTGACAACAGACAGTTTGATATATTGCTAGGCACAGCAGTAGGTTGGACTTGAGTGGTATTAGCTTTCAGTGTTTTGATTAATGGTAATTGTTGTGATGAAAAGGCATGTTTTATGTACAACTCATATTTCTGGAAAACAGAAGTCAACTTACAAGATCTGTAATTACTATTCTGAGTTAGCATATAAAAAGAGCATAGAGAACATACTGACAGGGCACAGTGGGGTTCTTTGTATGTGGGTTTGTTTAGGACTGTGTTTCATTAATATACCATTTTAAAAGTAAGGAAAAATGTTTTGCGGTCTTCTTAAACTGTATAGAATTTGAATTCCAAGGTATATTTTTATGTAAAGATGTCATTTTATCTTGCCTTCATAGCTAATAGAACTGAGAATTGTAAGATAAATATTTTTAAAAAGTCATATATAATAGAAATGTTTTGTAGAAAAACAAAGCAGCTTTCTTGTTGTCTCATAGATGATATAGTACATTTTTATTTATTCTTCATACTGGTTTTTAAGGATTAATTTGTTTAGATTATCCATTATTTTAAAATAATGTTAATAAGTTAACTAGAGGTGTGTCCATTAATTCAATCTTGATAAGGCTCATTGATAGCCTTAAGAACATGCAGTTGAAACTTAATAGCACATCAGGCTTAGAACTGTGTGCTTTGTGTGACCAGTATTACTAAAATCCTGTTCAGTTAGAGTTTACACCTTACTGAAACCAGTGAGATTCATGTGGCCAGGTTTCCAGCCAGTCTTTAAATTATTGAATATTATTGATTTTTAATTCATAAAATTAATTTTGGTATAATAAAACAGTACTCTTTTACTACGTTTCTTAGTGACATTAATCTTGAGATCTTTGCCCTCTTCATACTCCTTTTTGTTGTATGTCATGTTATAACATATGAACATTTAGTATTCTATGTTAAAACAGATCTATAGAATTGTTCCCTAAACAGGTTTTATATAAATAACAATAATGATATCAAAGTTGCAGAAAGGCAGGTATATTTTTAATTTCAGTGACAAATTTATAGTTGGCAGTAAGACAGTTAAACCATAAGGGAAAAGAAGGAATTAAGACATTTTGATAATAGCACAATATGAAACTTATTAGAATTTGCCTAAAAATTTAGCTCACAGTTCATTCTCTGTTCTGTATTTGGGTGAGAAATAAAACCTACAAAGCATGAAATTGTACTGTTACGAAATAATTTATTTCAAAGAGTAAATTATCTAATTTCAGACTGAACTGGCTTGGAACTGTGTGTTAGAAATCAGGTAGTTTACTTAATAGCAAAATAAAAATTAATAGAAATATTCTTAAGCATCCTTAAATCTATGTTCTGAAAATAATCCCTCCCTACACCCTGCTCTTGGTTTCATTGCAGTTACTAACCATGTATCATCCTTTATTGAAACGAACTTTATTTAAGTAGCATAAACTTGTTGGATGGGCTTCAATTAAATGATGATTTGTTAATGCAAATGTGTAGCGAATGACTGGTAGTACATCTGTCTCTTCATCCATAGGCCATTACTGTGGAGCATTAGCACATGATTGTGAAAAACTGAAATCATTACATGCAGGTAGTACATATTCAATCAATTCTGACCTTATGTCTCCGATGAAATAAAAAAACCCTAAGTAATGTAAATTATATTTAATTTGTAATTGGGGGGAAGGGGAATCTTGGAATATCTGTGTTTCAAGCTGTTACATGATGTGAGGTGACTGCAATTTGGAGATGGCAGTCATTGGTATCTCCAGTGGGAAACATTAATCCTCAGTTACTCCTCCTACCTGGTCTTCCAATCCAAATAGTACTGTTTTGGTTTGTGACATCTCCCCCCTTCTCCCGCTGCCTGTTTTCTTTCAGCATGCAAAATGTTTTAACTTCAATGAAAATGCAGAGATAGAACAAACTTTGTGTGACTCAACATTAGTTAGTTAAGCAGGCAGTTATGACAATTAATACCTCCCCCCAAAACCATACAATTAGCTTCAGTTCCATAAGTATCTAATGAGCCATTTGTCAGTCTTTTGGTGAAATAAACTACTCGATCTTAATTCTCCACTCTTGCAGCAAATAAATAGAAATTACAAAACACCCGGGCACCAATAAAATATAATTTATTTCAGAGGGCATGACAGAACTCTTTACATCTCTAAAATGAACGTGTTATTTACAAACGACTTGTGATACTAATATATAAAAAAGGATTTCAGCACTAACTCCTTTCGTTAGGCAGTAGACTTTTTTCCTGATTTGTTTAATCATTTAAATGTGTAATTACTCCTAAAGGCATGTGAGTTAAAATGACTATTCCTGACATGATTAACTCATAAAGTCACAATGAACCTCACAAGAGATCCTGGGAAATGCCAGGGATCAGCATTCTGCAGCTGAAGGCATTAAGACATTTCAGGAAAGGACAAAGTAATTATTTTCATTATGGAACATTTCTCAGCTTGCTCTATATTTCTGTCCTCTTTAGCCTTGTCAACACAAACCTCATGTGCCAAACAGGGAAGAGAAAATCAGTTCAAAGAACAAACCTCAAAGGCTCTAGATCTTTCTTTGGATTCTATGAAAGTGGGATACTTTTCTGGACCAGCGATAATTTCAATTCTGAAAGTTTGTCTTCAGAATTACTAGGACAATTACAAAGAGAATGCAAGTCAGAAAGCTTCCCTGAAGAATCCAAGATTGCAGATTTTTCTTTCTATAATGGCTGAATTGAGAAAAGGTACATCAGTTTTAAATGCTATTTTCATTAAGAAGGATTTCTTTAGTATATTTGATTTTTTTGCTTCCCCCTCAGATGCCCAAAATGTCTAGCCTTCTCTTTTCCAGAAGAAAGCCATTTTAAAATTATCTGGATTCACTAAAGCAGACCTAATAAAAACAATGGCTGCTTTAACAATTGAAAAAGTATTATGTATGTATAGTGCCTTAAGATATTTATAAAAAGTAATGAAGGTGGAATTAAAAACTCTAATAGTAATAGTAATAAAGACAATTAAAATACTATCAAGGCAATAAACCCCTGGACAATTCCAATCAATAGATATGCAGCTAGAATAGCGGACTGGACTCAAGCAGAACTAAAAGCCCTGCTAGGAAAACCAGAAAAATAATGACAATGAATCATGCTCTTTATTTTTGCTGTGATGTTGGCAGACTTTACTTAACCTAGCCAAATAAGTGGTGTGGAATGTTGCAAGTATATCAAAGAGTTGAAGAAGGAAAAAGGACATTGAACGAGTATCTGAAGGACAGTGAATAAGATGCATTGAGACTAGTATACATGAAGATTTATGAGTACTGGAGTGAAAAAAAATGGTTTACAAGAAAGACCAAATCAAGAATAAAAAAAAGTCAGGCAAAATATTACATGGCCAACACATTAAAAAAATAACAGGCAAAGCAGATAACAAGAGCTGGCAATGGTTAAAAACAGGAAAATTGAAGAAAGAGACAGAGTGGCTAATTCTGGCTGCACGAGACCAAACCTTAAAAACAAATACATACAATGCCAGAATTTAGAAGACAGCAACAGATAGCAAATATCATCTCTACAAAGAAGCTGAAGAAACAGTGGATCACTCAGCTGTTGCAGGAAGATTGCACAGACTGAGCAGCATGACGAAGTAGCAACAATGGTGCATTGGAAGAAATATGATTTGCCTGCAAGCCAGAACTGGTGGGACCACAAAATATACAAAGTAATAAAAAATGAAGAAACTGAAGTGCTCTGGGACATTAGAATTCAAACAGATAAACACCTGCTACATAACAGCCCAGATTTAACAATAGCCAAAAAGAAAGACAAAAAAGTCTGGATAGTGGACATGGTAGTATCTGGAGAAAGCAGAAGAGAAGAGAAAGAACTGGAGAAAATCATAAAATATAAAGACCTGCAAATAGAAATAGAATGACTGTGGCAAAAGAAAACAAAGAAAAAAATAATAAAAAGCATATTTAAAAAAATAAGAAAAATATGTAATATATAAACATGTAAAGAACAAGAAAAAAGTCAAGAAAACAATTGGTCCATTAATGGGAGCAAATAACAAGAAGGTGACGAGTAGCAGACAGAAACCCAAACTGCTTAACTCACTTTTTGCATCTGTCTTTACACAAAAGGAAAAAAAATCCAATATGTAAAAAACTACTGTAAAATGCAGATTAGCACTAGCAATAGCACTTAGATTTATATACTGTTTCACAATGCTTTGCAGCCCTCTCTAAGCAATTTACAGAGTCAACATATTGCCCCCAACAATCTAAGTCCCCATTTTATCAACCTCAGAAGGATGGAAGGCTGAGTCAAATTTGAGCCAGTGAGAATAGAACTGCCAAACTGCTGGCAATTGGCAGTCAGCAGAATTAGCCTGCAATACTGTATTCTAACCACTGCACCACCACGGCTCTTGGAATGCAAGTCAAAATTAGCAAAAATGGTAAGAGAACACCTGTCTACTCTCCACAAGTTCAAATCAACAGGGCCAAATCTGAGGGTTCTGAAGGAACTGGCAGATGTGATCTCAGAACCATTGAACCATATTTTTCAAAGATCCTGGACTACCAGGTAGCTACTGAGTAACTACCAAATGACTGGAAAAGAACTGATGTGATTCTTATCTTCAAAAAAGGAGAAAAAAACGGATCCAGGAAACTATAGACCTATCAATCTGACATTAACACCTGGGAAGATCCTGGAAAAGGTAATCAAGCATCAAATCTGCAAACACCTAGGAGCAAGCAAAATCATAACCAGAAACCAACATGGGTTTGTCAACAACAGGTCATGCCAGACAAATCTTATTGCATTATTTAACAATGTGACAAAATTAGTGAACCAGTGAAATGCTGTGGATATAATTTACTTGGATTTCAGTAAGTCGTTTGATAAAGCAGACCACAACCAACTATTTCATAAGATAGAAACATGTGGGTTAGACAGCATCACACCAGATAGATTTGTAACTGGCTGACCAACTGTACTCAATGTCTTGCCCTTATTGGAACTGCATTTATATGGAGGGAAGAATGCAGTGGGGTACCTCAATGCTCTGTCTTAGACCTAGTACTCTTCAATATCTTCCTAAACAATTTAGATAAGGAGATATAAGGGGAACTTACCTAATTTGCAGATGACACCAATCTGACGGGAATAGCAACACTCCAAAAGATAGGCTCAAGATACAGAGGGAGCTCAACAGACTTGAATACTGGCCCCTATTTAATAAAATTCATTGGTGACAAAAGCAAGGTCCTACTCTTAGGCAAGAAAACTAAATGCACAAGTATTGAATAGGAGATACCGGTACCTGGCTCAATAGCAGTGATTGTGAGAGGGATCTTGAAGTTCTAGTAAACAACCACTTAAATATGAGCCAGCAGAATGCTGCAGTCACCAAAAAAGCTAATGCAGTCCTATGCTGCATGAAGAGAGGGATAGAATCAAGATTATGTGGAGTGTTAATATCACTTTATAATGCCTTGGTAAGACCACACTTGGAATATTATGTTCAGTTTTGGACACCACTGTATAAAAAAGATGTGAAGCTCTACAAGAGTGCAGAGAAGAGCAACAAAGATAATTAGGGGACTGGAGGCTAAAACATAAGGAACGGTTGCAGGAATTGGGTTTATCTGGTTTAATGAAAACAGGGACTAGGGTGACATGATAGCAGTGTTCCAATATCTAAGGGCCTGTCACAAAGAAAAGAGGATTTTCCAAAGCATCTGAAGGCAGGACAAGAAGCAAGGGATGGAAACTAATCAAGAAGAGAAGAAACCTAGCATTAAGGAGAAATTTCCTGACAATTAGAACAAATAATCAGTGGAACAGCTTGCCTTCAGAAGTTGTGATGCTCCATCACTGGAGATTTTTAAGAAGAGATTGGACAACCACTTGTCTGAAGTGATATAGGGCAGACATGTCAAATACAAGGCCTGCGGGCCGGATGCGGCCCGCGAAGTGGTTTCATGTGGCCCACGAAGCCATCTTGGAAACAGCGAGGGAACAGCCCCCGCTGCCTTGGCCCTGGCCCAGGCCAGCAGGGAGCCAATGTACAATTTTGTGGTGGCCATCTACGCTGAAACGCATTCAGTCTTAGCTCCACAAGGCCATCTGGAAACAGCAAGGAACCAGCCCCTGCCGCTTCGGCCCCGCCCCCTGGGTGCATGCTGGGGAGGTGTCACCCTTTGTGAGGAATGAAGAAATGCACCATCGCTTGGAAGTGGCCAGCAAATGGCCCTCACCTACTTCACATATCCGGCTTGATGGCCTCCAGGGGAGGGGTTTCAGCAGGCAGTGGGGCGCTCTCCTCACAGCACTGAGAGGCTGAGCTGGGCGGCACAAATCCCAAAAGAAGCGTGAGGCCGCCCAGCTCCCAGCCTGCCCAGTTTCGGCAGGCAGCGGGGTGCTTTCTTCACAGCACCAAGAGCTGAGCTGGGTGGCGCGAATCTGATGAGAAGTGCAATGCTGCCTAGCCCCCAGCCTGCCCAGTTTCAGCAGGGAGCAAGGTGCAAAGCTGGCGAGCTTCGCACCACCCAGTTCAACCTCTCGGCGCTGTGAGGAAAGCGCCCCGCTGCCTGCCGAGACCGGGCAGGCTGGGGGCTGGGCGGCATTGCGCAGGTAACGTTGACTCTCACGCTGCTCATGGCATCCCCTCCCCCAGAGCCCGCCAAGCCAGATATGTGAAGTAGGTGAGGGCCATGTGCTGGCCACTTCCAGGTGATGGTGCATTTCTTCATTCCTCACGAAGGGTGACACCTCCCCAGCTGCGTTTCTTCCCTGTTTTTCTCCCTCCCTTATCTCAAATATTTTCCCACCACTCTGTACTTAGGAAGGAAGGAAAGAAGGAGAGGGAGGGTCTGAGGGAAGTCCTGCCCTGCTGCCCTTTCACCATCCCCTTGCCCCCTCCTCCTGGCCTATCCTGGGGGTCTCCCATCCTATTGCTTTGGATACAAAGCCGGGTCTCCTCCCATGGAGAGGGAATGGGCTTCCCTCTAACTTTGCCCTTGTACCCATCATGAGCAACCTGGCTAAGGAGAGCAAGCACAGCAGCAGCAGCCTTGAGGAGGAGGTAAGTGCAGATGGGCGCCCCCTTGGGGAAGTGGGGCTGGGCTTGGTGCCGCAGGTGCTTGAGAGCCAGGCTGGGCATTTGACCTCTGCTGCACAGGGCTCCAGGCAGCCCACGCCACCATCCAGCCTCCCTACCCCGCATGGCCTGAGAGGAACAGTGAGGCTCCTCCAGTGGACCATGCCTTGGCACTTGCCCTGGTCCCACCCCCTTCTGCCAGAGACCTCCTGCCCAGGCCCCCACAGGCACCCTTGACGCGAACAATGTAGAGCTGGCCACGCCCACCCAGTAGGCCACACTCACCCTGGCCACACCCACCCGGCCCCCCAAGGGCAACCGCAATGCTGATGCGGCCCTCAATGAAATTGAGTTTGACACCCCTGATATAGGATCTCCTGCTTTAGTAGGGGGTTGGACTAGAAAACCTCCAAGGTCTCTTTCAAATCTGTTATTTTATTATTTAAAGATAGTACCAACAGTCATAGGTGCAATCCCAAAACAACTGGAGCACCACTTGAGCACCATGGGCATTGACAAAATCACCATCAGTCAATTGCACAATGCCACTTTACTTGGAACAGCTTTCATCCTGAAACAATAACTTTAACACCATCAGACATCTGGAAAGGACGATAGTTGGATAAAAATGCCAAATCCAGGCTAAATATCTGGCTATTATATGACCAACCATAATAAAATACATGCTTTCCAAGAACTCACTCATGTTACAAAGCACCTCTTTTAAATGATTTGCATAGTCCTAAGAGACACTTAGAGTTAGATATCTTATTTTCAATCATTCTAAGAAAATAAAAAGAAGTATACTTGGCAGACCAAAGACCAGTCTAGTCTAGTATCTTCTTTATATTCTTGGCAACCTTATGTCTTTCAGCATATGAGAATGCCACTCTTAACTCATACTTGGAGGAAATACTCAGAGAAGCAGTCATCTTGCCAACTGGTTAATATCTTCAAAGAATCCATTGTTAGAAGTACTGTGGCTATAGGCTATTTAATCATTGTTTTAGTTGTTATTAATCGTTGACAACATCATATAGCCTTGTTTAGTCATTGTAAGTTATAGCCTTTTAGTATTTTTAAAGTACAAATTATCTTAGATTTAGCTTAATTTTAAAAAAAATAAAAATTTTACAGTTTTAATGCAATATTATTTGTTTATATTATACACTTATGCTTATATAATAATACTGAAATTGAAAAAAATTGATGTTCCAAAAACATCATGAGCTAAGAGCAAAACAAGGATTTAAAATAAAACATCAATGATAAAGCTAAGACAAAATTATAAAACCATGAACATCAGTAGGTCAATCAAATAAGGCATTCTGTCTTTCATCATAAACCCACTGGAAATTGGTTTTCAAATATTCTGATAGGACAAACAGTGGAGGACAATCTAGTTCAGGCATGTCAAAATGCCGGCCCATGGGCCGGATGTGTCACTCCGAAACTGCGCCTACCCCATTGCCGGCAATGGGGAAAAAGTCACGATACGTTGCGCAACGTCACGTGATGTCGCGAGTTTGACGTGCCTGATCTAGTTACTAAGAGGAAGCTATTTCACAGTGGTGTTACTCAAAAGACGTGCTTATCAGTCTCCTCCCAGTATTCCTCACAGAAATAAAATGAGTTGCACAAGTGGGTGGGCCAATTTTGTTTTCAGCATAAATCTGGAAAGTTTTTTTATAGGAAGAAATAAGTTTTCTTGAGGATTATGATATTTGTTAATAAAAAATTACAAATACAGTATATATGTATAAGTATAAACAAAGCTTTTCCTACAATCTATCTCTGTAGGAATAAGAATAAGTTATTGCAGGCACATCCTTCTGTTCCAGAAAGAGCCATAACTCTTAGCTGGAGCTGGGCAAAGGCTATCCTAGTCACAATCCTCAATTCTTCAAAGGCTATGCTGGCCAGAGCCTCCATCTCTCCATCTGGTAATACTAGGTTTCCCAGAAAGGAACACTTACCCCGAAAATAAGCCCTAGCTTGATTTTGGGGGATGGGCCTAATATAAGCCTACCCCCCAAAAAAGCCCTAGTTTTGGGGCGAGGCGCACGCCTAAAAATCAAGCTAGGGCAGGGGTGGAGTTTACCATTGCAGCCAGGCCTCCCATGGATCGACACTTGCCTCGCCGGCCCACTTCTTTTGCGGCCGAAGGAGCAGCTTCATTCTGCAGCTGAGTTTTGCCTCATTTTATGACTTTTCTTGCCAAGTTGTTGAGTGAATCATTATAATTGTTAAATTAACAACACGGTTGTAAAGTGAATCTGGCTTCCCCATTGACTTTGCTTGTCAGAAACTGATCACATGACCCTGGGAAAGTACAATTATCGTAAATATGAATCAGTTGCCAAGCGTTCTTAAATCTGAAATACAACAGGAATAACCCATAAGGAACCTCATATAAAAAGGTCACATATGCATATGCGCACACACTCTATATTGGAACATTAATTTTGGTTAAAGCTACTGTGAAAAGCACATAGTTATAAAAATGCTGTAATGCTGTCCTTCCAGCATCTCTTTTAAAAAAGCTTTAAAAAATAGATGATATGGTACTTTCAGTAGCAGTTCAGTGGAACTGCTATAACCTCAACCTCAGTTTCCATTAACTTTCTTATTAACTTTCTTTTTCAATCAGGAGTTTCTAACAGTCAGTTTAACTACATGCTACAGTTCATATCGGCCATATCTGTTTATTCCACTAGAATATTTACCCTGTTTTTAAAATGTATTTATTTAAAAGCCGGGGGCGGGGCATTTTAAATATGTATCGGGGTTATTTGGAACCACATTTTTCAATACTCATGATGCTTCCAAACATTCTGGAAAAGAATTATGCAGCAGAATGAAAGTGTCTAAGATCAGAACAGATCACAGAATCACTTTAATGACCAGTGGATATTTAATACCAGAGATATACTTAAAGAAAGTCCAGAAATATAGGCAGAATTCTATCATACCAAATGCAAAAATATTTGTCGCCATACATCTTTACTATTCCATACAAGATCTCCAAATACAGTCCAGACACTACTAACATTATCCCATTCTAAGTGTATTTTAGTACTACTTTTTAAAAATGCCACGGTCATGTCAAATTAAAATTCATCAGTGCTAAGAATATAAATATTGTAGAGATTTAAAGAATTATGATTAACAGTTTTCAGTTCTGCATTCTTCTTCATGAGACTTCTGTCTTGTCTATCTTTAGAAAATGGTTCTTATAACTAATTCTGATTTAACCCTTTGGCTGCCATTTGGGAAAGATTAGCACATTTCAGTTAGAGTACTAGATTAAGATGTTACTCTGGCACTGGGGAAAACTACTGTAGTTTGTCCACCTTCAACTCACCATCTATGGAGATTTTCAGTCATCCAGGTCATGGTTGTCCCAAAGGTTCTTTTTAAAAAGGCAACTGGACTTTGTTTTTCCTTGAGGACATTTCGTTTCTCATCCAAGAAACTTCTTCACTTCTGATTGAAGTCTTGGATGAGAATCTTCAAGAAAAACAAAGTCATTTGCCTTTAAAAAAAATACCTTTGGGACTGGTCACTGGACCAGTCACCCTCTTTTAGTCCAACTTATTTCATAGGATTGTTGCGGTGGGGGACAAATGATAGAAGGCAACATCATTATGACAGTTAAAAGTCTTAAAATAAAAAGTGGGGTCTGAATCTAACAAATAAATTACCATGAGCTGCATACTGTCATTTTACTATCTCTGCAGGAGTATACAATCTGAATCCATAACTAGAAGCAAACTCCAGAGATTATCAACATATTATAATTTTAATTGACTTGATTAGGTGATAGTTTTATTAAATATTTGGGATGAAATGTATAGTAGGACCCTTCAGAACGTGGATGATAAAAGTGAACGGTTGAAATAAAGACATCTCAGCACAATGGAGGGGGAAGCATAAGAAAGAAAGTCAGTGTAATTCTGCCCAAATTATATGAGTTGTAAATTGATATTGAAAATTACTTTAGCTGACTTACACAGTGCTGTTACATTACCTTTTTATCAGTACCAATATTTTCCAAAATCTAAGTGGTTCTTGTTCCTGAATTTGCCAGCCTCATAATATTTGTCTATATAAGAATCTATCCTTGAATAATCAGGCACTCTGGAAGACAGTGGAGAGATAACTTAGAGCATCAAGAGAGGAAGATCAGATGTAAACCTGACCTCATGTTTCAACTTACACTATGGTGACTTCACTCTTATTAATGTTGGAGTGCATCCCAGCCTTTAGAGAGATTCATTCCATTTTGTAGACTGAATTTTGGCAATAATCAAATTTGCTCAAGAATCCCAATTGACAAAATCTATGATGATAACAGAAGAAGAGTCTTGCAATATAATTAATCTCAAAGATATGGATAGAGTGCAGTAGGAGATCCATCCCATTTGAACTGGACCCCTGTCCTACTTGGCTCCTTTGAGAGAAGGGTTAACATAAGATTCAATGGATCAATGTCAGGTACAAGAAATCAGGAAGCAAGGCGGATCAAATGAATACAGGTTTATTACTTGCTAACACTCAAGAATCTGAACTACTAACAGTCAAAGCAAATTGGCGGTAGATAAAAGTCAACAGAATTCAAGGTGGGCTGGACTTAGATCTCTTGTGGGCACAAAGAGTTGAGCCTCTGACTGATGATGCACTTGGCCCCTCCTTTGTGCGCAACCTGGTCATCTACAATCAGTGGTGTGAGGCAGCAAGGTACCGCTTCCTGAAAAGGGACTCCATGGATGCAGCTGTATTAGACCACTATCATCTAGTATGCAGCTTTCCCATTCTGGGAAAGGTTGTTGAAAGAATGTTGGGGTTTTCAGTGTGCTCTAGATGAGCCAATTTTCTGCATCCTTTTCAGTCTGGATTGTGGCCTGGGTATAGGACAGAAACCACATTAGTTGCACTGTTGGGTGATCAGCATCAGGTTTTGGATGAAGAGAGTTTACCCCTCTTCATCCTCTTAGATCTCTCAATTCATTTACTTCCATTGATTCCTCAAAAGATTGAGAATAAGGACTCCTTTTTTTAAATACACAGGGTAGGGCCACTGTAGAGTCTTTCTTTCCTCAACTATTTCACTTTATTTGAAGTCACTGGGAGAGGCCAATGTTAGAAACAGGTTGAAACGTTCTTTTTTCCAGAATTTTTTGGCATTCTTAACTTGGTTCTAGATGGAATAGCACTTTTCCTGAAAGACCAAACCTATCACTCTATAATGAGTTATGGTTAGTGTTAAGTAGGTAATATTGGAGGCTGTATCTGGGGTGATTTTCTTCAGCTTTCGTTGGTGTGCCAGTTGCAACTCTTTCTGGAGCAGAAATGTTGCCCTAGCAAGAGTTTCCCATGTCATTTCGAGGATACGTTATTGCAGTGTGTTCTATAAGGGACTGTCTGTGAATAATACTTGAAAGCTGTAACTGTACAAAATGTAATAACCCTCTTTTTAATGGGTAAGAATTAAATGGGTTCATGCATAATACACGTGTTCTGGACTCTGCATGGGTTGCCTTAGGTTTCTATATTCCTTGTGGAATATGGTAGTGGAGAACTACATAAAATAGATGAATACATATATGCATACATACATACATACATAGAATCTAGTGAGGTTGGTTAAAAATAGAATTCAAATAACTACTTGAAAGTGGAGTTTATTATGACTTACGGTACCATAAGAGGACGTGTGCAATGTAAATGCAAAATAATAATATGAAAACATTGCTTCTGATTTCCAAATTTTCTCTAACCAGTATGAGAGTTTTCTGTTATTTGCTACAAAAAGTTAAACCCAGCTTATCTAAAACTTAAACCACTTACATTCCTATGTTTCTAACAAAGAAATAGTCCCTTTATAAGCCATATTTTCCCTGCTTCCTTAAAAAACTTACTTGTATGATCCTTTTGGGGTTTTGTCCCAGTGGGAGCACTGGGGGCACTCCCTGAGTTATCAAATGTTCATGTAGGTCAGCTGTGAGTCCAACCAATTAAAAAAATATTTCTCTCCCTCTCTTTCCCTCCCCCCCCCTCTCTCCCTCTCCCCCCTCCCTCTCTCTCCCTCTCCCTCTCTCTCCTCAAACACACATTGGGGGGAGATAATGGACTCCCATTAAAAAAAGATTACATCTTCCAAATTGTGCTGAACCCAAACTGACAATGAATCCACAATCCCTGGCCTTGTAAAGTATACATTTCACATGTAACTGTAATGCATGCAATTGTACAAAATCATGATAGAACATTTCATCATGTCTAAATAATGGAAGGTGCATATTGTTTGAATTACTAACACTCGAAACATTCAGTACAAGTCACTTGACATTAATTTCCTTGGTCAAATGTTTTTTGAAATAAGTCTGTTTTGACAAGCAATTTACCAAGTATCTTTGTAGAGAGAGCTAAGCTTGATGGGTTGTTGCATTAGCTACTTGACATTTGTCCCCAGTCAGACCGGATGCCACATGAAAAATTTACTCTGGCAAAGGGCTCCCAGGAATAAACAGTTCTCTAGTGTGGCTCACGGGGGAATCGACAAGGTGAGCGGAACTTCAACTTGTCACGGATGCACTGTTCTGACGAACATAAGTAGATGCTAATGGCTAAATCGTGACAGAATAAAGTCCCACAACCATATGGCTAATTGCCACAACAATATCTTCAGTGTTATTAATCAAGTTTTCATAGTGTGCCATGATAATTGGAATAATTAGAAGCTGCATAGGCATTGCTTTTTTCTCTGTCTCTCTCGCATACACATGCAGACTCTGCAGACAAGCATCTAGAAGAACCACAATTTCTATGCTGCATTATTTAGTGCACATTTTTCAGCAAATATGGTAGTTAATTAATGAAGTCACTGTTTTTTTCATCTGAATCTTTTATTACCAAGAGGGTTTCTTCAGGAATATGTGGATAATTAAATGAGTCTATTGTCTTCCACCCAAAGTGGCTAAATTCCCACCATGCATCTCAGCTAGCTGTAGGCAGTTTATTTTAGAAAACGTATGTCTGTTGTTTTATAAGTCATATGTAAAATAGAATATGACTGCTAGCCTACTTATGTTTGCCCTGGAGTAATCCTAATTGAAATCTATGGGACTTGACTCTGAAGTACTTCATTACCCAATCATTCTTTAACAGGCAGCAAATATAAGAACTACATGCTAAAACTGTGTTGTAAAATTAATAAATCATACATTAAAATGTAGTGAACTTATATGCAGCTTTGTTTTAAAGTTTTTTAATTGCTAAATAGCATTTAAAAAGATTACATGGCATATATTTAACACTGCCAAGTGCAACCTAGCAGTTTAGTTTTAGTACTGTAATAGCTCCAGAATGTCAAAAAAAAATATGCTACATCTGAACTAAAGATATAAATAAAGCATTGATTTAGCATTTTTTTGCTTAGGTGAATGCTTAAATCATCATTGCCATACGTTTTGAATGGTTACTTGGTCTTTCAACAATTGTATAGGCAATAAGAAGCCACCCAGGATTTCCTGGGTACATGCATAAATAATTATTCAACTGGTCAGTATAACTGGAAGATTGATGATAATGACTTTATTCATGAATATATGAAGGCATTATTAGCCAAACTAATGGATAGAAATGGACTGCTGTCTATGGCCTTTTAAGGGCAGTTTAATTTAGTTTCAGAAGTCAATTTAGGCATAACATGAAATATTGTGGTGACAATAAATCCATTCTGTTTCTGCTTTTTGAAAAGTTAATTTTTCCTTGATCAAGAATTTCCAGAACAATATCCTTCAGAATGTTCTATAGGCTTCCTGACAAAGTGGCCTGAGCTACCAAAATTGAAAACAGGCTTTGCTTGAAGCTTAAAGCAGACCTCCCCAACCTGGTGTGTCCAGCTAGTCTGAAAGTACAACTTCCAAAATTCCTAAATAGGATAGGAGGATGTTTGGTGCTGTTAATTCCAACCCATTGGCAGACCATAAAGCCAGAAAAGTGTGCACCATTAGAATATGTTCTAAAAATGGTGTTAATATTTTAATCAAATATTTGCCTCTATTCTTTCATATCTATTAATGGCTAAGCTTGGCAGAAACCTTTGGAAACCAAGTATGTGCTTTAAATTTTTTACAGAAAGAAAAGAAACAACATCATTTTATCCATAGAAGTTTTGGTAGTTGGTTTTGGGACTAAACAGCTCACTAACAGTTTTTCCTACCACATTACTTCATTGCAATGAAAAACAGTCACTTACATGGGAGAAAATAGAGAAATGAATTCATGCAAACAATTTTCTTTCTTGCCACTTTATCAAGCTGTCTCTACTAGTTGTGGTTCCTTTTGTTTTTAATCACATCTGAGTTCTTTTTCAGGCATTCAGTTTAATGCATATGCGGTTTCCCTCTGAATAGAGAATGTTCTGTGCATGCTATTTCCATCCTTTTGTATCCTTGACAATGTGTTCAATTGGGAGTGTGAAGGAGAGATGTACTCTTGTAGTCTAAATATCAGTACCCCACATGCAAAATTCATGTTGGTATATATTAGATCTGGGGCAGCATTTGTGCCATCGTCATGTTATATTGTCTATTAAAATTATAAATACATGTGTATACCTGTCTGAATTGATGCATTCTTCCAGCAACACATCTTTCAATATTCATGAATAAAAATGATGAAACCAAGAGAGATTCCACAATACTAACAGTAGGTGATAAAGCAAAATATAATTTTTGCCCTGTTTCAATTTATTTACCCTGCTTCTCTTAACAATAATAATAAGAGTAACCACATTATTATTTTTAAAGTCTTTTAAAAGAAGATAATGAAAGAAAACTAAAGGAAGTCATACCAATTTCAGAGAAAAGCAATAATTTTCAAGATGCCATTTTAAATATGAGAGCTTTTTTTTAGTTCAGATAAAGCAATCAGGTATATTTTTATAAAGAATGAAAGTTATGAGAACAAAGTGCAGTAGGGGAATATGTTACTATAGTTTTTATTATGATATTTTTTTACAGAAACAACAATATTAATCCAAATAAATTGCAAAATTTCCAAGGTGTGTGAATTTTTTTTGTACATTTGTCAGATGAGGATAAACTAGTTGCCTGTAGTGTGGAAAAAATTATGTAATAGCTTGCAACATTAGAGAAACATTAGAACTACACAATCACTGAGTACATGTTTAAGGGAGGATGTCTTAAGATTTTTAATAGGAATGTATTAATTAGTAAGGGATTTTATTGAATTTGTAAGCTGTTAATATAGTTTGCTTTTCACTATAATAAAGTTGACTTTTTGGAAAACACTGTTTAAGAAGTTATTCATTCCTGAATTCTTTCATTTTCTCTGGGAAATAAGAAATTATATAAGAATATTTGAGCCGAATCTTTAAAAAAGGGTGGGATAATAGTCTTGTTGGAGAAATAGTTTAGAACTTGTAGCAGTAATTGATATAGCTTGGATTTTTCATACTATTTCAACATTTTAATCTGCATTATAAAAGAGTATTCATTGAGTTTGGCAACTATCAAAAATGCTTCATTTTTGCTGCTTCAGAAATGGAGAAAATTGGGGTAGTATACCAATATATGAATTGTACAAGAGAAATTCTTAATATTTCATACATGGGAATGGGCTAATGGATTATATAATATCTAAAGACAAATCCATATTTTACTTGCAATAATAGATCATTGATATGTGCCCTTTATAAATTTCACTTCCTCTTTCAATAGGAAATTGTCTCATATTCTTGAATTATTTTGTATAGTACTATGTATTTATACTATTTTTTTCATTATGTTTCTGTTCTAAAATTTTAAACATCAGATGTTACAATGGTACTCAAATCATAGTTTGATAGTTTATAGCACTTTTTGTATTTTATTTATTTGTCATACCAATAATCCAGTTATATATGATTTGTAGCTGCATTCATAAATTATTCCCGATAATCCTTAATAAAATAATTTATTTTGCAAATTTTAAATAATATTTTAAAGTCATTCTAGAACATTAATATTTCTCTTGAAGGTCATTATTAAACTACCATTTGTAGGTAGTGATTATAAATTGTTTTGATATTAAGGTTTAATTACACAGAAATCATGTGTAAAACATAGGACTGCCTTTTAGTAAGGAAATAGTAATAACTATTAGTGGGGTTTTTTATTTTTTGTTTTTTAAAAAGTCCTTCAGTATTTTAGGCTGATTTGCAATTCTGTGTTGGTGTGGTAAATACAAATTATTGTGTTACGAAATGTGATAAAAGGGTGCGCTATCTTGAGTATTGCAGTCTGCAGGTGTAGCAGATTTGAGGCTAGAATTAACGGGACAGAACTGTAATTAAACTATACAACCATTCAAAAGAAAGGGACTCCTTTTGTCCAATGGTATCATTAAGTGAAACTTAGATTATATCTACATATTGGAAAGAACACTAAAAGTGTGTTAATTTGTATAAAAACATTCTGACTCAGACGTAATTCTTTAGAGCATCTGTTTTGTTTTATAGGAAGAGAAAGCATGCTGTAGTCTAGCTATTTAGAGATTTTAGGGGTCCTTGGTTTATTGGATACTACATTGTTGTTGAAAAGGTACAGATAGCAGTTAAAATATAACAACTTTCAATTATGTGAATTGCATATACCCGTCAACTCTGTAAGGCTGATATCCTTATGATTTTAAAAGCAGAGAAATCCTTTCATTCTCTAATTCTATGAAAATAATAACTCTTCGTTCCAATGCTTAATATTCTCAAGAGACATTTTTTTTAAAAAAAAACACCAGACTAACTTGAGTATCCGTAGTTAATGCCACATAGTAAAATAATACAAACGAAAATGGGATTTCTGATTTTTAAAAAATTGAATCCTACTATGTCACAATATACTCTAACCCTTTCCCATCTCACAGAAACAAATATTCTTTTTAGTGTATTAATTTTATCTGTTTCTAGTACAAATTTCACAATCTGTGAATCATAAACGTTTGGTGCAAAGAGAAAGATTTCATTCACAGCCTGAGTAATATTTGTAACAGCAAAAAGTAATAATTTCTGTATGGTAGTCACCAAAACGTAATCTTCCACATCTTGCGTGATATAATTAGCAGTAAATTATGTAAAGATTCGGTGTTTCCTCTTCCTTTTCAAGTTTTAGGAGTTCTGATTTGTAGCATTTGGGAGATATATTGTGTTTGTTTATTTAAATTATATGAAGAATTTTATTATATTTCTGAGTTTTAATTGCGTCAGCTATTAGCATAAAACTCAGTTGAAAATTACACCTGCATTGCACTTGCAATGGTTATAACTTGATAATATAAATGTCTACTTAATAACTTGGATTAATGCCTTATTAAACAAAGCATTTGGTTCAGTTTCCTAAGACATCTTTTAAAAGGAAGGTACACTTCATAAACATTTGATCAGTTCCATAACAACTTTTTATAATTGAGCTCATCAGGAATATAAGATTGGTAGGCATACAATCTACCAGTTTAATAGCATTTCAAAAATAGTGCTTTTAAACATCTTAATACACTTCTTTATGTAATCAGGTTAATGCAGAATTTGACATTTTCTAAACCGCATATAGGCTTACATACTGGGGAGAGGGGGAGGAAATCTACTCTTAGAACTACTTTCATACCAAAAGTTCAAAAATGAATCATCAATGTGTCTCCAACTATAATTGTGTAAATCCAGTTAAGTACCATCTAGGTGTCTAATAAATTATTATGAGGGGTTCTTGGTGCTCTCTGAGCTTGCTTGTTTTCTTGCAGACGTTTCATTACCCAAACTAGGTAACATCATCAGTGCTAGTAAGGAGTGTTGTTTGCTGTCGGCAAAGAGCACTCCTTACCAGCACTAGTTATCTAGTTTGGGTAAAGAAACACCTGCAAGAAAACAAGCAGGCTCAGAAAGCACTAAAGACCCTTCATGTCAACCTTGAGCTACAAATATTCTCCTTTATTAATAAATTATTATACATTGGATTTCTCTATAAATTATTATTTCTCATCTGTGATAAGCAGTTTTTGATGTGTTCCTTGGAATTTTTTTCTAGGAGATGGATAAGGCTTCTATTTGGACGAGAATTTCTCCTTCAGGACCTTCTTGTTGTGTGGGATGCTTTATTTGCTGACAGCATCACTCTTGATTTAGTTGACTACATTTTCTTAGCTATGTTGCTATATATTAGAGATGCCTGTAAGTATTCCTATCATATCTTAAGTCATACGTATAACTTGCTCTTGTACAATATGCATTATTTTTCTACTTGAAATATAGTATTTAAACTGGAAATAGATGGTATCTAATTGTTAGCATATGAAAGCAATTACATTAATAGTAAAAATCATGTTAATGCTCATATTCCTTCTATGCTTCTTTTCATATACAAAATTCTAAGTAGAATTGCATTATGTAGTGTTCAAAGTAAGTATAGATCGCCACCTTCTGTCAGATATTACAAACTGAGTAAAAATCAGTATTTCATTATTAACATATTTTGCAATTCTTTTCTGTCCTTTTTTCTTTTTATTAACTATTTAATATGTCATTTATGTATTATAATTAATTAAGAATGTTTATCATAATTTGAGAATTTATACAGGAAACTGCTTTTTAATTAGATGTTATATGAAATTTGGAGTTGAAAAAAATCTTTCTTAAGCAATTGAGCATAGTAACCTTGGGCAGTTTAGAAGTAAATAAAGGACATTTGTAATCTAACTCAAAATTATCTCAGTTGTTTCATGAACATGCTTAAAAGTACAAGATAAGTAAAATAAATAAATAATATTATTAATTGGACCATCCAGTTTAGGAATCTACTGCCATTATAAATGTAAAAATCTGTAACTTTCACTTCTTCTTCATACACTTCTAAAAAATTTACATTACTTTTTAAAACATATTCTATTGCATCACATTGTTCCATTCTCAACACTCAGAAAATATGAGGTTGGCTCCAAAAATATTTTTTGATTTCATCTAAAAATTAGTTCAGCTGCCCTCCATGTAAACCCAGTTCCAGTTAGATGTTTTCTAGAGCATGTTGAATTAATGCTCATACATTTTTGTGTATTATAAAAATATATTTCTTTTATTTTAAAAAACACAGTTCAATTCTAGGCTTTTTGCACAATAGTGTTGAAGCAGAGGATATTGAGTTCAAATCTCTGAACTAACATAATGGGAAGCTTGCAAAATGAGTATTTCTTACCCCCATCTCTTACAATGCTAAACAATTCAGAAATTCTTCTATGACAAAGTAGTTGTAGTTTGTGACAGACTTTGAGGGCTTTATACTTTATATTCCTCTCCCAGCTTTATACTCACAATAGGAATAGAGTAGAAATAAGTATAAAGCTAGGAGATGAGTTTATAAAATAGAGCATTACTTAACAGAAGTAATAGAAGTACTTAGAAGTACAGCACTTCTAAGTTAATATTAGTAATTGGACCATCCAGTTTAGGAATCTACTTAACTTATTTCTACTTAATAGAAGTAACTTCTATTATGTTTGAGGTTGCAGTAATGGTTAAATAAAATAGATATTTGAGAACTTAATCACATTTGATGCGAATGGCATACAAGTTGGAAATGAATGTTTCATTGTTCTCTAAAACCCATTAAAAGTACAAACTGCTAAATTTTCTAAAACTTGCCTAGGTATGTTCCAGTAAACATATCCTTAACATAAGAAATTCACTCATTTATATTTACTATAGGCAAGCAAAACTATCTCATGGCTGCCACATTATAAAACCTGAAAGGTTTCAAATCTCAGGTACAGTAAAAAGATTTAAAGTTGCCAAGACCAAACTATGTTAAATATACGTACCAGGTTGATATAGTGGTTAAGGTGCTTGACTAGAAAATGAGGGAACGTGAGTTCTAGTTCTCCTTTTAGTATGAAAGCCAGCTGGATGGCTTCAGGCTAGTCACATACTACCTCATAGAGTTGTAGCAGTAGGCAAAATGTGAGGTAGAAACATTGTGTACAGTATCTTGAGTTGAACAAGGTAAAGGTGAAATATAAAACTAACAGTGAATATATAATAAAATAAAAATACCAGTACTGAATTATGTAAAAAGTATTATATTAAAGCAATATTTGTTCCATATATTATAGGAATACTGCAGGTGTATGTATTCCTATTCAGGAAATCAACCAGCCAATTTTATGTCCAATATGATTGTTGAATTTCATTCTTCTTATTGCAGATTTCCTTAATCATTTTCTAACCAATGTTTGGTATTTCATAGCTAATAAATATGCTGCTTCCCTAGCATATAGTTGGGGAATTACTTCCGTAGTTTCTTAGATATATATTTTTCCTTTGTGCTTGTTGTATTTTTCTTTACTTGCTATAAGGATTAGTCCCATAAATGCTTTTTCCAAAACGCAACTGGACTTTTTTGGGAGGGGGTTTCTTTGAAAACATTTCAGTTCTCATCCAAGAAGCTTCTTCAATTCTGCTTGGATGAGAAGCAAAACGTCTTCAAAGAAAAACAAAGAAAGTCCATTTGCCTTTTTAAAAAGCACATTTGGGGCAAAAATGTAAAAAGGGTATTTTTGTAAAAAAAAATATATTCCAGAAACTTAGCTCATTTTATCTGGAAATTAATCATTTTTTTCTTTTGTATAATTATATCTGAATTTTTAGATTCAAATAAATAAGTTCAATTTGTTATTCAGCATTTTCTAAAAAAAAAATATTTACTCACATAAATTGTGCTATGATCCTCTGGATTGTTGTCTATATACTAATAACCTGTTGAACACACAATCCCATTTTTATTTCACTTTTATTTATCAATCTTTGAATGTTCTAATTCAGGTAATTTAAGAAATTGCTAATCCTTAAGAGTCTATGGTGATTCTCAATGACCCAGGTCATGGTTGTCCCAAAGATGCTTTTCCAAAAAGGCAACTGGATTTTCTTGGTTTGCTTTTTCTTTTTTAAAAAAATTGCTTCTCATCTAAGCAGAATTGAAGAAGCTTCTTGGATGAGAAGTGAAATGTTTTCAAAGAAAAAAAAATCCTAAGAAAGTCCAGTTGCCTTTTGAAAAAACACCTTTGAGACAATCATGACCTGGATGACTGAGAATCTCCACAGACATTTTTATATTCTTATTTTTAAAGTAGATCAGAAACTCAGTTTCTAATATTATAATGTACAAAATTAATACTCCAAAATACATCAGGGTATTATGATCAGCATGAATTAGAAAATATATATTTGTGTGTGTGTGTGTAGTTTTATACAATCTACAAAGATTGTACATTTTTTAGAGTAAAGACTTTGAACACATTTTAAAATTTAAAAATTAAATTTTCACTTTCTTATACTTTCCCTCAGAAAATAATTGATAGGCAAAATAATAAGGTAATATGTTAAGAAATCCTTTCTTAAGGGAAGTTCTGTTGATGAGCCTATCCTAGCATACGTTTTGTAAAGTCTCAGGGAAGAAAAAGATAGCAGACATGAAGAAGTTCGGAAGAAGTTCTTTGATAGTAGAACTCTTGTTTACCTAGTCCTATTTTCATTTTCTTATAAATGTCTAATGTATAGCTTCATTTGTAACAAAATTCTTAAGAGAAAAGGGGCAAGTGTGTGTATATGTGTGTGTGCAAAAACATTGAAATGCTGAATTTTAAGCTAATTATGTATCAAACTTTAGTTATGATGTGTGCTTTGAAAGTCTAAGTTCTGAATTATTTTTGCATACTTCAAACAATATTATCTAAGACTGCACAATATTATAAATATAATAATGTCTGCTCTTTCCTATAAATTTTAATTACAATTGTAATTAAATTGTAACTACCATCTTTTTGAATTATTGTTTTGAACACCATAGTGCAATCTTGTCCATGTTTGATCAACTAACAAAATAGCCACTATCTCTCTATAGATTTGGTTGGTTTTATACATCCTGAAAGATTCACATAAGGCATCTTAAACACAGTTAACTTGTTACAAAAGGTTAGCCATCTTTAGATTTACTCAGATGAATGTTAAAGACTTGCCTTTTACATTGCATATAATAAAATAACTAGTTACCAGTTATGCATCCACAGGTAGTATATATTAATATAAACAAAGGAAAGATATACTACATTTAAAACCAATAACAACAAGAACAAGGCCAAAATAAACGTAACAATAATATACTCTGGGACTGCACCAAATGTATACCCTATCTCTCAAAAAACATATCGTCCTGCCCCAAAGCTTGTTTGCTTGTTTGTATGTTATCTTACAAATAATTCAAGGTGATAAGCATAACAAACATCTTCACCTATTTTCCCTACAACAACAATCCTGTGAGGTGAGTTGGGCTGAGAGAGCATGACTGGGCCAGGATCATCCAGCTGCCTTTCATGATAAAGGCAGGACTAGAACTCACAGTTTCAGTTTTTTAGCCTGGTGCTTTTATCACTACACCAAACAGGTAAGGATAGACCTTCAAGGTAAAGGTAAAACCCAAGTTTTTAGAGTCTTCCTGAAGATTAAAAGAATTGGGGTAAACCAAATTTAGGAGAAGACATTATTCCAAAGAGCAGGCATCTCAACAGAAAAGGCATTGCTTTATGAGCCTCTCATTCCTTCTAATTCAGAATTTGCGCCCCTCCACATTTTCCTAAACCAAAATACTTTATAATTTTCCATGCCAGCTGGGTCAGCTGGAAAGTAGAGTTTAACAATATCTCATAGATCCAGTATTATAATCTAAATTGACAGAGGAAAAGCAATATGCAGTTAGGTGTCACATACTGCAGTATATTCTGTAGTAGCATATTCTAGAACTTCTGATGTAGGAGATTAGAGTTGAAAAAGCATAGGAAAGTGTGGTTGACATGTAGGCTAATTTGTAAACAAGCATAAGTGAAATTCCTGATTGTCAAGGATCATAATAGGCAAGTATTTCAACTCCTTTCTTAGTATGAATATTTTTAATGTTAAAATTGGGGCATGCATTGCAAATGATGCTTTTATGAAAAACCCCAATATATTTTCAGGAATGCAAATAGATTAGATAAAAAGTAAAGAAAGTTTTACCAAAGCAGATTATATTTATAATTTACATAATAAAAAAAAGTTTCCCATAAGGTTTAATCATAGTAATAAATCATTTGACCACCCAAATGCGACCAATTGAATGTACAACTAGGTGTTTATATGTCCATGACAAGCATCATCATCTCTGATTATTTATTTACATGGACTATGAAACATTTTTCTCAAAATTCAATATTTTGAACAAATATATAGATAATGTAAGAACTAGCATACATTAACAGGCATCATATCCTCCATATTGATTGACCTTAATGCTCGGTATACTGAGAAGAAATGTCTGTCCAAGTTATTCCTAAAAAAAACTCATAAATACTCTTGTAATTTATTATTCATAATATTTCTATATAGAAAATGTTTTCGTTTTATCAAAAAAATATGAGAAGACAACAGTTGCCCAACCATGGAACATTTGAATTTCTGCCTTTAACCTGAAGCCTACTTATTCATTTAAAATATAGTGCTACTCCAATGTCAAAACTGCTAAATTTATCTTAGCTTTATTTATTTTAAGGCCTGTTAGACCCAGAGATCTGTTCGTCGTATCTCATTCCAAAAATAAATCATTTTCTCCTTCAGTTTAAACATCGAGTATTGTTAGTATGTCAGAAATCAATTTGGAATAAAATGTTGACCTTGATTTATGATTGATTGCCATCAGTAATTGTGGTCATAATATTGTGAGCATTTTGAAAAGATGACAGTCAACTCAGATTGGAAATGTTCCTGGTTCAAATCAGTTCAAATAATTATTCTAAAAGAATAATTATTTTTAAAAAATGTTTTTGGGAGTTTTCCTATATCTTTCAAAAATAAATGGAATTATTCTCTTAGTTCATCAATTAATTTTTATTTCAGTATTACATAATATAAAGCATCTATCAATGTTAATTATGCCTCCTCCTTCTGCCTTAAAAGCTGGGCTAATAGTTCTTCTCCCGGGCTTCAAACTAGGGTGGGTGAAGCCTTTTATTCCATGAGTGATCTTAGAGTCAGCCAATATAATAAAAATAGAAAATAAAAATTCTTAAATCCTTGATTATTATTATTAATCCTTGAATTGTTAAGTTTCCACCTGCCTTAGATTGTGAATCTAACCAGATAACTCATCCATAATGATAACCACAAAGTTCCTTGGAAAGGATTTAATAGCTGGACAAAAATATCAAATCTAGTCTAATTTGTTATATATAAAGTTGTGCATAGTTTCATCTTGCATTTGTAAAGAAAAAAATTACAGAAAAAAGAAGACAGACTACAGGTTAGTATTCTCTAAGGAGCAAAATTTCTGGCTGCCATTATCTACTCCATAGAAACCTTTTTGCATGTTTAATATATTAGTATTTTTGGATGCTAAGGAATGCTTAACATCTGGCAGACTCCTATTTGTTTTCTTTTCAGGCATTGATAAAAGAACAGTTTCTTCTCTGCTTACTTCACAATATAGATTGTATCTTGTGGTTCATTCTTTTATGAAAAATTGATTTGTATTTGCAGTTTTTTCTATTTTTGAAACACTGTACAAAGTAAACATTTCAACACACACACACACACACACACACACAAACATCAAAAAATCAAAACATTATTTGCAATGACCAAACCAACCAAACAAATTAATTTGGTATCTAAAGTAAATAAAAGGCTGGGGAGGGGGAGGTTTAATTGCAATTGTATTATATCAATTGTTGTTTGAATTTTTTAATGATTACTAGCGTTGGGGAAAGCTGGAGGCATTTTCATACTCTTTTGTTAAGCTTTTTTTGCAACTGACCTTTACCTATTTACCTTATATCAATTTATCTTTTTTTTTTTAGAAATGTTTTATTGATTTTTTACAATAACAATCCTTAGTGCCTAGTATACAGCGTGTTGTCTTGGTTCATATATTTTGAAAAAAACAATAGTAGTTAATTAACAGTCAATAATAATTAATTTTTGTAATTCCATAATTAGCATATTAATTAATAATATATTTCTTTGATCTTCCCTTCTCCCAATAGTATTCTCCTTCTTCAGCTTTAATCAGATATGATTCTTAATATTTTCAATGCATAAATGGTTAAATATATAGACTTTTTTATGTTTGTACAAATAATAATATGACATTTTTTCTTATCAACTTGTATTGTTTTTATAAAAATCATCTTATTAGTTCGTATATCCTATTTTCATAATTCTTTTTTCCATATATTTTATTGATTTTTTTAAACATAAATCACTTAATAGTTGGTAAACAGTGTGTTTGCTGGGTTTACATTTGTAAAGAAAAATCATTAACAATTGGTTTCTATAATCCATAATCCACATAGTACATTTAGTTGATTTCCCTTTTTCCCCAAAATGTCTTCTTTGCAAATCTTGAATTAATACAGTTCTTATTATTTTGATAAAGAACAGTTACATATATGATTTTTCCCCAATATTCCTAGAAATAATGATCACATCAATATATTTCTTTTCTATCTAATCATTCTGGTTGCCTCATCTTATATCCTGTTACAGTCCTTATTTATATTTGTTTCTCCCATAAAGATCAAAGTATTCTTGCTGGTTAAGATTTTCTCAACAGTTAATTATATTTAAAGATTTACATCCATTTTTCCCATATAAACCTTCTCAACACTTTTACATTTCTTAAAGAATAGGTAAAAACAGTAAACAAAAGGAAAACAGAGCAAGAGTAAAGAAACATAAAAAGTAAAATACTACTTAAAATATATATTCCTCCTAAGCTAATATATATTCATTCCCAAAATTTCTTATTCTTTTTAACCATAAGTAAAAATATATTTAATCTTTAAATATTCCATTTAATGTGTCTAATCATCTAATCCTTTAACTCTTATTCAAAACATTTTTTCTTTTTTATACATTATAATTTCCCTAAATTCAAACACATCTAATTATCTCAAACATTTCCTTCATCTAAGCCATTTCAAGTATTATATTATTTATATCAAGAAATAAAATAAAAAGGGGGGGGAAAGCATACAGTATTATTTAAGGAATTCATCCCTCTTAGAATGACATATGTATTCAGAATCTTTTCTATTTCTTTAACCATATTCAAACAAATGTTTCTTTTTTATATATTCTCTCTGGTAGATCCCATCACCTATTTTCTTAATTTTCACTTTAATCTTTTTCCTTTGAACAGTATTTTGTTGATCAATGTGTTTTTCTGAATCAAAAAGTTTTTCCATATATTCATGACTGTTGCTGTAGGTATAAGAAGTAAATCGAATAAAGTGCCTTTATATGAGGCTTTTGCCCTTCCATGTTTCTTGAAAATCTTTTTCTCCTTCTTTGCTTCTCTTATCACTTCCTTTCTCTCTGATGTGTTCAACATCTCTACATTCCATTTCATCCAATCTGTTTTTTTGTCCTCAGATTTATTTTGTAGTCTTAAGGGATGAGTTGTTTTTTCCATTTTTTGTAAAAAAAAATTCCCACTAGGATTAAATCATGTTTTCTTACTTTGTTAAGTTTCGTCTTTGAGTCTCTATTTTCAATTTTATGTCCTAAGTGGACATATTTGTTTGCTCCTTCTCTGTTGTTGTTTCCTGGAAGTTTTTTTGTTGTAGAGTTAACTTAGAAATAGATTGATTTATATTTTCAAATTTATTTTGGATTTCTTTGTTATTTGAACTCAGTATTATTTGAATTAATTGTAGTGCACTGTATATCTCCTCCTGAGACGTATTTATGTTTCCTTGGTGTTCTATCTACATGTCTCTGATCCATGATGGCCAAAAGTTGAAGTTTTCCTTCTTATCTGCAAATAGTTTTAGAGTCCCGGTTAAATAGATATTTGTAATCCAAAGGGTTCAAAAAAGATTTTTTTCCTAAAGTTTATAATTCTCTCTTTGTCTGCAGCCCAGATTGTTGTCTTTTTTTGTCACAGCTGTTCTTTGTTATCAAAGCTTTGAAGGTCACAAACACAGATTAGCTTTTCCCAGGTTTTGGCAAGTTCTCTATGGAAATCATAACTGTCATAATCTTCATCCACCACTAGGTGTCAGCATCTATTTAGTTTTCAATATGAACAATGGTCTTTAAAATGAGAGTCTTAACCATTCAACAATTTTAAACTTGTCCAAAGTTAAATTTTAGCTTTCAAGTTTATAAATTTATTTCACTACCATATATTTTGATCCTCCATGGAAATTTTAATTCGCCACTTCCATTAGTATAAGGGTGGGGTGGAAGTCCCCCTCCTTTACTTTTGGAGGTATTTTGCTTCTTGGGGATCTTTTCCAGGAAATTAAATGTAGAATAGAAAAGGGAAAATCAGATTCCTCGCCCAGTTTCAAGCACGCTGTTTACTGTTGTGCTGGTTAGTTCTTTTGGACTTCGGTTGCAAGTAGCTTGAGCTGATCAGTGAAATACAGCCTTTCTCCTGTTGGGTTAGAAGGCTTTCCCCAAGATGAACGGAATGACCACCGTCATTCCAGAGTCGCCGGGGCACCCTTCGTTCTTCGCCGCCTCTCTCGGGCAGCTTGGACCCATTAGGGTCTCCAGGCAGGACGAAAATTAGCCACGGGGGTGCAGCGGTCCGCAAGCCCGCGACCAGTCGCTACTGCACAGGACCGGAAGTCCCCTATTTTCATCATTCTTATTTCCCCTTAATATTCAAATAATTCTTATCAGTCATAATTTTCTCAATATTAATCATCTAAATATCCAGATTTTCCATTTAGATACACCATACCAATGTTTTCATGTTTCATGCGTTGTAAAAATACTATACTGCTTATCTATTTTATAACATCTACCTATAACATCTTTTCTGATCAGTTTATATTTCATTTATATTTGTAAAAGTTAATTTTTTAAATCACTATATATCCTATTTTCAAAGTTCTTATTTAAACTTAATTTCCCCTCAGTATTTCAGTCATTCCTTAGTCCTAATTCTCTTCAACTTAATTTACCTTTAAATTTCAAACTTTTCATTCACATACATCATTCCAATATTTTTACATTTTATATATTATGAAAAATACTATATTACTTATATCTCTTATCCCTCTTATTGTAAGGCCCCTTTATATCCAAAGTTATCTGCTCTTTTAACCATATTCAAATAAGTGTTTGCTCATGTAATACTCCATCTGGTAGGGCAAGTCATATCTCTTGAATCTGTCTCTGGTCTTCTTTTTCCAAGTAGCTTTCCAAGTTGATATATTCCACTTGCCAGTAAGTTCTTGTATTTTTGTAAGTATTATTGGGAGTGGAGAAGGCAGGATGCGTAGAATATATGCTTTTTGTCTCCCAAACTCTAATGGTTCTCCTGGCAGTTCTATAGTCCAGTTTGTTAAATCTTCTTTCTTATCCTCAAGTTTATTTTGATGTTCTGATGAATAAAGTATCTTTTCCATTTTTATTGTTATGTCAAGGTCTTGTAGGTTTTTTCCTGTTTATGTTAAATTATAATTCTCTTCATTTGTAGCTTTGCTGATTAAGTCATTTTCTTCTAGTTTATGTTCTGTTATCTGATTTGTTTGTTCATTTTTTACCATCATTTTCTGAGTGTTTTTTGATTGTGGGTTTAGATTAGAAATGTGCTCATTTATGTCATCAAAGTTGTTTTTGATTTCCTCGTGGTTTGAATCTATTGTCATTTGTATCTGTCATAGCATTATATACATTTCCTCCTGAAAAGTATTTGTCTTGTCTTGAAATGTTGCTTCTGGAAGTCTTTGATATTCCAGGCTGGGTCGTTCAGGAGCAAGTATTAAATGTGGTTTTCTGTCATTTTTTGGTAAGTATGCAATATCCATGTTATCTCCCCCTTTCAAATAGTCTATCATCAGTGCCATAGTCTCTATAATTAGCCTTATCAAACCAGCCAAACTCAGAATCCAAATAGCCCAATTTTGTATAGTTCTTGTCTTTATATATAGTTTTTATAATCCACTGTATTTCCAATTGTCAAGGCATCAGTAAAATCAGTATTTTATAACAGTTCTTTTATTCAGGGATCAGTTGTCAACCAGTCAAAATTGCAATTCAGTATATTTAGCCACCTTGAGTCCTTCCTGTAAATTTCCCCCTAAAAAATTAGCCCAGTCAAACTTTTTCTTTTTCTGTAAACAATTCTTGAGTTTAGACAACAGTCAGAGTATTTCTTTTTCTTCAGACACTTTTAATCTTATGGCTGGCCGAGTATGTATTCTTTCTTTGTTCCCACTCAGCTGTCTTCTGAGAGTTATTAAAGTTCAAGGGAACAGATTATTCTTTGCTTCTAGATATCTTACCAATTTCTGAGTCAGTGTTGTTAATGTTCTATGTTCTAGTTCTCTACTAGGTGTCAGTAGTTGTTTTGTTTTCCAGCTTTTTCAGACAAAAAATTATTATTTTTATAGTTTCATCAAAACCCTTTAAAGTATGATCTTAGCAGTTTTTTTTAAATTTCTATATTTATCCAGACTGTAGTATTTTAACTTTGATTTCAATATATTTCTTTTTCCCTTAAAGGTTAATTCGCCGCTTTCGTCTATGAGGGAGTGGGGGTGTAGTCCCCTCCCTTCGCTTTCGGAGGTTTTCTTAGTTTGGGGATCTTTCCCAAGGACTTAGTTAAAGAGTAGAGGAGAGAAGATTGATACTCTCACTAGTTCCAAGCATGCTGTTTACCGTTGTTCTGGTTCGTGCTCTTGGACTTCGGCTGCAAGTAGCTTGGGCTAGATGCTTGTGTGCAGCTAGCCTTTCTCCTGTCGGGTTAGAGGACTTCCCCCGGATTGAACGGAATGATTGCCGTCGTTCTATGATCATTGGGGCACCCCTCTTTCTTCATTGCCTCTCCGTGGCAACTTCAGATCCATTTAGTGTCCCCGGGCAGGATGAAATCATCCACGGGGTGTGGAGCTTTGCAATCCTGCGGCCGTGCGCTATGGCGTAAAAACCAGAAGTCCCTATCTTATACCAATTTAATTAACAGCTCTGTGGAATACAATGGACATTTACTGTATATAGCTCATAATGCTGATTCAAACATGGTGGAAACAACTACTATTTTAAATGATCTCATTACTGCCGTTGTCAAAGATCTGAGCAATAAGACCTGGTTTAAAACATGCACTTTAAGAATGTCTGGGGAAAAAGCTCAGCAGACTCCAGATGAGTAAGAGCATGCAAGAAATTACTAATAACTCAACCTATTTCAATTCACAGAAAAGCAACTGTTCATTTTCACCGCTTTGGCATTGCATTACACATATAACAAGACAATTTATATAAATCTCCATCCTTCTGCCACAGGATGGCAATCAACATATTGTTGCATCAGAAACCAAGTAACCATTATTCAGGCAAAGAAGTATTAAGAAATAGGATCAGAGTTATTAATCCTTGCTATTAGGCTTCAGGATTTTAAAAATAATATCACATAAGGATACTTAGATAATTTTTCCTGTGGAAAATAATAAGAAATGGATGCTGGCAATTGTATAGTAAGATTTTAAAAACCACTAATAATTACTATACTTTTTAAATTTGGCTTGTACTATAATATTTTTGCAATTGTCTGCAAACAAATTTAATAATGAATTATATGTTATCATTTAAAATCTATTTATAAATTCAATAGAAATTCCATAAGCATCTTGATTTTTTATCATATTGAGAATTTAAGGTGCAATAAATAGTAAAGTTGACCATTCTGAGTGTTTACATGTGTCTTTTCCATAAGCTGTATTTTGCTTTCTTTGTTACAGAATTTTGATATGAGATATAGGAATTTATTTAAACATGCTGATTTGATGATAAATCCCATTAACTATAAATGAAATTATTTCTGACTAAATATATTTGTCTATATCATCCCCAATTCATTGGATTATATAGGAGTTACTATAAAATAATATTTTGTCAATTTTTTCAAATGTGTTTGAATTCTTACTATTATATATATTAGGTTATTATGTTCATTTATGTTCATTTTGAATGAATTTCAGTATTAAGACTGCAAATTTAAGCACATTTACTAAATGACTAAAATGTACTGTCTTGTCGCGGTGAAGGGGCTTGCGTAACTCAACGAAGCTATGAGCTATGCCGTGCAGGGCCACCCAAGACGGACAGGTCATAGCACAGAGTTCTGACAAAATGTGATCCACTGGAGAAGGAAATGGCAACCCACTCCAGTATCTTTGCCATGAAAACCCCATGGACAGTACCAAAAGTCAAAAAGATATGACGCTGGAAGATGAGCCCCTCAGGTCGGAAGGTGTCCAATATGCTACTGGGGAAGAGCAGAGGGCTAGTACTAGAGCGCCAGAAAGAATGAAGCGACTGGGCCAAAGCCAAAAGGACGCTCAGCTGTGGATGCATCTGGTGGTGAAAGGAAAGTCCGATGCTGTAAACATTTATTCTCCATAGGAACCTGGAATGTAAGATCCATGAATCAAGGCAAGCTGGACGTGATCAAACAAGAGATGACAAGACTGAACATCGACATCTTAGGAATCAGCGAACTAAAATGGATAGGAATGGGTGAATTTAATTCAGATGACCATCAGGTATACTACTGCGGGCAAGAATCCCTCAGAAGAAATGGAGTAGCCTTCATAGTCAATAAAAGAGTAGGAATAGCAATACTGGGATACAATCCCCAAAATGACAGAATGATCTCAGCGCGAATCCAAGGCAAACCATTCAATATCACAGTAGTCCAAGTCTATGCCCCAACCACTGGTGCTGAAGAGGATGAAATTGACCAGTTCTATGAAGCCCTACAGCACCTTATAGAATCAACACAAAAAATGATGTCCTTATCATCATGGGGGATTGGAATGCTAAAGTAGAAAGCCAAAAGATAACCGGAATAACAGGCAAGTTTGGCCTTGGAGTACAAAATGAAGCAGGGCACAGGCTGATAGAATGGTCATACGATGGTCATAGCAAACACTCTTTCCCAACAACCCAAGAGATGGCTCTACACATGGACATCACCAGACGGCCAACACAGAAATCAGATTGACTATGTGCTCTGCAGCCAAAGATGGAGAAGCTCTATACAGTCAGTAAAAACAAGACCAGGAGCTGACTGTGGCTCAGATCATGAGCTTCTCGTTGCAAAATTTAGGCTTAAATTGAAGAAAGTAGGGAAAAGCACTAGGCCACTCAGATATGAACTAAATCATATCCCCGATAAATACACAGTAGAGGTGGCAAATAGATTTAAGGAATTAGATCTGATAGACAGAGTACCTGAAGAATTATGGACGGAGGTTCGGAACATCATACAAGAGGTAGCAACTAAAACCATCCCAAAGAAAAAGAAATGCAAGAAAGCAAAATGGCTGTCTGAGGAAGCTTTGCAAATAGCTGAGGAAAGAAGGGAAGCAAAAGGCAAGGGAGGAAGAGAAAGATACACCTAATTGAATGCAGAATTCCAGAGAATAGCTAGAAGAGATAAGAATGCCTTCTTAAATGAACAGTGCAAAGAAATAGAAGAAAACAATAGAATAGGGAGGACCAGAGATCTCTTCAAGAAAATTGGAGATATGAAGGGAACGTTTCATGCAAAGATGGGCATGACAAAGGACCAAAATGGCAGGGACCTAACAGAGGCAGAAGAGATTAAGAAGAGGTGGCAAAACTACACAGAAGAACTATACAAGAACGAGCTTAACATCCCAGATAACCACGATGAGGTGGTCATTGACCCCGAGCCAGACATCCTAGAATGTGAACTGAAATGGGCCTTAGGAAATCTAAGCAACAACAAAGCTAGTGGAGGTGACAGTATTCTAGCTGAGCTATTCAAAATCTTAAAAAGACGATGCAGTAAAAGTGCTACACTCAATTTGCCAGCAAATTTGGAAAACTCAACAGTGCCCACAGGATTGGAAAAGATCAGTTTACATTCCAATTCCAATTCCAAAGAATGTTCAAACTATCGCACCATTGCACTTATTTCACATGCTAGTAAAGTTATGCTTAAAATCCTACAAGCTAGATTCCAGCAGTATGTGGATTGAGAACTACCGGAAGTACAGGCAGGATTTCGAAGAGGCAGAGGAACTAGAGATCAAATTGCCAACATACGCTGGATCAACGAGAAAGCTAGGGAGTTCCAGAAAAACATCTACTTCTGCTTCATTGACTATGCTAAAGCCTTTGATTGTGTGGATCACAACAAATTGTGGCAAGTTCTGAAAGAGATGGGAGTACCAGACCATCTTATTTGTCTCTTGAGAAACCTATACGCGGGTCTAGAAGCAACAGTGAGAACTGGACACGGAACCACTAATTGGTTCAAAATTGGGAAAGGAGTCCGGCAAGGCTGTATACTGTTGTCCTGCCTATTTAACTTATATGCAGAGCACATCATGAGAAAGGCAGGGCTACATGACTCAAAAGTTGGAATTAAGATTGCCAGGAGAAATATCAACAACCTAAGATATGCAGATGATACCACTCTAATGGCAGAAATTGAAGAGGAACTAAAGAGCCTCTTGATGCGGGTGAAGAAGGAGAGTGCAAAAGTGGGCTTGAAACTCAACATTAAGAAAACCAAGATCATGGCATCCGGCCCTCTCAATTCCTGGCAAATAGATGGGGAAGAAATGGAGGTAGTGACAGATTTTATCTTCCTGGGCTCCAAGATCACCACAGATGGGGACTGCAGCCAAGAAATTAAAAGACGCTTGCTCCTGGGGAGGAAAGCTATGACAAATCTAGACAGCATACTAAAAAGCAGAGACATCACCCTGCCAACAAAAGTGCGTATAGTCAAGGCCATGGTTTTCCCAGTTGCAATGTATGACTGTGAAAGTTGGACCATAAGAAAGGCTGCGCGTCAAAGAATTGAGGCCTTTGAACTATGGTGCTGGAGAAGACTCCTGCAAGTCCCTTGGACTGCAAGGCGATCAAACCGGTCAGTCCTAGAGGAGATCAACCCTGACTGCTCTTTAGAAGGCCAGATCCTGAAGTTGAAACTCAAATACTTTGGCCACCTAAGGAGAAGGAAGGACTCACTGGAGAAGAGCCTAATGCTGGGAAAGATTGAGGGCAATAGAAGAAGGGGACGACAGAGAATGAGGTGGCTGGATGGAGTCACTGAAGCAGTAGGCGTGAGCTTAAATTGACTCCATAAGATGGTAGAGGACAGAAAGGCCTGGAGGAAAGTTGTCCATGGGGTCGCGATGGGTCGGACATGACTTCGCAACTAACAACAACAATCAGATTTATCTCTGCATTAAACCTTAATAGACCTTAAGGTTGCATTTTAAGACATACGAACATTAATTAACTCTAATATTTCTCCAATAGCCACAGTTGAATAAAAATAGTTGTTTAGTCCGCCACCATTGTTCATAATTATTTATGTACAAGAGTTTCTTGATTGCTGTTTTATAGCACCTGTAACTAATTTACTGTCAATATTCTGATCCTTATTGAATCCATTCCATTTACCAAAATTATCTTTAAAAATCATATCATACCCAGTTTTATTTCCAAGAGACAATCAACAGAGGAAATATAAAATCTGGTTTCAGTTACAATGTTAAAAAGGAGTGTTTGAAGAAAATAAATCAAACACTGCTTCAGAAAACCCATTAAGGATATGCTAACTACTTTCAACATTGTTTATAAAACAATGTTGAAGGATTTCTTATCATGACTGCCTTTATAGTATGCTACATTTCATTTGATTGGTTCTATATAATACATAGTCCATTTATTATATTCAGCAGAAAGATCTATTGACTGAGCCCATTGTATTCTCTTCATTATACTAACTTCAAGTAAAAAGGAAGAAGAAAGTAGGTATCTGTACATGAACAAGAAAAACAAAAGAAAAAAGAAACTGAACAGATAAAAAATGAGTAGGATAAGTGAAAGCTTTTTAAATGAAAGCAGATGTATAAAATTACAAGCTGTCAGATCAGCAGCAGAAATGAAGATGATAAAGTGCCTCCCACTATCAATTATAATTATTCATTTTGCCCTGTCCTGCAACTTGTCCTCATAAACCTCTTCAGATAATGATAGAAAGGCACCAAATGATGACTCACATTGAAGAAGAGGGGGACAGAATCATTCTCCTAAATGTCCAATTCTGTTAAACAGCCATTATATTTCTATGATTTTCATTTAGTTGCAGTGATTTTCCCATGTTCTCCAAAAAGATTTCTCTCTAAGATTTTTAATTAATGAAAAAATTATTGTTTATATAACTACATTTTAAAAAAACAATTGAAGTTATTCCAAAATATGTTTACAAAATAATACTACCTATGGATGATTTAGATAGATATAGTGTCAAAATTTAGGCTGTACTATAGAATTAAAGTAGCTTACATAGTATGTAAACAGGTACCTAAAGATACACATTTAATTTTACTTAGAATTTTGTTTAATTTTCCTATCATGCCAGATAAAGACAGTCAAATGGCAACTTGGTTTGCTTTCTAGAACTAGAAATCTAACAAAATTTAATTTTAAGAGAGATGTGGATGATGTTCTGTGTTCTTTATGAATAGAAAGAAATCAGGTTTGTTCTCAATTGTTTGGGAAGTAAATGTATTGAAAGAAAGTAATGCTATAGTATTTGATGATATTATTATTAAGTTGGTCCAGTTTAGAATGAATTGAAATCAAGAGATTAGTAATGCTGAGTCCTAGTTTTGTTAATGGTATTGAATATATTTAGAACATATCTAGAATACTTCAAACACATTGGATGTGTTTAATTAGAATTATTTGTTCTGTGTTAAAATGTTTAATTTCCAATTTCAAGTCATAATTGGAAAAGGATAAATTGGCATTGGCTTTATTTCAGCAGAATTATCATAACTTTTATATTTATTTTATCTCCAAATAAGTATAGTTTTAAAATATCACCACCGCTATCCCAAAATGATAAAGCATCCTGATATTATCAATTCTCTTCCTCCTCCTCCTCTTCCTCCACCACCATCACCACCTCCTCCTCTTCCTCCTCCTCCTCCCAATTACTTAATATTTTAATCATGGGTATGATGAAATATAACCTGTCTTTTCTTTATTTGATGAAGAAAATATTTATAAATAATTTAAAATTTTATTTATCTGTCTCTGGACCTATTCTGCTGGAGCAGGGTTTGCCTTCACCCTCTGCCTGCATGCCAGAGGTTCTAGATTCAGCTGTCTCTTTGCTGTCTGGGAAGGAGCCCCTTCCTACTACACTTTGGGATGCATTCCACCAAACATTTTTTCCTTTCTCTACGTACCAGTTTTACCCTACCCCTGGCTTTTCTCTCTTCTCTTTTTTTCTGAGTTTTCCCTTTTTTTCTGCCTCATAAGGAAATGCCAATTAACTCTTGACTGTGTCTATAGTCAAGCAACTACCAGCCATTTCATTACAGTGTTTTCTTTTCTTGTAGTGATATCAAGTAATTATCAGACTTGCTTGGGCCTTCTGATGCATTATCCACCTATCGGAGATATTCATTCATTAATCTTGAAAGCCCTTTTTCTCAGAGATCCAAAGGTAAGTTACACTAAATTTTGTCAATTGCCAAATTTTAAAATCACTAATGGAACACCCCAAATAGTATTAAACAAGTGAAATTGGGAGCAAGAAAATGGAGTGATGTGTTGAGGGTAAAACAAAGCAGTCCAATTCAGAAAGATCTATCAAAAGACCTTACATCTCAAAGTTTGGATGATAATTCAGGATCTGTCAGAGCACACTGCATATATGGGCCACTTGGCAGAAATCTGGTTCACTTTTCATTCATACAAACCATTGTTGGTTGGAAACCTAATGATTGTTTTCAGATTCTATGTGATTGAAATTACTGAGAAGTCATTCATTTCACTATACTCTCCTCTGAGCATAACGGAATGTGAAGCAAATACATAATATTTAAAAAGTTATATCTGTGTTTTTGACAAATACAGGTAGTTCTTGATTTACAACAGTAAGTCTAGTGATCATTCAAAGATGTAGTGGCACTAATCCTAAGTGACTGGGGACCATTTTTTCACACTTCTGACCATTGCAGGATCCCATGGCCATGTGATCAAAATTCAAACACTTGGCAACTGACTCATATTTATGATGGTTGTGTCCTGGCATCATGTGATCACCTTTTGTGACTTTCAGACAAGCAAAGTCAATGGGGAAGCCAGATTCATTTAACAACTGCAGTGATTCACTTAACAACTGTGGCAAGAAAAGTTGTAACTTGGGGCAAAATTCACTTAATAGATATCTTGCTTAGCAACAGAAATTTTGGGCTCAATTGTTGTAATTCGATTACTTGTAACATGTTTTATGCCTATAAAGGCATAAAATACATGAAAGTTATGTGTGTGTTTGACAAATTGCAGTTTTTTTCCTAACCGAAGTCACAAAAATGTATCATTGTAAACACATATTAAAGTTTGTGATAACTATTAAAATTGTATTTATTTATTTATATAATATATTTGTATTAGAGGCTCTAGCAGTATGCAATATAATGTAACCATAAGTAAAACAAAATATAAAAATAACATTAAAATCCAGGTATATGGAATGAAGTGCAGTTTGGGCATCAAATATCCTTACCTTTTTAAAAGCAATTTGCAGTTGTGATTGTATTTCTAGAGAGCCATCTTTGCAATCTGAAGTCTTAATGCACAATTCTTAGTTAATGCTTTCTTGAAGAATGTCTTTAAATAGGCTCAATAGCTGTGTATGACACACACAACTTATTTTTAATGTTAATTTTTCCAACTTCCTTCATGTGTGTGAAATGTTTGTTTTAATGCTAAACAGGCTGTCTTATTACTCACACTTTAAGCATCTAAGAATGCATCTTGAATCTATGAAATTTAAAGCAGAAAATAATGTACTTTTAAAATTGCATGTTCTTCAGTAGCAGGAAAAATATAATCATGTGTGCTCTGGTAAATAGACAGTAATTTTAAAAAATGGCCAGGAAAATGTTACGTGAAATAATGTTATTTTTCTGTATTTAAAAAATATGGAAGATACCTATTTCTGTGTTAAAAAAAGACAGATTTTCCAAATGGCTGTTTGGTTTTTAAAAAGAGCCATTACAGGCAGAGCTGTGGCGCTTATAATTTAAACTGGGGTATTCAGAATAACACCCAGATGTACTAGGCATTTTTCTTAGTACCTAGCAAATTCTGTGCTTCTCTTAATTTTTTATAGCATCAGACTTGATTCCAAAAATCTTCATTCCAGAAAGCATCTTTTCAAAAAAAAAACCTACACAAAGAAAATGGAAATGTCTCAGAAAAGGACAGCAGGAATAATCGGGGGATTAAAAACTTGAGAAAAGAATTTTGTAGTATTCTTCAAATACCTGAGAAGAAATCTTATGGAACGAGGTTAAAATGTCTCTTGTTCTGAAATACAGGAACAAAATAATTAATTTAAATTACAGGAAGGCAGATTCTAATTGAAAATTACGGGAAAAGATCTTAACACTGAGTGCATTGCAACAATGGCAACAATTATGCAAGGAGATTATAAGATTTCCCCCCTTCTTTGGATTTTTCAAAATATTAAACAGTTATCAATCTATCTACCTGGAATTCTTTAATCTGTATTCCTGCACTGAGCAAAGTCCAAATGACTGTTTTTAATTTTCTATTGTATCCTTTTGTTAATGTTTGTTGATGCCAAATCACCCCTGAAGTCTAAAGATATTTGCATGCATTTTGAATGATTGTATTAAAATTGATTTGATCTTGACTACCATCTTAACTATCTGCAAGTAGACATCCAATATTAAAGCTGCAACATTTGCAAAGCATTGTTGCTTACAAAACCAAATTACTAGAAGAACAAAATCAATGTTTCTTAAGACAAAGGTAGCCCACAGAAGTTGGATTTAAAGTTAATTGCACTTGCAGTAAATGCTTTGAAGTCCATATGCCCTAATTTAGTGTTTAATTTAAATCTCAGCAATTTCATTAGGACTTCTCCAAAGTTTCCTAAGTCTTGATGCAGCTCATGGGGGACCTATTATATTACGGAGGCTAAACTCCCAATTCTCTTTGACTTAATACATGTATTCAGAATATACATACTACATTCTCTACAGGCTGCACTTCTTCAGAATAAAAGTATGTTTATCAAAATTACTTTGATACAGATTGATATGATTTGAATGAATATTGTACCTTGTGAGAAATGAATAAGTGGAGTGGTTTCTTTCCCCCCTCCCCTCCAAGATATTTTGGTTCATTACAAGCTTTAAATGGAAAATAGGCATGGCAATCATAAAAATATAAAGCGATTAAAAACAGTTCTAACTTGAGTTGTTCAAATAAAAAAAATAAAAAAAACAATTAGAAACAAAAGTAATAGAAAATGAACATATTGTGTTCCTTAAATAACCAGATGTTCTTTTCTTCCTGAAGGCAGTCAAGCCTATGAATAAAAGGTTGTTTTAAGTTAACTGTGAATTTTGCAAATCTGTTTTACCCCATAGCAAATAAAATTCTAACACAGCAACAGAAGCAGAATAATTTCATCTGTGTATGTGGCTATGGTTGTTCTAACCTTATCACTATAACTTAATATGAATCTCAACAGTAATACAGACTATTTCCATTTCAGAAGATATGCAAAGAATTATCAACTACCTTTGATCAGAATGCTCATAGCACTTGTCTGAAGAATTTATTCCAAAACAAAGTTTAATTAATCTCTTGAGCAGTGATATGACTTTAGCTGAATTAAACTAGAAGTCAAACAGTGTGATGTATAATAATACCAGAAAGAGATTTAGAACTTTATATCCTTTTATTTTTTCTAAATCTATTTAGGGCCCATGAATAGATTTAAGCCCGTTTAATGAATCACTTCCAGAAAGGTGTAGCAGACAAAATCCTGGATGAATCATTTGGAACAAAGTTCCCATATATGCAGCAAACTTCGTTGCATCCTTATTTATATATTGATGGACCGTGAACATGGTCCCATCAAGTTCTCCCTAGGAAACACACAGGTTAAAGATTCCCGTTTTTGATGTTCTGATATTTTCCATCTCTTTCAAATGTTTTTATAAATATTGGCAGAGCCAGACCATGTGTCACCTTGGGTAAAAAGCTTGTTGCTGGCAGGTAGGCCTTGTTTTGTAAGACAGCGGTCTCAAATCTTTCCAGCTTTGTGGACCATTGGGAAGAGGGGATAGTTTTGTGTAAGTGGTGGGCGCACACGCACACAGCTCCATTTGCTCAAGCGGTTGGCACTTGCACAAATGGAGCTACGCGCACAAGTAGAGCTGTGTGGGCACTCACCCGCCACTTCTGCAGCCTGGTTCTGAACGAGTTGCCGCCCAGTAATGGGCCACGGCCGAGGGGTTGGGTACCCCTGCTATAAGAGCTAGAATCATTTTGTTCTACATATCCAGCAAAGCAACCATGTCCCACTTTCTCAGAAAATGTGCCCCACCTGCTACAGATGGACTCTTCAAGTGGGGAAAGAATGAAAGCCCAAGCTCTATAATGAGCTATAATGCCCAATAATGCCTGTGGTGCTGTAAATTCTAAGTTGGCTGGGCATCTATGCCATGCCCATAATCAATTTTGGAAGAACTTCATGAACTTATATTTTATAATCGAACAAGTCATTCCTCAATAATCAACAAGATCTTGTGATTTCATAAACCATTCATGGGAAAGAAAGATCAGCCTGGGCCTGAGAGCTATTAGTTTTGGATTTGACAAGTCACTTGGAATACCTGAATGCTCCCAGATTCTACCTAGTATTGGATCTTACATAGCTTCGAACCCATGAGCCTCAAATTATTTGATTGAATGATAAGTTTTAGTTCCCTTTGTAAAGGGCACATTTTGATTTCTATTGAAAAGTCCTAATAGCAGAGGAAGAGGGGGAGGTTCTAAAGTCTTACCCCCCAAAATATGCTGTTTTCTGCTATGTGTTTAGCAAACAAGAGATCATAATGATATATGGGAATTATCTTGGGAGATAGAGAGAAGAGCTGCAGCCAAGGGAATGGTCAGATAAAAGGAACTTTAGCCTGCAGCATGGATATGGATGGAACAAATATCTCAGAAGAAATCTTCCTTAGTTTCTTGGGATGGGGGAGATAGGGGGAACGTGTACTTTCAGACTTGCAAGATTCTGTTTTATTTTACTTCTTTCAAACAATATTCTGAGCTGGGTTGTACTGTTATTTGTTACTCATTCATCTATCTATATACTACTAAAGCTCTCTTTGTGATCTTTAACTGGGCAAAACAATGTATCATAAATTGTAAATTGTGAACCATGGTATCTCAAACGGATTTACAGAATGTGTTCCAAATCCAGGACCCATTACTTTTGAAGGAATGAAATGTTGGGAAATTGTGGCAATGCAAGTTGGCTGCTGCTGTGGTCATGAGGACTCTACACATTTCAATATTCTATGACAGTTTCCCAGCTAGTCTCACAATCCCTCACTTACTCCCTTATCCTGCAACAGCCACTTATCTGCCTAATGGAAAGGGAAGGAAAAGGAAGGGAGAAAAAAGAAAAGAAGTAATAGGAGGAAGGCAACCTTACCCCTCCTGGCCCTTGTCACCCATGCCCTCTTTCAACCTATGATGCCCTCCATGCCCCTCAAACTTGCAGCTTCCTCCCGCATGCTTTTCCCAACCTGCACTTTCCCCATTCATGCAGCATTTCTTGCACATCTCTATGCACCCTGCCATCTCCTGCACATCTTCCCTGATCTGCAAAACACCTCATATACACTCTCAAATTCCTTTAGGCACCCTCTTGACCCACACCACTCCCTAATGGCCCAACTAGATCTGTCATCTTTATGCACTCTTCTTGACCCATACTTGCCCACCATGCTCCCTATCCAATCTGTACAGCAAATCTCACACATCCTTGGGCATCCTTCCTAAACTACACCAGTCACTCTTGCACTTCTTCAACATGAAGCATCTCTGGTGTACATCACTTGAATCTCTCAAGTGACCCACTTGAACCTCCTTTACTCCTTACCAGAAATTCCTATCTCAGCAATTGAAAAAAGACAAATTAATAGGCCAGGATCAAATAGTATTCTGAAAATGATCTCAGTATGCCCCTCCAAGTTTGTCCACCCTAGATATCAATCACCCTAGATATCAATCAGCAAGTTTTAAAAACAGCAAATTTTTCTTTTTCCAACCTCCAATTGATTCCTTAATTGAAGTTTTATAGACTTGGGAAAATATTTCCATGTCTTTTTGTCCTAAAAACCTGTCACTGGGACCTTTGAACCTTCTCTGTATTATCTATTAATAGAAAATATTTATTTTTAGAAAAATAGATCTTAAAGTATTATTACCCTCTCCCTGAAGCCTCATCAAATAAAATGGTGGACTAATTGTACATGTTTCAAAAAGATACCATCATTCTGATTATGTTGCATTAGCATTTTAATAATCATTATTCAAGTCCTGTTACAGCAAACTAAAATTTAATATATTATTAATGATTTGACTGAATGATTTTGGGGAGAATAAAATGAGGGGCATGTGTGTATATATATGTATATATTTATATATAGCATTTTTATTTATGCCTAATATTTCATCCTGAATGTTTTGATAAGTGGAGAAAAAGGTTGGATGCACCATCTAGTGGTTGTGCTAGTTTGTTAAATTTTGTTAAGATAGATATATTGCAACTTGAAATTGAATAATTCTGTTTCTGATATTTAATGCATGTATTTAAAAAGTCAGTACTTTTAATTTAAATCTTATTGGATAGAAGTATATTGGTCACATTTTAAAATGTTTTAATTATGCACTCTGATAATTCTCTTCCCCCTCCCTCTCTCTAGAGAAATCCCAGACCTATAGCTCACCAATTCCAACAGAATTTGGATTACTACAAAGCACGTGGAGCTGACTTAATGAATAAAACTCGGTAATTATGCTTTGTATGTTATCTGTAAAGGTGCTTTGCCAATAATTACTATACATATTTGTAAATATATTTTATGTATATTAGGAGCCAATAATACTAAAAATAATAGCTAATTATTCAGTGATGATATGAAAAAATTAGAATAATTTTCTCAGTCTTAGAAAACTGAGTGACACAAGAAAGACCTTTCCTATTTTCACACATATATTGCTCTAAAATCTAATGAAGTAGACTTGATAGAGGCTATTCCATAGCTAAAGCTCAAGTATCAAGAAGGCCATTTTATTTGCTATAGCCAATTGTAAAGAGCATTCAAATTAATATGAAAAACTCCTATTCAGTTATTTGAGACTCAAGGGACTATGTGGGTAATTGAATGTTGTTAGTGATACTTAGAATTTGGTTTATAAGAAAATACTTAACCACTAAAATTTTAAGACTGGCTGTTATTGCATAGTTGATTTTTTACCCCAGTTATTCTGTTACTTCACATATAATTAAATTGTGTCTTTCCTTGGCCTGTGAACAATCACAACATCTACAAGACAAGGATTCGAGGATATAAATCGTCAGCAAGTTATTGCTTTCGTATCTAGAGAAATTAGAATTTGGCTCATTTACCTGGAGGGAAACTGTTTTAAAAACAAAATTTGATATATTGCCATCAACAGATCTATAGGGCAGATGTGCTCATATTTCATATAAACAGTACATTTGACCTTGTGGATCAGGCACAGTTGAAAATGTTTTATGTGTTTTATTTCATAATTTTATAGAGATACAGTTTAAGAATGCTATTCAAATTTTGTTGAATTAGATCTGTTTATTCTTTTGCACGCTTATTATAATAGTGGGAAACTGGTATATTTTTATGTAATATAACATCAGAGGAGAGATGGCAGCAACTTAAGCTACATGTTAGTGAAGTATATCTTACTTTTAATAGGATTTAAAAGATAATAAGTTATATTCTATTTATTAACAGTGAATAAGGATAACCTTTGGCTATAAAGATGAACTTAGCTATAAAGATGACTTGCTTTATACAACTTTTGTGATATTACTCAATTATAGCTATCATTTATAGTTATTGTTGAAATGGGTCTTTTCCATCTGAAATTGGAGCATCTAACTCACTAGAAATCTATACTACTATGAGAAAAAAATAAAAGAGAAACCCACTAAGTGTTACAAATTCATGTGGACCACGTTTACATTACTTTGATCTCCAAGAATTTGTGCAGATTTTTTAAAAGAAATTCACAGTATTATAGCAGTTTTTCTTTTCTAGTGCTTGTATACAGAAAGAGATGTCCTTGAATCAACTTTGTAAAACAAAACATTTCATTTGCACACACTGCAGAAGCTGAATCATTGCACAGCTTTGTTTTAAAAATATCCCATTGATATCCAAGGTCAATTATTCCTATTATGATTAACAAAATAGTTTTCTTCAGGTACTGCATTCATCTATCCTTGACATTCATTTAAACAATATCTTGCTTTTAAATATATTTCTTTATAACCATAAGGTAATCAACCTTTATTTTTTGACCTTTTTCTGATATTTTTCTATCTTTTCACCATGAGGGTAAAGAAATGGAGTCTGACCCTTGTATTATAGTCTTAATCATCTTACATTTATGAATCAGAACATTCAAAACTAGCATAAAGTTGAACTTCCTTTATTAAAGTATCTATATCATGAACCTTGTTAAATTCATAACAGCAATTTAGGATGGTTGCTATTTATGTCAAGGGCATTGCAAGTTAAGAGTATGTACACAAAAAAGTTAATGAACCACCAAAATTATTGCGCAAGAGAACGGGGGTCATTATGAACAAATTACCTCTAATTGTAATGATGTACAGTCAGCTTATAAAACAATGTGAATACTTTCCCCTAACATCCCTCTTTATTCAGAGGAAGACAGAGATTGAGAGACCTGAAGATTGTTTTAGGGCATAAACTGGAGACAGCCAATGTGAGACTTTCCAGATATTATTGAGTGCTAATGGCAACAAGAGATGATGAAAGCATTAATGCTTAATAATAATAATAATAGTAGTAGTAGTAGTAGAGTTGGAAGGGATCTTGGAGGTCTTCTAGTCCAACCCCCTGTTCAGGCAGGAAACCCTATACCATTTCAGACAAATGGCTGTCCAGTCTCTTTAAAAACTTCCAGTGTTGGAGCATTCACAACTTCTGGAGGCAGGTTGTTTCACTGATTAATTGTTCTAACTGTCAGGAAATTTTTCCTTAGTTCTAGGTTGCTTCTCTCTTTGATTAGTTTCCATCCATTGCTTCTTGTCTTCAGGTGCTTTGGAGAATAGCTTGACTCCCTATTCTTTGTGGCAAACCCTGAGATATTGGACACTGCTATCATGTCACCCCTAGACCTTCTCTTCATTAAACTAGACATACACAATTCCTGCAATTGTTGTTCATATGTTTTAGCCTCCAGTCCCCTAATCATCTTTGTTGCTCTTCTCTGCGCTCTTTCTAGAGTCTCAACATCTTTTTAACATTGTGGTGACCAAAACTGTATGCAGTATTCCAAATGTGGCCTTATCAAGGCGTTATAAAGTGGTATTAACACTTCACGTGATCTTGATTCTATCCCTCTGTTAATACAGCCTAGCACTGTGTTGGCTTTTTTGGCAGCTGCAGCACACTGCTGGCTCATATTTAAGTGATTGTCTACTAGGACTCCGAGATCCCTCTTACAGTTACTACTATTGAGCAAGGTACCACCTATAGTGTACCTGTGCATTTAGTTTTTCTTGCCTAAATGTAGAACCGTACTTTTTTTTACCATTAAATTTCATTTTGTTAGATAGCGCCCAATGTTCTAGTCTGTCAAGATCCTTCTGTATCTTAAGCCTATCTTCTGGAGTGTTAGCTATTCCTGCCAGCTTGATGTCGTCTGCAAATTTGATGAGTTCCCCATCTATCCCCTCATCCAAATCATTGATGAAGATGTTGAAGAGCACTGAGCCCAGAACAGAGCAATAGAAAATGGAATGGAATGGAATAGAATAGAATAGAACAGAGCTGGAAGGGACCTTGGAGATGAGATCAACTCCCACCTTCTGACCTTTGGCAAGACCCTTAAGATTTGGCTCTGCCAGATGACTTGGGGGCCCAACAGGGGAGTATCATACTGGAAGTGATTGATTAATTAACAGGCAATCCAATCTGCCTCCCCCCACAAAAAATCTGCCTCCCTCCTTCCCCATCTTGTAATTATGATTTTACTTTGATTGTTCTTTCATTTTGAAATATTTCTCTCTGATGGTTTTAATGTTTGCATGTTGTAAATTGCTCAGAGTCACTTTGAAACAAGATGGGCAGCAAAATGAATGAATGAATGATGAATGAATGAATGAATGAATGAATGAATGAATGAATGAATGAATGAATGAATGAATGAATGAATGAATGAATGAATGAATGAATGGTTGTAAAATATTCCTAAGACAGATAAGTTTATTTTTTCCAGTAAATAAAACTGTTCCTGTGGAACAAAATTCACTGTGACTTTCAAAGGCTTTCAGAGAATGAAACAATCTACCTCCCTAGAAATAACTAGTATTAAAGTAGAATAATATTGCATTATTATACTCTCTAGATTCCTTGTAATATTTTTGTGGGGTGAGAGGGATCCTTAATTGCAACAAATTCATTTTGAAATTTTCCAATTAGTTTGGTAGTGTCAATTAAACATGATAGCAGCAGTATGTATGTTTTCTTTTTTCTTTTTCAGTATCAATGCAAAGGTTGCTCCTCTGAACATAAATAAAGTTTCCAGTAGCTTATTGAATTTTGGCCGCAAGCTAATATCCCCAGCAATGACTTCTAGCAGTGCAACTCTTCCAGTTGCAGGTAGCAGTGGCAATGTTTCTTCTGTTGTCATGCCCACAAGGAGCACAGTAGAACTCCCTCCATCTCAGCAACAAAGAATAATGAAATCTGAAAGTGTGCCAGTTCAGCTAAGCAAAGGTAAAAATGTGCCATTTCTGTTTTTGAAAACCAAATCCTGTCATAAACTAAGACAGAGCTTTCAGCATAATATAAAATGGTGAGATGAAATCTGCATATCAATTTGAATATTACTCATCTTTGCTTGCCACCATATCCTGTCTGATATAATTTATTTGCCAGATTTTCCAATTGTTTCCGAATTTCAGTTTCCTTGTTTGCTTTAGTTCCTTCTCATTACATCTTTATTTGACTACGTCCAACTTTTGTTGTTTGCAAATACTGAATATATGATACACTCTTAGGTATGAATTCATTTAGTAAATCAGGCATCCAGCAAATTACCTTCCAAAATTTATTTTTTAAATATTGCTTGGTAATTGAAAACATGAAATGGGAATCAGCTTGCTATAAACCAAATGACAGCATTAAACAGAATTTTTATTTCATGTTTTGCGAAAATGCTCTGAATTCCAAATTCCCTCCCAGTTAAAAATGAAAATGATAACCTACTAACTGCCTTTAAGACTATTTATTTGTTGTGCTCTTCTAATATCAACATAAATCTGCTTCTGTGTACGTTTTAACCAGTGGAAATGCATGCCCCTATGTTATTGCAAAAGTACATTACATTAAGTGATTTTACCATTTTCCTAATATATAATATATTTGCAGCCAAAATAAATAAATGCAGCCACCTTATTGTCGTAGCTATTTGGGATATAATCTTTATTAAAAAATTTAATTACAATACTAAAAACTAATACAAATTAATGCTAGGAAAAGAGAAAAGAAAGAGAAAGAATAAAAAGTGCAGGAAGAAAAAAGAAAAAGAAAAGAAAATATAATTTGAGAGAGAGACAAAGAGATGACTTCCAGCCTTCATGATAAATATAAATAAATTTAATATTTTTTCACTAAATTGATATCTCTTGATTCCTTATCCCATCCCTTAATTATCTAAGCAACTCCATAAACATCCACTTTCCAATCGTCGTGTCAGTAAAAAGTCCATAAAGTCCAGAAATGTCTCAATTTAACCTTAGTCAAATAAACCAATTTCATATTCCTTCCTTTTACTCTAACAATTTTAATTTGTTAAGCCAGATATTGTCATAGGATTTGGTTCCTCTTCAATTCTTCTTTATCCCATCACACAGATTTCTTCAAGGCTTTAACATGTCTCTTTTGCAGATCTAATAAAAAAACATTTTCCAGATCATGTTCCCTGTTTATCATTTGTATTTCCTTTTTTAATTTTTAAAACTTCAGCCAGTTTCTTTTGTACATCCAATATAACATCCTTTTCCAAATAATTCTCGTTGCCTGTTATTTGCAGTTTCACATTTCGTACTTTCTCTGTCTTGTCAGATAAAATTTCTTGCGCATCTGTCATTCCTTCATTTACATCTTTCAGACGTAGTCTTTCCATAGAAGAGACATCATTACTCAGTCAATACTGTAGTTATTAATTTCTGGCCTTATTCTTCAAAGATCTTTAATATTTCTGCTGTTATAATATTTTGTATCATTTTGTAAGTCTGAATATTAACTGACATCAAGAACAGAGTTGTATTTTTGGAGGCTTCCGGTTTGTGCTCGCGGCGCTGGCGGATGTGCGGGGCGATCGCTCCCTCCGCCGTCCGGTTTTCTCCCGCCGGGGGACCCTGAAAAGGGTCGAAAGTCATCCTGGAGGGGCGACAAGCGTGAAGAGGACCTTCTGATTGATCGCGGAAGTGTGGCAGCCCTTCCGTTTGATCCGGGGCAGCTCTTCGGACCGACGGGGAAAAGATCGGCCATTTACATGGCCCATCACTAAGCCGCTACCTGCCGAGGCCAAAACTACGACCAAGCACTTCGAAAGCACCACGGAGGAACTGGGTGAGATCCTACCTTCTGGTATCCCAACTATTTTCCTGTTAAAAGCCTTCTGAAACGTCTTCCCCCTGCGAGGAGAGAGGAAAGGGAACATCTTCTTCCCACCCTCTAAAATGGCGGCACCTGACTACGTAGGGAAAATAAAGCCCTGGAAAAAAAAGTAACTGGATTTATATTACCTTGATATCTGGGGACCCAAAAAATTCTTACTTTCACGGGGACCTATTAGTAAGTCGTGATGTATTAGGAGGAGAAATAGAAAATGTTTATGAAATAAAATAAGAATATACTTAAGTAAGTAATACGTGTATTTTAGATATTATAACTTTTATGTAGTGAAATAAAGGAAATTTGGACTACCCGAAACTTAAATACTATGGATATTAAAGGTTAAATTGGAATATTGCAATTAAAAATTAGGTAAAATTTTAAAACAGGACATGGATATGTATAAGCAAAAAATATATTGATGAATGTTTTAACTGAGTTTGCTATAATGAGAAATTTACTAGCCTAAATATGATCTAGCAAATGTTAAGGGAAATAGAGAAGGAATTTTTGATGATGTAACCTGAGATATGCACTAAAGATTTGGTTATTGAACCACTGATTACCCAGTCACCACGCTGCTTTCCGAATACTTAAATGTAAAACTGGAAAACCAATAAAATTTGTTATAAAGAAAAAAAGAACAGAGTTGTATTTTTTTCTTCAGCATAAAATATTTAGTCCCCTTTAGTGTCAAGTCCCTAAAATCATCACTTATCTTTTCTTATGTCTTGCAATAGCCAGGATAGCCAAAATAAGTCTGTTTCCCATGATGTTGATTATTTTTATAAATTCCAATATCTTATAATAAATGTCAATATTCCAGATTTATATGGATCCTTAATCCATTTATACTTAGATAAAATCTTATTTAGCTTTTTGCTGTTTATTTCAATTTTTTTAAGTTCTTCAGCTTATAATTATTTTTTCTTTTGTTTAGAGTTGAAGATAAACTCTCCCAATGAAGACTTTTTAAACTTGTCATTCTAGAGATCTCTAATAGATATAAAAGGTTTAATAAGGAATTTCCAAAAATTAGAAAGAAGTGCGCGAACTTAGTGCCTTTCAAAAGGCTCCGCTGCAGTTATGAGCCAGATGGCTGATCCCAGTGCTCACACCCACAGAAAACCACTGTCCTATGATCTCTTTGTAAGGAACAGCCATCTGGAACACATTAAGGCAATCTTCTCTCCTTTCCTTAACTCCTTAACAAACCAGTCTACTCACTGTTTCCTTGGTTTTTACCATGGTTGTCAGCTCTGCTTTCGCATAGCTATCTTTAGCTCGCTCTATTTTCCCTGGAAATCCTATAACATATTTGCCTAACTGTATAGAAATTGGTCTGTTTATAATCAATAAGACTAAAATTGTAGAAAAAGTTGTCTAGGTGATCAAATCCATCCATTCTGTGTAGCCTCAACAAATGTCTATCCAGATTCTGTTTGTACAGCCAATGAAGAAGAGTTCAATAGCTCTATGGATGATTAGTCCTACTATTGTAATATTATGTAACATTCTGTCGGATTAAGTTACAGTAAATGTGAAACATAACAAATAAATAAAAAGAATAAACATAATTAGACAGTCAGAGAGGATAAAAAGTCGAGTGGTGGTTGAGCATATACAATCAAATTTTGTATGCTGCTTTGTATTACAAAGGAACTGTGTTTCAATTATGTCAGGACTATTACCTTAACATTTCTACTTCCCCCACTGCACAGATACTCATTTTACATTATATTTCCATTGCTTGTATCAAGTTCTAGCTACAAATGAAGGAATATGAATATGACTGAAATTTTTCCAATTGTATTTATGAGATATACATTTTATTTCTCTGATAGCTTGTTCAAATGGGGTAAAAAAAATGGCAAAATCAAGTGACTGCACAGTTCATATTTATTCTGAGATAATTATTTCTTATTCAAGCAGAATACATCTCACTGTCAACCAAGTTGACAACAATCCTTACCTTTATTTGAGTGCTTTCAAAACATTTTCTCACAAGTCTTAGAAAACAGGTTATACTTTTGTCACAATGATCCTTCCTTTTGTCCTCATTTAGATAAGATTAAATAAACTTCACCATCTCCTGGAAAGCAGAGTAGGGTTTGTACTAGTATGTTGGATATGAGTTTTTCATAAGCAAATCCATAACATTTACTTTGTTTAAAATATAATTTGATTTCTAGACTTGTATTTTATTTTTAATTTCAGCTTAGCATCATAAAATAATTGGAACTTTTTATTTATTGTGAATAGTCTGTAAACCAGACTATTAAAACTGAACATAACATTACCAAAACTCCATGGATCAATGACTTAAAATATTATATTTTTTAAAAAGAAATGATGCAAAATTAAATGCTGTCTGATATGTTTGTTGTTATACTTTAAATAATAGAACTCAGCATAATATTTTGAAATTTTTCTGTAATGGGCCTAGCTTAACTGTAGATACATAAAACTATATTTGGTCCTCTTTTTTTGAGTAATTCTGAAAGTATTCCTGGTGATGTAAAGGCATTTGTAGAAACCCATGCTACTCTGCTTTTGGAGTTGCTTATTCTTAGACCACTAGCATTTAAATGATCACTATCAAGTTTCTAAACTCTGTTGGAATGTTGCTATTAATAGCATTATGTCAAAATTACTTATAAAATACAGGAAGAGCCAAGGGCAATATATGTATAATACATGCATAGAACTAAGCAGAAAAATAGGGTATTGGAATTTGGAAAATTTGACCATTTGTTGTACTGTAAAGATTTCTTTAACTTTATCTAATTACTAGGAGAAGTAGTTAAAGGCAGTGATGTTCCGGTATCAGTTCCTGTCCAGAATCTAAGCAACTTCCACGGAACAGTTACTACAGTGACACATGGTATGTTTTGCCTATAATATTGTTATTTGGTAGCCCAAAGTACATGTGGTTTGAAATTTTTCAATATGTACTATATATCACAGATCCACTAAGTGGCACTGTTGTTTAGGAAAACAAATTGCATCTTTCCTGCATAAGAACCCAGAGCGGCTTTTTAAGAAAATAGGAGTAAATATAATCTTATTATAATAAAACCAAAAGCTCTTTAAAAATTAAATAAATAAAAATATTGTGCATTTTAAAAGTAGAGAAGTGGAATAAATTATAAAAAATCTGGAACCTTGTTGGTTATGATCTCATAAACACCTAGGTCAGGGGTAGGCAACCTTGGCTCTTTTATGACTCGTGGACTTCAACTCCCAGAATTCCTGAGCCAGCTATGCTGGTTCAGGAATTCTGGGAGTTGAAGTCCACGAGTCATAAAAGAGCCAAGGTTGCCTACCCCTGACCTAGGTGAAAAGTCACATCTTCAATAACTGAGAAAGCTCTTATCTGGACCACAACATCCAGGTAATTGCAATGTACAAGTTCCATGGTAGGGAAGTGATTTTTTAAAAAATACTTGACTCTTCAGCCATTTAGGATTTTATAAACTAATATCACCACTTAATATTGGATGGGACAATTCTCAAACAACCAGCTCAATTTTTGGGACTGAAGTGATATCCCATTTAGCTCTCCCATTTAAGATTCATGTAGCTTCTTTCTAACCTGCATTCTTCGAGAGTATATTTTCTCAGATTAGGAGTCCAAAAATAGAGCCACTAGAGGTTGAAAAAACATTCCAGAAGAAGGCAATAGCAAATCATGTACTACTAGGAAATATACAAATATGTGTATGTGAAATCACAAGGAATTGAACTCAAAATTGCACTGACTTATTGTTCCTATCCTTGATATGTTGCTAAATTCTGCTGTTTTTGCTTATAGCAAATCTCTACGCTTTCGTGTGAAATTTCCTCCTTTCACATACAAAAATATGAAGGATAATTCTGTCAATTAAATGATTATAAAAGAGTCATTCTGTTGAGCAAAATGTACCCCTTTGATTCAAGAGATTATTTCCATGTAATAACATTCTTTGGTAGCTAAATATTCCATTAAAGGAAAATAAACAGTCCAGTTGCCTTTTGAAGAAAAAAGCATCTTTGAGACAAAACCACAGGGGCTTGTTCTGGCAGTCTCTGAGAATCTGACAGGTAGGTAGGTAGGTAGACAGGCAGGCAGGCAGATAAATAGGCAGATAGATAGGCAGGCAGGCAGGCAGATGCACACACACATGCAGGCAGGCATACACATACTTATATGTACCTACATAAAATATATATTTACTGGGTTTGCTTAATGCCGGTATGTTCTTATGTACAAGATATGTTTTGTTTCTCACTTTGTGACTAAATATGTGTTGCAAATAGTTCTATACAGTCCTGTATGTCCCTTGCAGTAGCACTCTGTATTATATCAATAAATAAATTCATGATATGCAAATCTGCTTCTGAAAAATCACCATTCAGTTAATGAGAAGCATGATGGTGATGATGATTTCTGGCTCTTCTCTATTTGCTTTTCAGGGCAAAGTACAAAAAATGGGAGTCCTTCTCCAAGCATTGAAAGTTTTTCTGGAGGACATGAATCCACTGGATCTCCTCCTTTGTCTGCAACCAAGAAGGAATCTTTTTTCAGTACAATTTCCCATTCACGTTCTCATAGCAGAAATATGAGCAAAAAAGAATCTGTAAGTGTTTCTTGAGAGATACATTTCACTAATTCAAGTTGTCTTATTTATATTGGTTCACATTTTTACTTCGGATTTACATAGGTTAAAATAACTTATAAAATAAGTTATAATAAAATTATAATAAAATAACAGAAACCAAACCATAACTTTCTATAAAAGCTTAATACATTTGTTGCATTTTCTGAAGTATAAATTTCTTGATATTTCTTATTCCATTTAAATAAAGACAGCTTCATTTTTCCTTGGAATATCTTAGAAGACAACCTGGAAAGCAACTGGCAGCAGATGTAGCTTTTAAGATAAGGGTAGAGGCCACCCATGCCTTAACATTCTAAGCCAGCAATATTTCTCAACAATCCCCAGAGATCACTCCACAAAGAATACATACACTGATATGATACTATTTTAATGTTATCAGATTATATATCATTAAAATGAGATCATCTTCCTTTTAATAATTCCTTCAGTATGCAGAAAGGAGATTCTGTCACCTGAGTTCAAACTGAATTTCAAGTGTAGATAGGTAGATTTAGTAATGAAACTAGGCTTATTTGACCAAATATGGCATAATTTGCTGTAAATTTATTTTGGAGATAAATACTCTTGAAAATTCCTAAATAGTAAGAGGATTTGAGTTTAAATTAATGCTATCACTTCTCTAATCGATTATCAAGCCTTTTCCTAGCATAATATCTCATTACATGCGGTTTTTCATTTAGTCAGAGATTGAGTTGATTATGAACAATTAAACAATTAAAATTTAACAATGGCATGGTATGACCAGATAGTATACTTTTTATCTTTACAGTAAAACTCTTGTATATAATTACAGAATTATTATTCTGTCACAAGAATTTCTAGAGTCTGACTTTTCTTTTGCTTTACTTTTTTCATTTCATTTCATTTTCCTTTCCTTTTTATTTAGTTCACACTATTGAGTATGTATCTTTGTTCCCTATCCCCGTCCACACACACATATCAAGTTTGTTTAGCTTTTAGCTTTCTTACTTTCTTATGAAAATGTAATCAGTTAGCCTGTTGTATGTTGTGGCTAATTTAATATATATATATATATTCTAAGATGAAGATGAGAAGATGAGAAGGATAATAGCAATACAGCCCTGCTACATGGGTAAATATCTTTAGGCATAAGACAGTGCTGTGGGAATTAGGTGTTTAACAGAGTGATAGCATGGGGGGAAATCTGCCTTTGTGTCTAGGAAGATTGTTTTGGCATTGCAGTGCCCTATAGCAGACATGTCAAACTCAAGGCCTGCAGGCCAGATCCGGGCCATGATGTGTTTAGATGTGGACTGCAAGCACACTAGTAGGAGGAGGTGACTGAGCATGTAGCAGTGGGCAGATGAGCTGAAGTGGCAGCAGTGCCAGAGAGGCCTGGGAGAGAAAGTCAGCTGGAGCTGCAGTTTTTCTGGGACTCTGCTGAGGCCCCAGTGTGCATGGCTCCAGCTGATCAGGGCTTCTGACAGCCTCGGGGGTAGCCGGCAGTCGCACGCAGTCTTCAGGCGGAGAGTCAGCTGGAGCTGTGGGGCTGTCAGGGCTTGGTGGAGACCCCAGAATCAGCGCCCGCACCTCCAGCTGATGAGTGCTGCATAAAAAGGCCATCCAGGCAGTGAGTGAACACATGGGGAAGGAGAGGAGAGAATATAAAGGGGGTTTTGGCAGGAAGGAGGAGGAGTGAGAGGGGAGAGAAGGCGATAGGGAGGAGAGATGTCGTTGGGACAACAAGCCTGAGGGAGAGAAAGGGATAGGAGAGGAGATGTTTTTGTGGGGGAAGCCTGAGGGAGAGAAAGGAATAGGAGGAGGGGCTTTTGTGGGACAAACCTGAGGGAGAGAAAGGGATAGGATAGGAGAGGCTTCTGTGGGGCAAGCCTGAAAGAGAGAGTTTGAATGGAAGAGAGGCAAGCAGAGGAATCAATGAAGGAGCTGTGGAAGAAGAGCCCAGCAGGCAGTGCAAGAGAGAGAGAGGAGAGAAGAAGAGCTGACCAGCCACTTGAATACCATCCCATTATATGACCATCTGCTGGAAAAGACTGACCACCACCCCTTCACATGACTCACGTGCTGGCCCTTTGAGGGCTACCATAATGGTGATGAGGCCATCAACGAAATTGAGTTTAACACCCCTGCCCTATAGCGATGTCCTGAGGGGAGAAGTTGAAATAGTTTATTCCAGAATGTGATGGGTCTGTAGATATTTTCTCAGCCCTCTCTCTGGCTCGTACAGTATAAAGGTCCTCAATGAAAGGCAGGCTGGTTACAATTGTTTTTTTTCTGCAATCCTAACTATCCATTGAAGTCTGTACCTTCCTGTATGGTTGTGCCAAACCAGAGTTATAGAGATACAAATTGACAGACTCAACAATTCCTCTGTAGAACTGTATCAAGCAGATCCTTGAACTATATCAGCAGAATCTTTTCATGTGCTTGCTTGAAATCTCTTGGAGAAATAATTTCATTTGGAGTTGAACCAAAGGTGCTTTTGCAAAAGGCAAAGATTTTCTTTGTTTTTGCTTGAAGACATTTTCCTTCTCATCGAAGAAGCTTCTTCAGTTCTGGAAGAAGTTGGAGCTGAAAGTAATGTTACTTTCAAAGCGAAGGGAAAGGGGGTTTCAATAATTTTCCTCTCTTTCAGATCCACCATATTTTGTTCATTAGTAGTTTTCATTCTGTCAGCAACAGACGGCTGTTCTGTTTTCTCTGCCTGGTGTTCTACTTTTTTAACAGCACTTACAAAATGAGTTCCTTCTACTGCCTCATCTGAAGCTTTTACTGATGCTATCTTAACCATTTCAGTTTTTTCTTAATCGTTTCTTCGAAACACTAATTTTTGTATAGTGTCTTTCTGCAGCCTCTTCTGGTATTAATATTGCCTCTTCAATGCTATATCAGCTACTGCTCTGTTAATTGCAGTGTTAACAAATCTTCTGCTACCTCTGGCTACTTCTCAGACACAGCCCTTGCTGTGGGAAAGTATGAATGACATAGGTAATTTCCAAATGAATTTGTTGTTACCTTTGTTTAGTATAAGATCCAGGATTTTATTTATTATTTTTTAATCCATCCTTTATTATCTTACAAGTAACTAAAGGCAGTAAAGATAATATACTCCTTTCTTCTCCTGTTTTCCCCTCAACAACCTTGTGAGATGGGTTGGAGTCAGAAAGTCACCCAGTTGGCTTTCATGCCTAAAACTAGGACTCACAGACTCCTATTTTCTAGGCCAACTTCTCCCTATAACAAATTAGTCTGTCTCAAATAGCTTTTTTTATTCTCTCCATTTCATTTATACTCTGACATCTGGTAAATTAAAATATTTATTTCCTAGCCTTTTTACCATTACATAACAGGTAAGGGAAATGACTTTTTAATCCATCAATTTTGAATTTACAAGAGACATGGAGGAACCTGAATCTACCATTCGGAAACATTTCTCATTACCATCAGTCACAGCATCTCTTAAGTTATCCTTTAATTTATCACATTAGTTATTAAAAATCCACATTAGTGCATTTCTTTTTTAACTTCCTTTTGTGGATGCTTTGTGGTTTTGATACTCCCCTGACATATTAGTCAGTCCTTATGTGCCATATTTTTTGCCACACTTAACAATAGTTTACATTTTCAATTCTTTTCCTGTAAATTTTCTGTGGTTTTTGTCTTTGATCTGAAAAAAGATCCCGCTCTGTGCAATACCAATGAATCACAACTGCTCAAATTACTATATCTGGCCCTTTATCTTTTAGTTTTATCTTTAACTCATGAAATAAATGAGAATAAAATTTAAGGAAACATTTCCATATTATGTTGATTATGGTACATGTACTCCTATTTTTACCCAAAGAATACTATGAAGTCATTGGAAAAATATTATAGATATGTGGGATTCTTAGTAAACTCAAGTCTATTAATAGGTAAGATATCTACAGCTAATGTAATACCACTGAATCATGCCTATAAATATAACACAAATTGCAATCTGGTCCTTCTGTTTGTTTCTATAAAGTGCAAAGCATGGCTTGACTGATCCAGTAAACACACAGAATAGAGTCATAATTATCATTATAGGTATAAACTATGTGGTTGCTGTAAATTGTCTTGTTTCAGTGAATGTCACAAATCAGAAATGATCTAAACTATTGTGATACAAAAACTTATTATTTGTCTATAATATCTGACTAGTGGTTTTCAAAAATTTTAATGTTATAGAAGACAACAGCTAGATGAGGAAGAGTTTCTAGATTGCATTTTGTATATGCTGAATTATTTTGGTCTGAATAATAAGATTTGGCCAGGAATGAAATATCCCTTTCTAGATAAGAACTAATGGTGAAAAGCTGCCCAAAAATGAGATTATTGGCAGAGGTTCTTGTCCATAGCCATGAGTACTATTGGAACAGAGACTCCTGGGATTTGGGCATTTGGATTCCTATAATATACAATTAATATACAATTGAGTGTACCATTGTTTAATCTCTAAAGCTGACAGCTAGTGTAGAGCCCCACCCGAGAAAAGTGGACAGTAATTTAAGGGACAAATACCTTGTGGGTTTTACTCAGTTGCAAGCATACTGATCTAACTTGCAGAAGACTTTATGCTTTTTAATACAGATTCAAAGGTTCCAAAGAGAGGCTTCATCTTCCTGTTGTTAATATCTGAAAGCAAAGAAATTGTTCAACAGATGCACCCTCATTGCTATAATGTGAAATGGCTTACGATTAAATAGCAATAGATACAGTTTTAACTAGTATTTTATGACTGCATATCTGAGTAAACTGTTACTTACAGATTTTTGGGTTGTGTGGATTACTATTACAAGTTCTTTTTGAATTTTTTTGTATAATTAGGATTTATTTATTTATGTTTAATTAATCTTGGGAAATGATTGCATTATGTAGAGTCCTGAGGATTCTAGATGTGGTCAAAATAAACAATATTAATAGAATTTCAACCATGTGATAACCTACTGATTTTTTTAAAATTTGATTATTATATCTTATGCTCCAAGAGATGTGCAAAAGTGCTAAAAATTAAAATGCTTTCAGAAGTAGAAGTGTTAATAGTTTATTTTTATCAATTAACAAAATGGAAAGTAAATGAACAGAAAAAATCCAAATCAAATCAATATTTGGTGTGACCACCCTTTGCCTCCAAAACAGCACCAATTCTTCTAGGTACATTTGCACACAGTTTTGAAGGAACCCGGCAAGGTTCCTTCAAGGTTGTTCCAAACATCTTGGAGAACTAACCATAGATCTTCTGTGGATGTAGGCTGGTTGAAATCCTTCTATCCCTTCATGTAATCCCAAACAGACTCAATGAAGTTGAGATCAGGGCTTTATGGGGGCCAAACCATCTCTTCCAAGAGTTATTTGTTTTTCTTTAGACTGAAGATAGTTCTTCATGACATTGGCTGTATGTTTGGGGCCATTGTCCTGCTGCAGAATAAATTTGGGGCCAATCACTTGGTATGGCATGATAGATAAGTATCTGCCTGTATTTTTCAGCACTAAGGATACCATTAATCCTGACCAAATCTCCAACTTCATTTGCAGAAATGCAGTCCCAAACTTGCAAAGAACCTCCACCATGCTTCACTATTGCTTGCAGACACTCATTATTATTGTGCCATTGTACCATTCTCCAGCCCTTTGGTGAACAAATTGCCTCCTGTTACAGCCAAATATTTCAGATTTTGACTCATCAGTCCAGCTGCCATTTTTCTACATCCCAGTTCCTATGTTTTCATGCATAGTTGAGTCGTGTAGTTTTCTTTCCATGTCAGAGGTATGGCTTTTTTGGCCGCAATTCTTCCATAAAGACCACTTCTGGCCAGACTTCTCTGGACTGTAGATGAATGTACCTGGGTCCCAGTGGTTTCCACTAGTTCTGTGCTGATGGCACTGCTGGACATTTTTGATTGTCGAAGGGAAGTAAATATGATGTATCTTTCATCTGCTGCGTTAAGTATCCTTGGCCCACCACTGCGACTCTGGTCCTCAATGCTGCCTGTTTTTTGGTGCTTCTTCAAAAGAGCTTGAATAGCACATCTTGAAACTCCAGCCTTTGAAAACTTTGCCTAAACTAAAACAGAAAAAACTGTATAGTGGCTTAAAATTGGGTGAGGGACAGTGTGCAAATGTAAGAATTGGTGCTGTTTTGAAGGCAAAGGGTGGTCACACCAAATATGGATTTGATTTGGATTTCTCTTCTGTTCATTTAATTTCCATTTTGTTAATTGATAAAAATAAACTATTAACACTTCTATTTCTGAAAGCATTCTTAATTTACAGCATTTTTGCACAACTGCCTAACAGTTTTGCACAGTACTATATGTTGGGGGAAACTGTGTCAGGTGTGGAATAACTGATGATAATCTAATTTGCATTTTATATTACTATCTGTTAGCTCAAGATCAGGAATGCAAAAATTTCAGGGATTCACTTTATCATTTTAAGGTATAATGTCAGGCACAAACGATCAGATCTGTACATGAAGAGTTCAATTAACTATTTTATTATTCATGCCTATAGCACAGGAATCTTCTCAGATTGGCAGTTTATACCTGGCCACACTAGATAAAGTTCAGTGTCATTCAAGGGGTAATCCAATCTTGTCCTCTTGTGTCTACATAGTGATTCCAGACTAATTCCCCACTTGACGTCTTCTGGCTTGCTCAGCCTCTCTTCAACATACAATAACAGAAACTTGAAAACTCTTCAGAATTTCTGTCTATTACATTTTATACCAAACAAAGACAAGTTTACATTTCATCATAACATCTTATGGCATGCTGCGAAGGCTCTTTATAATAATAATATTTTTATTTGCGGTCACAGACCAAAATACAAGTGCAACAAAAGAAAACACAAGAAAAATATCACAAACAATTAAACACCAGAAGCCTTGGCTAAAGAGGAATTACAACGTTCTCCTCTGGTAGTTACAGCTCTTAAAAGAAATTTGGAAACCTGAGAAGTAATATAGGAGGAGCCATCCCCTAGGCAGGAAGGCTCTTTATGCCTTGCCCCAGTTGGTCTATATCAGTGGTCCCAGCTTTTTTGGCGGCATGGACTGGTCCCAGGGAGAAAGATTGTTCCACGGACCAGAAAATCTTTGTATCTAATATAGTTTCTTGATATGGAAGCACATCTGTTGCTGATTGAGTAGAATAACACTGATCAAGGGGTCCTTAGCCAAATGCAGTTAGCACATGAATTGTAGCTGTACCTGTAGTAGGAGCAATTTGCCCGTAACTCATGATTTTATCACCATTGTTGGCATATGCAATGTGCTGTAAATGGGACTTTCTTGTGAACATATTAAACCTGTGCTGCACATTGCCTTCCAATAGGCTTCTGGATGCAATTCAGAGTGCTAGCTTTTGATCTATACAGTATGTCTTGTACTTGTGCTATCAATTTGATTGCCCCAGGAAAAACCACTGATAGTACCCCACAACAGTACTCCAATAATGAAAAGATGGACAAAAGCTTTGAAACTTGGAAATGCAACTTTTCAAATGGTTGTGTTTTGGAACATTTTCAAACTGAGGTTGGACTTGCCCCCCCTGTGGCCTCTTTTCAGAAAATGTTAAAGACAAAACTCGGGTAAAAAAAAACAAACATTTGTACTCTTAAGTATATGATATCTAGGATTGCACATTGTTGCTGGATTTTTTAGATTTTTCTCTTATGATGCAATTGATACTTCTTTCAATTTGTTTTTAATTTAGCTTACCATTTCATTTTTTATTTTACCAGGAATCTTTTATATTATATCTTTCATTGTTAACTGCTGGGAGTCCTAATAGAAATTAGAACAGTATGCAAGGTGGCTAAATGAACTCTGCTAAAACACAAAGCTTCAGTTCATAAGCCCCTTGGATTTAAGTCTTACTTAAATCAATAGGATATGTTATGATAGAGATTTTGATCTTTGTTTTTGACCAAATCCAACGAACTATTCCAGAAATCTTGATGTCATTTAAGAGAAAATGGCATGTTATTATCAGCTACAAGATATTTTTATGTTGCTGTTAAAGGAAATATGTAGCAGCATCTTAATATTTCAAGTGCATAAGAAAAAAGAACACATTGTTTTAACTCATTCTGACTTTGCATTTCTGCTGCTGTTTTTTTAAAAAATATAAGCCTATATTTATTTCTATATCTATTTGAGGAAAGAAAGCAATTGTCAAATAGAAACTAATAAGCTCTGCAGGTGTATCACAATCAGAACATATAAAAATTATCTTAGGATAATAAAATAAATTATAAAAAGTGTAATACACAAACAGAGAAATGCTTTGTATATATAAGATGTTTTAAGTGATAGGGCTGTTTATGTTGTTTGTTAAAATTTTACCGAAACCTTATTGATAAAGCCACAATTGAAAAAATTTGTACATTGCATACAAATAAGGCTTTGCTAATGAGAAAACTGAATTAATGTTGCTAGATAGCTTGCACTTAATTTAGCTATGTAGCATGAACTAAAGCAATTTGAATTATAATTTTTTGAATAAGCTGATTCTGAAAGCAGCTGATAAATAACAAGGAAGAGGAAGAAGAAAACACTAACACCAGCTAAAGAACTGGCAGCTGTGGCTTCACTTTATTGTGTGAACACATATTAAATAGTCTGGCTACTTTTCATAATTAATAGATGGCATTAGTCTGAGGTTCTCTGTTCTATATGCTCTTTCGGTCAATCATCTCCTAGTAGACCTTAGTTCTCTTGACAATAGCAGAACTCAGAATGTTCCCATCTTCGATCTTATGTTTGTCTTTGCAATATGTTAGTAAATATTTTCTGAAAAGTTGAGATTCTGAATAGAGAATAGCTGTAAGGTTAAAATGAGACAGGAGCTCTTTGAGAATATGCAGCAGAAATATAAAACATAAACTTTTGTGTAATTTTTCCTCAACTTCAACAAGGTCTTTACTTAGTCAAGTTTTTATTTTACTTTTTATTATAGGAAGAAGAATTAGAGACTCAGATTTCATTTCTTCAAGGACAATTGAATGAGTTAGAAGCTATGTGTAAATATTGTGCAAAAATGATGAACATACATCTAGGTAAGAAGGAAGTTCATATTTTTAGATATGAAATGATAATGTGTATCTTCTGGATAATGTTTATATTATCAGGTTGATAATATGTTAGGAAAGTATGCATGTAGGTTTTTATGCATACAAGCAAAGAATATAGATAGCATCAAGCACACTACTAGAAACCTTAAGTCTCGAAACATTAAACAAAGTTCAAAACATCATAAAAATTGAGAAAGCTGATCTCTAAAAACGTTCAGTCAGGTGTGACCAAGCAGATATACAAGAACAATTGTGCCTAAGGTGAGGTGCTAGAGCTGGGAGTGGGGAAAGGCAGTCTCTCTGTCAGCCCTACAAAAAGAAATTGAAAGCATCTATCTACCAATCTGCCCTGGATCAGCAGGCAGTTGACCGATTCTTTAAAAAATAAATTTTATTACATGAAATAGCACCAGATTGTATAGTTACGACTGAAGCGCATTTTGGTTTCCTTTTTTTACCACATAATTTGAAATATATTTTTCCTCATTTGAAAAATTATTATGGATTATAAAATTATTATGGATTATAAAATTATTATGGATTATAAACCAAACGTTCAAACTGGATTTGGCATTTTTATTAACCTATTGGGTCCTTCTCATGGATCTGGGATAGGTAGATGTGGATGTTTGATGGTATTACAGATGTCGTCACAGGATGTAAATTGTTCCAACTAAAGCTGCCTTTTGTACATGACTGATAGTGAATTTGTCAATGCTGATGGCATCCAAGTGATACTCCAATTGTTTTGGGATTGCACCCAAGGCACCTATAACTACTGATACTACCTTTCTTTCTTTTGTCAGAGTCATTCTGTTTCTATTTGCAGTTCTTTGTAGTTTGTTATCCTCTACAGTTACTTCTCTTCTCTTCTCTTCTGCTATCTCCAGTACTGCCACGTGCCATTTTTTTTTTCTTATTGGCAATTGTTAAGTCTGGGTATTATTATTACTAAATTTATTTGCTGAATTTCTTGGGGTTGATCTCTGTCAAATCTTCTAGGATTCTTCTAGGATTCTCATTTAACTTGCATTGCAATATTTTTCATTTTATGTACATAACTTTTTTCTGCAGTAGTAAGCTTTATTAGAAACTAGGTCTGGATGAATTTTCCCTATTTTATCTATAACTTGTGCACAAACTGGATGTTCTCAGAATTCCAAGCAACTTTTGTAACTAATACCGTAAGTGAAACGTATTGCTTTTCTAGCATTTTTATTTCAATTCTGATCCAGAATTCTTTTCTGCCTGTCATAATTAAATATACTAATGGCTATAATTTATGTACCTCTGACAGTAATTTCCCCACCAAGATCAGGTTTATTAATTTTATCATAATTAATTAAGCTTCAGCTAATTTTTGTATATATGTACCTATGTGTATTTATTTAATCTAATTTATAAAGCCACCCATGTTACAAGCAAGGACGGCATACAACAAAACTAAAACAATGGTTAGAAAAGTATCCTGCTAATGGGAGAGCATTTCATATCTTTATAATGTGACATCCCTGTGCTTCTACTCAACATTTTACCCACAAACTGCCAAGTTTATAATTGTATTCTTTGGAACGTAAAGGAGGAAATGATGAGTTAGAGTAGTAATTTTTATTTGTGTGTTTATATAAAAGCTTCCTCATTAACTGTTCATCTACTTCTTTTGCGGCACCACACAATGACAATATAATTGTAGATTTGGGACTTTGTCTTTGTGTTACTATAGAAATGAATGTAAAGCCTTGCATAATATAAATACAGCATGTGAAACAATGGTATATTGATTTTTGTGGCAAGATTAATATATATGGAAAAGAGCCTTCACATTTTGTAGCTATCCATTGTGATATAGACAAAGATATTTGAGATCTTTAGTAGTATTGTATTCATTTTAGGGGTTCATTATTCCAGGGCATTAATAACTGTTTGGTTCTGGATAGGTTTTAATAATGTGAAAAAATAGACTGTTACCTGCTGAGTTTTGCTATAAAAAACAATGTAGGCTTTGTTTAGTATTTCCTAATACTAGCTTTGTTGCAATATTAACATTAGGAGCAATCCCAGAAGTATTAATACATGCTATCCTTTTGCAAACATTTTGTAGAGATTAAAAGTGAGGAAGATAGATGTACATGCAAGGACCATCCTAATGTTTTAGCTTCCACAGTGATCCACTGTGTTATTGTTAAACATAATAATATACTTTAATAATAACTATAGTTAAACATTAATAAAATATTAAACTCATATTGTTCTGAGCCATCTAGAATTTAACCTTAAAGTTTTAAACAATGCACCTACTCTGATGTGTGCTATAAATTAGTTTTAATTATTGTTATCATTCACTGTCATATTAAATTCTAACCTGTGTAGGAAAAATTACTAGAATTTATAACCAGTTTCTAAGTACTTAGTTACAAAACAATATTTTGACAGAACAGACATATTCTGAAGAATGTATATTAATTGCAGATTTCCTGAAGGAGAATCATGGTTTTTATATGCTTTTGAATAATATGAGTCCTAACTCAAGAAAGTCATTTATGACATAGTAACAGTTTTCCTTTGCTTTGCAAATAATTTATATGTCTCATAGTTCATTTGTGGAATATAAATGCTCACTGTTCCAAAAAAGATGTTCCCATGCTGCTCTCTGCTTTAATGCAGATCATGAAAGTTTTATTACTTCTAAGAGAATGATTTCAAGTATTTCAATCAGAAAACAACAACATCAAAATCAGACTTCAAAGCTAAAATGTTACCAGATATGCATTTTGTCATATGTGCAATACAAATTTATCAATACAACAAATACAACCATAAACTTGGACAAAATAATAATACCTAGATAGATAGAGAGAGAGAGATAGAAGATACATTATTACATTTAAATATTGTATTGATATTTAAATGATATTTTACAAATTACACTATTTGAGGTGTTCAGGATTATTTTACACTTATTTGATTTAATTGGCTAACTTGCATCTTGCTATTCACTCCTATTAATTTAATTTACTGTGTTGATTCATATGGTTAGGTAAGTTGACTGCAAATGTATTAACATCTATATGTTAAACTATAATGTTACAATATTGCTAGACCCTTTGTAAATAATGTATAAAATCTTTCCATTAGGGAGTAACTAAGAAAATGCAGTAATGTAGACCAATGCTGCAGTGGGGGTTCAAAAGAAAAAGAATCAAAGCTATAAATTATATCCCGACCCAAGCTATATTTAGATATATTAAATGAAGTATTTTCAGTAAGAGATCAGGATTAGGCCAACCACAGACTAACACTCTGTCTATTTCTTGTATGTCCAGAAGATCATATTTTAATTAGTTACAGGTTAGCATTAAGTACAAATCTAAACTGTGGTTACTCCTAATTATTGATGGTAAAGCAAGTCAGTCTGATAACCATAGTATGAAGTTATTTGTTCCACTAATCACAGCTAATCTTTTAATTTAATGTTTGTTTTAAGTTTGAGGCTTGATTTTTTAAAAAATGGAAAAGATTTGGGTCTGCCTTTTATTTTATTTAGATAGATAATTTTCCTTCATTAAAAATATTAATGATATACAGTAAAACAAATCAATAAATCAATATAAAGGTTAAAATTGAAAAAAGGAATATGACATCAAGATCATTAAAAAGTATAGCAAGGTAAGATCAGACAAAACCAAAACCTGAGTGAGCAGATAGCTACCTAGACCTGACTCCACCTCTAACTAGATAGGAAGCCAATTCCATACTAGGGGTGCCTGAACTAAGAATGCCTTCTCTCAGCTTGTCATTTACCATCCACCCACTTCAGTAGTACTCTTCCATAAAAGTAGGTTGACAAAATAGGATTTTTGGAGGTGCAGAGAAGTTTAGGATAATATGATTTTAGCTGCTTATTCTGCCATGATTACTTCCAGACACTGTTAACAATCTAAATAGCATCTTCTAATTCAGATAGTCATTCTCAATGACTTCATAATAGGTGTTGAGTAAGCATAGCAGTGACTGAAAGGAACCTGTAGAACCCACAACTATGTTACTGTGATTTTAAGGTATATACGTGAGTGGAAGAATGACAGTACTGTGCTCCAGATCCCCACTCACAGATTCCCAGTCTCTCAAAATCAGAAATGAGCTCATAACAGGAATAGCCTAATAATTATTGAAACTGCACAGTAAGCAGCCTCTAAATTTCTTTCCTGAGTATTAGCACTTTGTTTGTTAAAATCTACTGGATCCAGTAGCTTTCTTTTAGAAGTGGACTTGCTATTGCTTTCTTCAAAGCATTTCATACTTGTCCCTTTTTTATGGGTGCTTTTATCACTCACTGCTCTCAGGCAGCTGTCTCTTTCCCATTCAGTTAGATCCAAGCAGCTAAAAAAGAATGTTTAAAAGATATAATGTTGCATATCTTTTAAAAACTAAAATTGACCCCAACATTGGATTAAATTGGTCACGGAATACCTAATTCAAATTTACAACAATGAAGGGATGAAGTCTCAAAACTGCATAAACCCTGCTGAGCTGCAGTAAGCCTTCTGTCAAACCTTCAAAACACTCTGAATTCAGCCATATTTCTTCATTTTTTGGTTGCCACAGCAATGGGAGGGGGGAGATGCATTCTTATAGTTTAGTCAAAATAATAACTTTCTTGTGGGAACCAAGGTCAAGCAGCCTAAGAATTTGGTGGGCTGGAGCTACCCTAGGTAGCCTGCCAAAGGTGTTAATTGGGGATTGTGATTTATAACACACTAAGGGGTGGGGAGTTCAACTTTTACTTTGTAATCTTTTGGGGGGGGAACTTTCAGTCTTGGTTTCACCTTTGTTCATGCTGATATTATGTAGCCATTAACAGTGTTCTTTGAGGAAAGCAATTGCCTCAGAGTTCTTATTTCTACTGGTCTCATTGATCAGAACCATGACACCTTCTTTGTTGTCTTTATTGCACAATAATAGCAAAAAATTAAGACTCTATGGATAATAAAGATGCTCATATAAAGATGCTCATGGAGATCATTATCAGTGGCCTGTGATATCCCAAAAGAGAAATGCTTCAGCATTATTCCTGTCATCTGGAAATAACTCGGAGTGTTCAAGAATTCTTCATGTTCCATGTTTATGAGGGTGGATTAACATCTTCCTTAGATATGTCAGTGGGAGAATAACAAATGGACCGTGTTCTAGAAGTTCTATTTCTTATATCAGAGCAAGTAAATGTTTCACCTAATTTCAACTATTGCCACTATACAAAGCTCCTAGGTCCATAAAAAAGGGCCTATGATGTTTTCTAGACATCAGTTTTGAACAGAGACTCTCCAGGATTTAAGAGAATATACTGCACATATGTACCATATCATTGATATTAGAATGATTAATTTATCTAATAATTTAGATCACATCATTCTAGCATCCCTGTCATATTCAGAACAGATCTAAAAATCTAATCTTTAAAATGAGAAAACAGTATAAAAATTACATATTAAGCATAAAGAAGCAGAAGTCCGGTGAAATAATAACTGAACAAATATGAGTCATTTATGTGTGTCAACAGACATACCTGAAATCCATGTCAGAGGCACACATTATTTGCATTCTGCCTTATTGCTGCAACTGTTGAAAAGTACTTGTGCTCAGAAACGGTCATGCTTATCTTTAATTTAATTATACTGTACAATGCTTCATATTTATAAAAGTCCTGAACATTTTTTAAAAATTTTTTAGCTACTTGTGATTTTTAACAACATTTTTGAAAACCATAAAAGCATGTCTTTTTGATAGAAATAAACATGAGTCTGATTTATTGATACTGACATTATAGGAAATATTCAAGAAGTCATCCTGCAAGAACACTTGGAAAAAGAAGATGAGATTTTAGTTTCTTTGGCTGGGCTGAAGCAGGTATGAAAGAAAAGTAATGTAATTTTAATATTTTATTGATACATAAATCTTAATGTTATATTTAAAAAATCAGTGCAGAGGAAAACTAAATTTCCCTAGACTACTCATATGTCTTGGTATATCAGATAAATTTTCTCTGGGAACAGACCTTGATTGACTGAAATTGTTACTTTCCTTATGGTCATTAGCAGCCAAAGCTTTCTGTTTTCTTGCTCTGTGATAATAGTATTCTTCCAGGAATTATCTAAAAGTCCTGCCACTATTTCCAGAGGGGTATGGCTCCCCAAGTTCTGGCCATCTATTTCCACTTTCCCTCCCCCCAATATTATACAATAGTGTGGCTTTTACTGTGTACAGCTAGGGAGATGATTCTTACTATGATTCTAGTAAGCCACTACCTTCATCCTAATGATTCCCAGTTTTCCCCAGGTGCTGTTCAAAGCATGAAACGTGAAATTCCAATTAAACTGATTTATTACATTATTATTTACTGTAACTTTGCATGGCATATGGCAGCATTTTAATGACATCAGAACCAGTTGTGATATTCTTTTAAATGCATGTGCCCTGCCTCATCATTTTGCCTAAAAGATTCATGAGTTCCCTAAAGCTTTTACTGAGAAACACTGTTGGCCATTTTCTACAGTACCTGTTTTAATCATTTAAGATAGTTGATAATAGGCTAGTTCTCTCAAGAGAATCTAGGTTGACTTTTTTAGAATTCATCCAAAGGATGCATTTTTTCCCTTATCTTCAACAGATTAAAGATATTCTGAAAGGCTCCCTCCGTTTCAATCAGAGCCAATTGGAAGCAGAAGAGAACGAACAGATTACAATAGAAGATGATCATTATTGTTCCAGCAATCAGAACAAGAAGGCAGTTGAAAACATAGAAAACCCCTCAGCTCCAAAGCAGACTGTCCCTCTACTGAAGAAGGTAAAATGCATGCTTTTCAATGAAATCCTTGAAAAGAGTGTGTTCATCAAAAAAGTGTATTACTATAGTTCAAAAATAATTTAAAAACTTATACAGATCCAATCTAATGCATCCTTATATACCAAGAAGCTCACAGAATTTGTGTGTTTTGTACTTATAATATTTAGTATTAATTTTTCATTTTAATTTTATCTTCTAGACCAGGGGTTCCCAACCAAGGGTGCGAGATGATATTCTAGGGGGTGCAAAAACTTGGGGTTTTCAAAATTATAGTGTATATGCATAATCCATTGCTGTTATTTTGTAAGGGGTGTGAGAATATATCAAGCATTCTAGGAGTGCGGAGTATAGAAAAGGTTGGGAGCCGCTGTTCTAGGCTAACATTAAGCCATAACAGTTGTTCCAATACAGTGGTCCTTGTTTAACAACCATTCATTCAACAACTGATCAAAATGACAATAGTGCTGAACGAATTGATAATTATGGCCAGTCCTTGAAGTGGTCATCTGATCAAAATTTGGTCAAAACATACTTCAGCTCCCACAACCCATCGATCTGTTCCCCATCTCTCCTCTTTTGGCAGCTCTGCATTCTGCAGCCACCATCTACTACTGATACCAACCCTTCTGCTTGGCTTGGTGACCTTATCAGCAGTGAGAAGAATATAGCAAAGATTTGGATTATATACAGCGTCTTTAGCACTATAAAGTTGCTAAATCTTTATAGGAAATCAATCAATTACAATATTGTAATGTAAAATCAGGAACCTCTAAACCAGGGATGTTAAACTGCCGGCCCGCAGGCCAGTTGCATCATGCGGAGGCCACACCCACGCCAGCTCCAGCAATGTGAAAAAAGTCATGATACGTCACGACACGTGATGCGGCGAGACCCGTGCTCTAAACTAAAAGATCTGTGGCGTTTACTAATATTAACTACAATACTATAAATCAGTGATGGCGAACCTTTTAGAGACCGAGTGCCCAAAAACTGGCCCGCTCCGCCCACCCACTCCCGCCCTGCTCCGCCCTCACCCCATCCACCCTCAGGGCCATCTGCGGCATGCCACGGATCGCCCAGGCGGCCCTGCAGCGCCATGGTGGCCACGCCCTCCACCCGCACCCCGCAGCATCATCTGCCCAGCTGCCATGTGCTTGGCTGTGCAGCTCCGCACGGGCCACACCCAGAGGTGATTCTCCGGGGGGGCTGCTGGTGAGGGGGCTACGGGGGGAGGCGGGGCTGGGGTGACTGTGCATGCCCGCAGAGAGGGCTCCGAGTGCCGCCTCTGGCACTAGTGCCATAGGTTCTCCACCACTGCTATAAATTGAAAGTAACACACAAGAACTCATTGACATTGGAAAAAGAGATTTTGGTATTTTTTAAAACTACAAAGATGAATTAGATACCAAAATAGTTCCCCATTATCATTCACATACTGGGTACTCCTGTTCCTAAGGCTTTGGCTCCCCACCTTTTGTAATGTCAAATTTAATTCAGTCTCACAACTATTTATAAATTGTTACTGGAGATAGTCCTCAACTTTGTATCAGTTGCATAGAGAAAATTAGATTCCAATTCAATAAACAAAAGCCTTATGTTATTCCAGAATAAATTAGCTTGTTTGTTATATGGCTTTAGAAAAAAGGATAGTATAACAAAAAAAAAATTCTTGGTAAAAGTCACTATAGTTTATAGTGGATGAACAAATAAAAAAAAAGATAAAATATTTTTATGTTTTTATTCTTTATATTGTTAACATTTAATATACCTATTTAATTTATATGAATATAATAAATTATAATGTATTTTATTTAAATAATTACACCTGAGATTTATATATTTAAACAAGCTAAGTTGGTCAATGAAGATGTTAGAAACTGTTTTTGTCTTCATTTCTTCTAATGTAATAGCACAAAATTTGTTCACTTTCACATGATCTCAATTGAAAAAATATAATTTCTGGTTAAGACCATTTAAAACATCTGCTGATAATGGGATTAGGGAAAAATAGATAAAATACAGAGTAGGTAAAACATAAAGAGTGCAGTTCAGGAAAACCTGTGCTGTTATGTCAACCTCTGCATCTGAGGATATGCAGAGCTCTTCTTAAAAGGAATGTTGCTAAATCTCCATCATGTTCAAAAGTAGGATATCATATTGTACACTGTTACAGAGATATATGGAGATAACATAGGGATTATCAACAAAGCCAATAAAAAGGTAAATGTAAAGGTTTCCCTGTCCAGTCATGCCCAGAGTAGATGAACAGTTAATGAAGAAGCTTTTATATAAACACAAATAAAAATTACTACTCTAACTCATCATTTCCTCCTTTACGTTCCAAGGAATACAATTATAAACTTGGCAGTTTGTGGATAAAATGTTGAGTAGAAGCACAGGGATGTCACATTATAAAGATATGAAATGCTCTCCCATTAGCAGGATACTTTTCTAACCATTGTTTTAGTTTTGTTGTATGCTGTCCTTGCTTGTAACATGGGTGGCTTTATAAATTAGATTAAATAAATACACATAGGTACATATATACAAAAATTAGCTGAAGCTTAATTAATTATGATAAAATTAATAAACCTGATCTTGGTGGGGAAATTACTGTCAGAGGTACATAAATTATAGCCATTAGTATATTTAATTATGACAGGCAGAAAAGAATTCTGGATCAGAATTGAAATAAAAATGCTAGAAAAGCAATACGCTTCACTTACGGTATTAGTTACAAAAGTTGCTTGGAATTCTGAGAACATCCAGTTTGTGCACAAATTATAGATAAAATAGGGAAAATTCATCCAGACCTAGTTTCTAATAAAGCTTACTACTGCAGAAAAAAGTTATGTACATAAAATGAAAAATATTGCAATGCAAGTTAAATGAGAATCCTAGAAGAATCCTAGAAGATTTGACAGAGATCAACCCCAAGAAATTCAGCAAACAAATTTAGTAATAATAATACCCAGACTTAACAATTGCCAATAAGAAAAAAAAATGGCACGTGGCAGTACTGGGGATAGCAGAAGAGAAGAGAAGAGAAGTAACTGTAGAGGATAACAAACTACAAAGAACTGCAAATAGAAACAGAATGACTCTGACAAAAGAAAGAAAGGTAGTATCAGTAGTTATAGGTGCCTTGGGTGCAATCCCAAAACAATTGGAGTATCACTTGGATGCCATCAGCATTGACAAATTCACTATCAGTCATGTACAAAAGGCAGCTTTAGTTGGAACAGTTTACATCCTGTGACGACATCTGTAATACCATCAAATATCCACATCTACCTATCCCAGATCCATGAGAAGGACCCAATAGGTTAATAAGGATCCAATAGGTTAATAAAAATGCCAAATCCAGTTTGAACGTTTGGTTTATAATCCATAATAATTTTATAATCCATAATAATTTTTCAAATGAGGAAAAATATATTTCAAATTATGTGGTAAAGAAAGGAAACCAAAATGCGCTTCAGTCGTAACTATACAATCTGGTGCTATTTCATGTAATAAAATTTATTTTTAACGAATCGGTCAACTGCCTGCTGATCCAGGGCAGATTGGTAGATAGATGCTTTCAATTTCTTTTTGTAGGGCTGACAGAGAGACTGCCTTTCCCCACTCCCAACTCTAGGACACGGTGCTCACTTCCATTTCATTGTGATGAAATTAGTGGAAAGGGAAGGCTTCAGCAAGTAATAATACATAAGAATGATTGACTATTCTAACATCCTATTTCTCACTCTTCAAATAAACCTAGCTCCATTGCCAATGATTTAATCTCTTTAGAGTTCTGGTCCAGATATTTTGACAATTTATTCAATGCTCTTTTGGGAATCGTTCCCTTGACACCTCCCCTTTTCTAAATCTTTTTTTTTTTTTTTAATATATTTTATTGGATTTTTATGGGGGTGGGAAGGTTAAATCAAAGTGCTTAGGAAACACCGTGGAGATAGGTATATCAAACATCCAAAAGAAAAAATCACAGATATATAGCTCAAATTGATTCATTGAAAATTCCCTCTCTAATTCCCTCATATAGTATTACATATTCAAATTAATACATTTCTAAATAAACTTCAAACAATCCTATCAAACATCAATCACATTTCAATTATAAAAATCCAAGTCCTGTTTTTAGGCTTTACTAATTTACAGTTACCATATTCCAATTAGCCTTAAATAAACATATTATTAACACTTCGGGTGTCCTTCATTTCCCTTTTTAACATAATAATTATATCTGAAATGAGTATATTATTCCCACAATAACATTCTTATGTTTTCTTCATTAATACCATTTCTTCTCTTGTCACCAATCCCTCTTATTCTTCTTCTATTACAAAATAATTATCTTATTTAAAATAAAAATATCAGTCCAATAGATACATTTCTATCTGTTTTAAATATATATTCTATCAATTCATCTATGTCTATAAGAAGTCTTTTTATCCCAGTAGATAAAGTTTACCTCTCCAAATAATTATCATATCTAAAACAAAATATTATTACAAAGGATATCCTCTTACAGAATTCACGTACTCCGTTAGTTATTAAATCAATCGAAATCTCAAAAGCCTTTTTAACCCATTAAATGAAATTTTAAAACACATTTTTAAATCTAACTCTAGGTTTCTTTCTGTGCCACACCGGTTTCCATAATAAAGTTCTTGCATTATCAAACCACAATATTAGAAAGTCAGTATTTCTCAACGCTTCAGATTGGTCAAAGTTCTCTTCCCTTTCTTCTAGTAGCCTTTGGATGGTGGAAGCCGTTTTATTCCATGTTGTAGTTACTAGTTGTTTGTCCACATTATCAGAATTTTCAATAACTTGTATCTGGGTTCCGGATCGCGGCACACGCAGTCGCACGGAGAGCTCCGTCTCTCCCACCGGCTGTTTTCCCTCCGCTGGTAGACTCTTAATCAGGTCGAAAGTCGCCCTGGAGGGGTGATCACCGTTGAGGAGGCCCTCGTTGACAGGGGAAGGGCGGCAGCTCCTTCCTCAGTCCGAGCCAGCTCCTTAGGGCCGTCGGAGAAAAGATCGGCCAGTAAAATGGACGATCACTTTGCTGCACCAGCCGAAAGCCAGAAGAACAACTAAGCATAAAGAACCCCCGTGGAGAATCCGGGTGAGACCTTTCCTCCCCCTTCTTTCCCTAATTACTCTCCTGTAAAAAGCTTTTGTATTTAAATTACTTCCCTGCTGTGAGAGAGCAGCGTTTGGGCACTTGGGAAAAACAGCTTTGGGAATTGAAAAAAAAACAAAAACCAGTTAATTTTTTATTGACTATTCAACTCCTGGAATACTGAGGGAGCCTGAAAACATTTCTATTTTTGATTATTACTATTATAACTACGCTATTTACTATTTTGGAGAGGCCTTTCTTCTTTATTTTTTATTTTTTAATGTGAAAAACAAAAAATCTATTAACTTGGAAAGAAAGACCTTATAGCCTGCTGAGGACATCTTGTGACGAAAAGTGTTAGTGCGACTGTATATTTTTTTCATTGCTGGAGGATGGCTCTAACCTTCAAAGGATGATAAGAGTAAGATAACTGAAACAGCTGTGGTGATTTGGTCTACTAAGAAATGGAGGTGAATATTTGTTGACTTTTACGAAATATAGCCTTCACTAAAAGATTAAAAGATCCTTTCACCACTGACATGGAGGTATTTAACACACAGCTGGATTATGAGCTTATACTGGAAAAAATCTTGGAAGCCATGGAGGATATGAACTCTTACTTCAAAATTTCGACGGATCAAGTTATAGGTCGAAGGACAGTGGAGAAGGAGCAGAGTGGCGCTAAAGAGACTAGTGAGCAAGATATACAACCTAAAGAGAAACCATACCTACAACTCAACTATGAAATTATACCGGGAGAAATTGTGGAAACTAAGGAACAAATCAACTTTATACAACCCCAAATACAATTTATGGAGAAACTTGATGATCAAAGAATAATTTTAACTGAGATGCCTGAAGCGTCAACACTAAATCTTTTCTTGATTGACACTTGAAAGGGTCCTTGCTGCTCCCTAAGCTTAGTTGTTTTTTTTGTAGATGTTTCGTTACCCAAACTGGGTAACATCATCAGTGCTAGTGAGAAGTGGGGTTTGCTCCAAGTTTATATTGTAGTAGCTTGTCCTGTCACTGTTGGTGGGGGTGATCTTACTTAGAGGTTGTTTGGTTGGTTGTTTACTCTTGGCTTATTTGGCAGTTCTTTGATTGGGGTATTGTTTACTTGATCATTGGTCTGATCTTAATCTTGGAGTTAATCTATGCTCATCTGGATGCTGATTGCTGATGGGGAGATCTTTTGATCTTTTTATTCCTTTTTTTGCATTGTTGATTTTCTCTTTTCCATAGTATGTAGTCATTGTTTATGTCTGTGTTTATTGATGGCTAGAAATTGTCTAGTGTTTTTGGACTTAGTCTAGAATGGTCACAATTCCCCAGTTGAAACAATGGTTAAGTCTGCCCATATGTTATGAAATTAAAAGAGTTTTCATCATGCCTTCTGACTGCTAGTTGGTGTTCATGGATGCATTTTGCCTGTCTTCTGCCTGTTTGTCCTATATAGGGCTGATGCAATCATTACACTATATGTTGCAGATGACCCCCGCTTTTTCTTGGGGTTACTTAAGATATTTTGAACGGCTTTAGTTGGCTTGTGTGCTATGCTGATTCTGTGTGGTTGTGGTAGTCTGTTGGTGGTTTCTAAGATGTTCCTGAATATCTTGTGTTGGTTGTGCTGTATTAGGTTGAATGGTCAGGCACTTTTTGATAAAGTTGTGTGAATATCCATTTTGTTGGAATATGTTGTATAAATATTTGGTTTTCTTTTTCTGTTCAAGGTTGCTACAGTTGGTGTTTGTCTAAAGTTCTTAGGCAGCTTCTTTTGTGGGAGGTAGGGTTGTTGCTTTAGTGGTGAAGCACTTGGTTGATGTGGGTGGTTATTCTGTACACTTGTGTTTCTAGTTTACCATTGTGGTCTCTGCTGATCAGGATGTCCATGAAGGGCAGTGATATGTTGTTTTCTCCTTACCTGGTAAAGTGGATTCCTTTGAAGAAGTTGATGATTCTATGGATGTTCTCTAATTGGTCCTTTCTTATTAAAGTGAAAATGTTATTTACATATCTGATCCATATTTTGGGTTGTATTTGTGGAAGTGCTCTGGCTTCTAGATGTTGCATAACATCTGCTATAAGTCCTGAAACTAGCGATTCCATAGGTGTACTTTTAATTTGTAGGTAAATTTGTCCATCAAATTGGAAGTATGTAGTTAGGCAGAGGTTTATGAGATCCATAATCCTGGGTGTTTCCGTTCAGTATTTGGTTAAGTCAGGTGTGCTGGGGAGCAGTGTGGATTCAATAGATTCTTTGGCTAATTCCAGATCTATAGACATAAAAAGGGCTTAAATAGTGTTCACAGTGTAAAAATGATTTCTGGCCTGGATCATCTAGATCAGGGCTTTTCAACCGGTGGTACGCATACCACTGGTGGTACTTTGGCACCTAGCAGGTGGTAAGCGTATGACGGGTTGAAAAGCACTGTAAAAAAAAATGTAAACGTGGATAAGGTGAAGCGGTGGCAGCACCGCAAAGCCTTGTGGGAAAGTCAGATGGAGCTGCGTGACGTGTAGCCTGGGTCCTGCTGAGAGCCCAGGATCAGCATGCGCAGCTCCAGCTGATTGGCAGCAGCCTTGGGGGTGGCAGGAAGCCCATGGAGTCTTCAGGTGAGATTCAACTGGAGCTGTGCGAGGTGTTGCCTGGGTCCTGCTGAGAGCCCAGGATCAGCGCACATAGCTCCAGCTGATTGGCGGCAGCCTTGGGGATGGCAGGCAGCCCCACGGAGTCTTCAGGCAGAGATTCAATTGGAGCTGCGCGAGGTGTTGCCTGGGTCCTGCTGAGAGCCCAGGATCAGCATGCACAGCTCCAGCTGATTGAGATTGGCAGGCAGCCTCACGCAGTCTTCAGGCAGAGATTCAGCTCGAGCTGTGCGAGGTGTTGAGAGCTCAGGATCAGCACACGCAGTTACAGCTGATCGGCGCTTCCAGTGCACCCAGAAGAGAAAAGGAGGTGGGGAAGAGAGAGGAGAGGCTGTAAAAGAAACAAGTTTTGGCGGGAAAGGGAGACAACAGGCGGGGGGAAGAGAAGGGGCGGTGAAAGAAAGATAGAGAAGCGCAGCCTTAAGGAGAGCAGTCAGCTGGAGGTGCACCAAAGAGAAAAGGGGGGGAAAGAGGAGATGATATAAAAGAAGGGATGAAGAGAAGAGAGGATATAAAAGGAGGGGGAGAGAAGACAGGATATAAAGGGGAAGAGAAGAGAGGCTATAAAAGGGCGGAGAGAAGAGATTATATAAAGGGGAGGGAAAAGGATATAAAAGGGGAGAAAAGAGAGGTTATAAAAGAAGGAAGGAGAGAAGAGATGATATAAAAGGAGGGGTGAGAAATGACTTTTGCCCCATTTTATGACTTTTCTTGCCACATTTATTAAGTGAATCACTGCAGTTGTTAAATTAGTAACATGGTTGTTAAGTGAGTCTGGTTTCCCCATTGACTTTGCTTGTCAGAAGGTTGCAAAAGGGGATCATATGACCCTGGGACAATGTGACTATCATAAATATGAATCGGTTGCCAAGCATCCGAATATAAATCACATGACCCTGGGGATGCTGCAACGGTCATAAGTGTGAAAAATGGTCATAAGTCACTTTTTTCAGTGCCATTGTAACTTCAAACAGTCACTAAGCGAACTGTTGTAAGTCAAGGACTACCTGTACTTTATCACTTTTTTCCTTTTTTTTTTTTTTTTTTTTTTTTTTGGTCATCAAGTTTTTGACACCTTGCTAGGCGAGTGGTGGTACTCAGATATTGCCATATTCTAAAAGTGGTATAATCGGTGAAAAGGTTGAAAAGCCCTGATATAGATGATGGACCATGCACAGCAAGTTTGATCTACACTTAACTCAACTCTAAAGTTAACTCTGAAGCAAAGGGCCTTGGGATAAATACTGGCACACTATAAGAAAAAGACTATTGCTGCAATGAAACTTCTAAATAATTCCATTAAAAATTGGAAAAAACATTAATCCAGGCCTTCACTGTCTGTATAAACAAAGTGTGGAAAATAAAAAAAGTTAGAGCTATTAATACAGAAAAACAAATATAATTCAACATTCATAATGAAGACCTGTGGGACAGTTTATATTAGAATATAACCATTAAATAAAATAATTTGTTCCAAAGGAATACAAACAAAAGAAAAGGAGATACTGGAATCTGTGGTAAAATACCATTTTATATTCCAGAATTCTAAAGAATTAATATGTCAATATTCTAAAGCTAACCTAATGTAAAATAAATGGACAAACAAATAGAAACAAGACTGTTGTTCATGTCCATTGTCACCCTCCCCAACAAAATGACGAGCATGATGCCTCAATTGTGAATCTTGCAATGAACCCTGAAGCTGCAGTGATAGGAGACTTGAATTAATTCAGTTCCTGCTAAAAGTCAAACTTCCAAGGATGATTCTATAAGAAATTCCTGATTCACCTTGCTGACAATTTTCTCCTCAGAGGATGAAGAAAAGTTCAGGAAGATCAGCTGTGCTTGATCTGTTTCTAATCAGCAGGAAACTTTAGCTAAAGAAGTAGAAGAAGAAAGAATTATGAAAAACTGCAGTTCTTGGTTTTATAGTTAAATATGTATTTAAGGAAACCTTTGTTTAAATCCTTAATGGTAAGCAGAAATGTCCTGTTATCTGTCTTTAGTTTTTTCTCTCTCTAGTGATGAATTATAGAGCCAGTTCAAGTAGATGGAGAAAGCAGCAGTCTGTAATATCAAAGGAAAAAACTAATTTGAGATGAAGCAGCTAAGAATATAAGAAATATTTCATATTTTTTTAAGACAGAAGCTTGGATGGGACAGTATCTGTACTTTATTCTCAGAATGTACACCTTCAATGTCCTTGTAGTATTACTTCTCATTCGCCCCTTCTCCTTTTTTGTTTCCTTCATAGGAAAGGGCTATATCAGAAAATGCTCCAATTATATCTCATTCTCATACAACGTTACATACTAATATCGGCTGTATGGTGATTGTTGATTACATTCAGTACCATGCAAAAGTGTTCGGCGGTTGTGCAAAAATGCTATAATTTTAATAATGCTTTCAGAAATAAAAGTGTTAATAGTTTATTTCTCTCAATTAACAAAAATGGAAAGTAAAGGAACAGAAAAGAAAAGAAATCCAAATCAAATCAATATTTGGTGTGATCACCCTTTGCCTTCACAACAGCATCAGTTCTTACACTTGCACGCTTGCAAGGTTGAAATGCAGTTGTTAACTGAAACAGAAATAGCTGTATAGGAGGCTTAAAATTGGGTGAGGAATAGCCAAACTCTGCTATTAAGGTGAGGTTGTGGAAGACAGTTTCATGTCACAGGTCATATACAAAAACTGAGCACAGGAACAAGGCAAAAGGTAGTTATACTGCATCAGCAGTCTCCCCCAGGCAAAGATTTCAAAGCAGGCTGGGATTTCAAGATGTGCTGTTCAAGCTCTTTTGAAGAAGCACAAAGATGGGCAAAGTTGAGGACCATAGATACAATGGTTGGCCAAGGAAACTTGGCCACATCATGCTTACTTCCCTTCGACATCAGAAGAAGTCCAGAAGTGCCATCAGCACAGAACTGGCGGAAACCACTGGGACCCGGGTACATCCATCTACAGTCCAGAGGTGATTTTCATGGAAGAATTGTGGCCAAAAAGCCATACCTCTGATGTGGAAACAAGACTAAGTGACTTAATTATACATTAAAACATAGGAACTGGGTTGCCCAAAAATGTTGCTTTGGACTGATGAGTCAAAATTTGAAATATTTGGCTGTAGCAGGAGGTGATTTGTTCACCAAAGAACTCGGGAACAGTATGATAATGAGTGTCTGCAGGTACCAGTGAAGCGTGGTGGAAGTTCCTTGCAAGTTGAGGCTGCATTTCTACAAATTGAGTTGGAGATTTGATCAGGATCAATGGTGTCCTTGCCATTGATATGACTAAGGTACTCAACCGATGCGTCGCTCCATCTATCATTGAAGGCATTTTATATCCTAGAAAAGGTGGATGGATTGCATCAAAGAAGACAAGAAATATGTGGGTGTCATCCCTGAAGATGCTTTGGATCAACCGAAACGGAGACGGCTTTGTCGATAAGTGGACCCTGCCATAGTGCAGGAATAACACTAGGAAGAAGAAGAAGAATGGTGTCCACAATGCTGATAAATATAAGCAGATTCTTATCCATCATGCCATACCACCAGGAATGCATGTAATTGGCCCCAGTTTTATTCTGAAGCAGGACAACGGCCCTAAACATACAGCCAATCTCATGAAGAACTATTTCCAGCATAAGCAAGAAGTCCTGGAAGTGATGGTTTGGCCCCCACAGAGCCCTGATCTCAACATCATTGAATCTGTTTGGAATTACATGAAGAGACATTTTGGGGTTAGTTCTCCAAGATGTTTGGAACAACCTTGAAAGAACCCTGCCAAGTTCCTTCAAATCTGTATGCAAGTGTACCTAGAAGAGTTGATGCTGTTTTGAGGGCAAAGGGTGGTCACACCAAATATTGATTTGATGTGAATTTCTATTCATTTTCCATTGTTAATTGATAAAAAATAAACTATTAACACTTCTATTTCTGAAAGCATTCTCAATTTACAGCATTTTTGCACAACTGCCGAATACTTTTGCACAGTGTGTATATTTCTGTTTTTCCTAAATCTACACCAAACTCATTCTTGACTTGTTCATTTTTAATATCTATATTATAGATATAGATATAGATGTAGATATATAGAATATCTATATGATATTCTATCATACTCTATAGCATTTCCAATTAGGGGTCCTAATTTTCCCAATAGTATTGAAACACATTGTTATTAAAAGTTTCATATTTTGTAAAAAAAAAAAAAAAAAAAAGTTGAAAAAAAGATTTTAAAAATTTCTTTAAACAAATTAAATTGCACTCATTTAATGGTTGTTTGGGGTGCTTTTAAGGAATACATTAATATTAATATTTTCTCTTTATGGAAAAAAGGAGAAGTTTTAGAGCTTATATATAAAATAATAGTGTTCTAGCCAGACATCTTAGAATGTGAAGTTAAATGGGCCTTAGGAAATTTGAGCAACAGCAAAGCTAGTGGAGGTGACAGTATCCCAGCTGAGCTATTCAAAATCTTAAAAGACGATGCAGTAAAAGTGCTACACTCAATTTGCCAGCAAATGTGGAAAAAACAACAGTGGCCACAGGATTGGAAAAGGTCAGTTTACATTCCAATTCCAAAAAAAGGCAATGCCAAAGAATGTGCAAACTATCGCACCATTGCCCTCATTTCACATGCTAGTAAAGTTATGCTTAAAATCCTACAAGCTAGACTCCAGCAGTATGTGGATCGAGAACTTCCAGAAGTACAGGCAGGATTTCGAAAAGGCAGAGGAACTAGAGATCAAATTGCCAACATACGCTGGATCATGGAGAAAGCTAGGGAGTTCCAGAAAAACATCTACTTCTGCTTCATTGACTATGCTAAAGCCTTTGATTGTGTGGATCACAACAAATTGTGGCAAGTTCTGAAAGAGATGGGAGTACCAGACCACCTTGTTTGTCTCTTGAGAAACCTATATGCGGGTCAAGAAGCGACAATGAGAACTGGACACAGAACCACTGATTGGTTCAAAATTGGGAAAGGAGTCTGGCAAGGCTGTATACTGTCGCCCTGCCTATTTAACTTATATGCTGAGCACATCATGAGAAAGGCAGGGCTAGATGAATCAAAAGTTGGAATTAAGATTGCCGGTAGAAATATCAACAACCTAAGATATGCAGATGATACCACTCTAATGGCAGAAATTGAAGAGGAACTAAAGAGCCTCTTGATGCGGGTGAAGAAGGAGAGTGCAAAAGTGGGCTTGAAACTCAACATTAAGAAAACCAAGATCATGGCATCCGGCCCTCTCAATTCCTGGCAAATAGATGGGGAAGAAATGGAGGTAGTGACAGATTTTATCTTCCTGGGTTCCAAGATCACCACAGATGGGGACTGCAGCCAAGAAATTAAAAGACGCTTGCTCCTGGGGAGGAAAGCTATGGCAAATCTAGACATCATACTAAAAAGCAGAGACATCACCCTGCCAACAAAAGTGCGTATAGTCAAGGCCATGGTTTTCCCAGTTGCAATGTATGGCTGTGAAATTTGGACCATAAGAAAGGCTGAGCACCAAAGAATTGAGGCCTTTGAACTATGGTGCTGGAGAAGACTCCTGCGAGTCCCTTGGACTGCAAGGCGTTCAAATTGGTCAGTCTTAGAAGAGATCAACCCCGACTGCTCTTTAGAAGGCCAGATCCTGAAGGTGAAACTCAAATACTTTGGCCACCTAATGAGAAGGAAGGACTCACTGGAGAAGAGCCTAATGCTGGGAAAGATTGAGGGCAGTAGAAGGGGACGACAGAGAATGAGATGGCTGGATGGAGTCACTGAAGCAATAGGAGTGAGCTTAAATGGTCTCCAGAAGATGGTAAAGGACAGGAAGACCTGGAGGAACATTGTCCATGGGGTCGCGATGGGTCGGACACGACTTCGCAACTAACAACAACAAGAGAATATATTCATCTTTTTCTGCCATAATTTATTTCTAATTTTTCATAATGACTATATGACACTAATGCATCAGCATTTTATTGCAAATACAACTTGGGCACAGATAAAATGATTGCCTTATCAGCAGATACCATGTATCCCCAAAAGTAAGACCCGGTCTTATATTATTTTGGCTCCAAAGGAGGCATTAGTCTTATTTTCAGGGAGTGTCTTATATTTTTCATGACAACTGCCTTGCCTTGTGGCAGTGGCACCAACAGCCCCATCCAGCAGGAACCCGTTTGGTTGCTGCACCGGCTCGTGGCATCACGCCGATGCTGCCACAATGAGGTGAGGCAGGTGGGGGAGGGGGTAGAGCTGCACCACGCATCATGCACCCACTTCCTTCAGGGCCCCACCAGCCAGGCCATTTCTTGCTCAGCGACCTTCCCTTTCATTCCCCTCCCGAGCCGGACTGCCATGCTATGGAGGATGGGCAGGGTAGGCCCAATCCCCCTCCACTGTTTCGGAGCCAGGGACAGTGATGGCGAAAGGCTCCGCTGCCGCTGTCATGCTTCCGTCGGAGCCTGAATATGCTGAGGAAAATGAGTTGGAACTGGACCCTATGGAGGTCGAGGGAGAGGTGTCTCTGGCTTCAGAGGAATGTGGGGAAGAGCAGAGCGAGGAGGCCAGGGCCTTTCAGGATTGAGACAGGATGAACATGAGAGAAAGAGCTCAGGCGATGAGCAAGGGGCACCCCCTCCTGATCCTTGAGCAGGCAGGCTCAACTACTCGGGAGGAGAGCACCCCGCTCCTCTCCACAAGGCACACCTGGAGACTGAGACTTAAGGAGACGCTGTGGGGAGGGGCATTTGTCGGGAACAAATGCTGATTTCTTGGAGTTTTGTGTGCTGTTGCTGATCTTGAAAACAACTCTGTGATCTCTTGTTCTGTGTTGTGATTTCTGCTTGGAAACCCTGAAACTCTGACCATTGGACTGGCTGACAAACTTGATTTGGTGTTCAAAGACCTCGGATTGAATTTTGGCTTCTCTTCTGAAACTGCTCAGGCAAGCTTGTATTTCCACAGACTCGTTAGATTTTGGATGTATGTTTCATTCCTTGTTATCTATGTGGCCTTGAGTAAATTACTCTTCTAATCTAACTGTATGTGAAACTACTTGCAGCCAGAGGCTCCTGAAGGTGTGTGTGTCTTATTTTGTTCTGGGGCTTGCCAGAAACGTGGGAGCATTTGGGGAAAATTGGAGCAAATAAAGGACGGTTTGAATGCCAATTGACTGTTTTGCCTCTGTGCTGTGCCCTGGGTCATCACAGCCACTGTGCCACGCTGGAGGGGCTTTCTTCACACTTCGCCCCACAGATCACCTGCCCGGTGGTAACTGCCACCTCCTTCTCTGCCAACTCTCTCATGGCTTGCGCCGTGACCGGGCAGCGCAAGCCTCCCCTGCCAGCCCTCCGCCACTGCCACTGGAGAGAAGGGAGAACAGGGAGGGAAGCAGCTTTGCACAGCAATGCAGAGCAAAGAAGATCTCTTTTTTTCGCGAGAAGTTGGAAGGTCTGACTGAACTCTTTTTAGTCCCACAAACTCTGTTTCCCTGCAGCAAGAGAGAAATGTGCCAGAGCTGAAAAGCAAGTTAGTGAAGAAATGCTTTCAGGAAGAGAGAGGAGCTGGGCAGTGGTGGGCCAAACTCTACAGCAGCGATGAAGAAGGGAGATGCGGGGCAATGCAGGGCGGCAAGCAAGTGCCCTTCTCTGCATCGCTGCGCAGAGCCACTCCCCTCACCATTCTCCTTCTCTCCAGTGGCAGTGACGGAGGGCTGGTGGGGGAGGCTTGCACTGCCCGGTCATGGCGCAAGCCACGGAAGAGTTGGTGGAGAAGGAGGTGGTGGCTGCTTCCAGGCAGATGATCCAGCAGTGAACAGCGGCAGCGGAGCCTTTCACGGTCACCCCCCTGGCTCAGAAATGGCGGAGGGGGATCAGGCCTACCCCGCTCATCCTCCGTAGCATGGTAGTCTGACTCAAGAGGGGAGTGAAAGGGAAGCTTGCCGAGCAAGGAATGGACTGGCTGGGAGGGGCCTGAAGTAAGCAGGTGCAGGCGCCTGGGGCAGCTCCACCCCTCCCCACCTGTCTCGCCTCATTGTGGCAGCAGTGGCGCAACACGCGCTGTGCCCCATTGCAGCAGCGGAGTAGGTGGGGTCCTAACTAGGGCTTATTTTAGGGGTAGGGCTTATATTAGGCCCACCTCCAAAAATCAGGGTAGATCTTATTTTCGGGGAAACATGGTAGGAAAATAAAAACTGGTGAATAGTTAGTTTGTAGCTCTCTTCCACATAGGGCTCAGCTTTGTGCTGGAATCAGTTGTGCAAATTCCTGAGGAACATGCTGCATGCCTTCCTCTAGGCAAGGGCATTTCTACAGCTACACTTTATAACTATCTCTTGGCTGCCAGAATGAGTCTCTGCCAGTTGAAATACTGGCTGAAACAAATTGTGGCAGCTAAGGAGGGTGGAGGGAATTCTTAGCCCAGCTTATCGTGTCTGATTATATTTCCCTAAGAAGTAAAAATAGCTTCTGATTTGACTTATTATGAATTCTCAAGCTGTGTTCTGTTTATGTGGGATTAGAAAAAGCCACGGAGAAAGCATTTAATTCAGAGCTACATAAGATTGAGGTACAAAGATTGTTTTATTTTTACAAATCTTTTTTCTGTCATGGGGTAGTAAGAAAATGGTTGGTTTCTTTTAGGTGTACTGAAGAATAACCACTACTTTAGACAATAATATTATCCATGCCATTTGCAATTTGTTTACTATTAAAGATTTGTTTTTATTTAATGTTTAATTTTTTTAGTTCTGCAATAAATTGCTGTTTGTTCATCTTGTTTCCCCTTGCTCCCAATTTGTTTTCATCTGTTACATCCAGATTTTTAAAAAGTCAAATACAGTGGCTTTATTAGAAAATGCAGTAGTTAATTGAAATAGACACAACAAACCTCTAACTTGAACAATCTTTATTTTATTTTTTTATTTATATCCTATATTTATTATTTTTACAAACAACTCAAGGTTATCCAACACACTTTGTTCCTATTTTCCCCACAGCAACAACCCTGTGAGTGGGTTGGGCTGAGAGAAATAGTGACTGGGCCAAGGTCACGCATAGCTTTCATGACAAAGATGGGACTTGAACTCACAAACTATCAATCTAAATTATAAATGAAAACTTGGGCCATTTCAATCTGTCTCCTCAAGGTAAAAGAAACAATTTTAAAAGTAATATAATATGCCAAATGAATATATTTTACCTTCTTTTTAAGGGACTGTTAAAATAAGGCACATACTTTAAAAAAAACTTTTTAAACTATAAACTATATAACTTTTTAAAAACTTTTTAAAATATAATTTTATTGATGAAATTTTTAATAAGAAAAATAATACAAATATTAGAAAAGAAATAGAAAAATAAGAAATAATAGTGAATAGGAAAAAAATAAAAATAAGAAAGGAAAAAAAGAAAAATTTATTAAAAATTTGCTTCTGTTCTTTTCAACAGAGATTATAAATGCACTTATATTTCACCCTTTCTTTCTAAAGTTAAGTCCTAATCTCCTTCTTTCATAACCTGCCTTTTCTAATCTTCAAATGCATAAATCACAAATTCATTTTTCTCTGTTTTCAGCAAAAAGACTCTTATGGGGTTTCCATTCACTGATTCTTTTTCTAATCAAACAAGTTAATTTTTGCCATCTCTGCTGATTCAGTCATCTTCACCGACCATTCCCCCATTGTGGGTATTTCATAGTTTTTCCACATTTGTGCACATAGTAGACTCACCACAACAATCATACATAAAAATAATCTTCCATGGTTCTTCTCTAATTGACTATTCATTAACTGCATCAAGAAAAGTTCTAATTTTATTGAATGTTGATCTTTAAAATTTTATTGTAGTGTTTCAACCCAGAAAGTATGCCTTTTTTACAAGTCCATCAAGCGTGATAAAATTATTTTTCATGTTGTCCACATTTACAACATAAATTTGAAGTGCCTTTATACATTATAGACAATTTTTCCATGCATAAAGATACTCACTATACAAGAAGACAAAGTGCACTGAATAAAAAAAATTCAGAAATACTTGGCAGTCAGGAAGCTTAGAAAATTTTCTAAGTTCTATGCTTGTTTCTATTAAGAAAAGGAACATCTCCACTTGATAAACCAACTCATCCTTTATGATCTATAGGACAGGCGCTGCTTAAAGAGTTTCCATCTAGGACCCCCTTTATATGTACCTTTTTTGGCATGTAACTTTATGCGGGAGCAATGGTGGAGGCATCAGCAACCACAGCTGTAGAGGTATGTCCCAGCTGTGATTATGGCTGCTGTAGCTGCATCCTAAAGAAATGACTGATTAAACTTTACCATTTAACTGCTTTTTTTCTCTTTCACAGGCTACTGATCATCCAGGTAGAAGTCCTGTCAAAAGACACAGTGATGATTACATCCTAGTTTCTAAAGAGGAAGGAAAAGTTGTTTCTGCTTCTTATCAGGAACAGATTCTGCCAGCTTCCCAGGATATGAACATGAAGACTGAGGCTCCATGTCACACTTCTTTAGCCTTCACTGATCCACTGATGGGATCTATGTCTGCCTCTTCAAGTAATCTCAGTTCTAGTCCTGATGATAGCAGCAGCAACAACAGCAAGGATTCTGATTTTACAATTGTTAGCCCTCTTGAAATGTAAAAAAGCTATTCAAGAAGTTAGCATTTCCTGTGCCTCAAGACTTGGTCTATTGTGATTTCAGATTTATAAGGCTAAACATGTCAGTGAACAGATACCATCAAGGCAACCCAGGTTAACCAGAAACTAAAAACAACAAACATGTAATGATTTCCTTTACAATACACACATGTAATACCAAGATGTAATATATGAGTGCAGATACTTGGTTTACTCCTATTAACAGATTTTTGAAACCTTGAATTAGTAAGTTTTTATTCCCCCATCATATAAATTAAAATGCATTGCATACACTCATGAATTTATTGGAAAGTACCTACTCAAATATAGGGAAACGAATATAAAAATAATTTCAGAACCTGATAGATCATATAGGCTATGAGTAGAATCAGATATTCCTCTCATCAGACAAGAGGAATAAACGTTTCAAGTTATATCCCACTTCTTGTCTGATGCTGCCTCCTGAATTATTTTCTGAAGAAGAAAAACAGCCATAATCACTTTATAGATGGTTATGAACCAATAACTACTATTCATGCAAATATTCATACTTACAAAGTAATACAAATTCAATGCCTTGAAACAATTGGGATTATAGGTCTAGTCCTGAATTTGCTTCCTAACATCTAGGTCCTAGGATGTATTTTTACAGTTATTTCAAGACTTCTGCCATTCTATTTTGCCTAGGAACAAAGTTTATTGGGAATCTTAATGCTGCAGTATTCCTTAACCATTTAGAAAGAGTCATTTTTAAATGTTAATTTAAATACAGGATCTATCTTTTTGCACTTAAGGACAGAAAGATTCCTAAGAGTTTGAATCTCCATGCTGATTATGATTCACTCAAGGGCAGATTTCTCTGTCAAGAGCTTTAGAGAGCTAAAATATTTCTGGACACAGTTCATTCTATTATCTTGACAATTGTAAAATAACATTCATAGGTTAGTGTCCAGTTTTGGGGAGGAGTTAGTTTTTTGTTTTTTTGGTTATTTAGTAAATAATACAAGAAATAGTTACAGACATCAACTTTATGAGCCCAAAGTCTATACTTTATTAAGGTACTCTGATTTCTAATTGGGTTCCCTTTTCTCATGCAGCTATTGCTAATTCCACAGCATTGTGCAACATTGCACTTACTAATTTTATTGACCCAGAGACGGGAAAAATAATGTATTAAGATTTATTGGTCAAAATTATGATCTTATGCTGGTCTTTCTTCCTGGTATGTGGTATTCATTCCAAGCAAATTGCATTTTCAAAACTATTTTGTTGCTTGCAAGTTGAATGCTATTTAACTACATTATTTAACTACATAGAGAAATGGGTCTTGAAACCAATATATCTTTTTGATATTGCAGCAAACTCAAATACAAGCTTTCTCCAGATCTAGTTAAGAAGAGAAACATTTGTTCAGTGATTTAGCCTCCAAAAACTAATTCTCTACTGTAATAGGTAATCAACAGTTCTTAGATAGAAAACTCCTGTAGCCACAGTATATGCAATCCATTTAAAAAATGGCTTTTTGAAAAGGTTAGGTATCATTATCTCTTGAACCCTTGGAACTAATGATGACAACAGTGTCTAATATAACATGATCATTTTTTCCCCTCCTGGTTGGTAATATCTCGGAGCTTTATTCTTACGCAAAACACTCCTGGTATGTTTTATTTTTATTGGACACTTAATGTTGTAGCCCTAATCATGATTGATAGGGCATGAGAATGTGAACACTGATGTATAACAATTTCCATTACAATTTCCATGAGCTGTTCTTTTCTCTATGAATATGACGTGTGAATCATGATAATCCAAAGTGTAACCTGATCACAAACTACAGAGAATGTGGTTACACAGTATACAGCTCTTTTTGAATATTACGCTAGAAACTTTCTAGATCATACAGATGGAATTTGAAGTATTGAAAAATCTACTGCTTTCTGAACGTGTTCTGAGCTTAATGTGATAAATTTAACTGAATTGACTGTCCTAGAATTCATTTGATTCTTCCCAAAGTCACTTGGATTTGTAATGCACTGCCGTTTAGCCATAGTTTTGCATCTATGAATTTACTGGGCATAACACTATCAAGTAATTGCTATTATATATGGCAATTGTATAATTACATGGTCAGATAACTTGAATGAGTTCTGAGAAGATGCTCCCTCAGTCTTTTAAAATTAGACATAATATTGAGAGTTTATATAAAGAGCTTCAGAATATATAATTAGTAGAGTTAATGAATAAAGTTAACACATGACTGTTGATCCAAATGAAAAACCTAAAAATGTTCTGGTTATGCAATTTTAAATCTAATACTCTTTTACTTAGACTTTCACAAAATAAATCACCTCAAGATTCAGCCCTAGGATCTGTGTAGATTTATTTAATTTCCTTGATATTTGTGAGGATGATAAAAGAGGATTAAATGGCTGTTGATTAATTTGATGTGGCTAACCTTACTCCTTTCCACCCTGAATTTTTCCTTTCTTACCATACATTAAAAGTGCCATTTAAAACAAACTATTTAACAGTGGAAAATGAGGCAGAATAGATGAGAAAATAGTAAGTCACCTTTCACTTTATTTGAAGAAAAGAAAAGATAGTTGGATAGAGGTCTGGGTTTTTTGTTTGTTTATTAGCTTTGCTTTTAAATGTTTGCCTATTTTATGGTTCAAATTATTTTTCTTGTCAGAGCAGTTTTTGCTATAATATGTTTGCCTTATTTAGTATGTATTTACTTTCTCAATGTTATGCTTCTGGTTTCATATAATAAACAGCACTTTGTTAACAGAGAAAGGTGAGTAATTCCTTTGGAAAAGTCAAATATATTAATCCCATGTTGTAAAATTTAATAATATACCAAACTTAATTTTGCATGGCACTGGAAGTGTCAATCAAAAAAGATTACACCATAATAATATATTGCCTTTTACCAGGTGTACTAAGGTTCCCAAATTAAAGCACCAATTAATTTTCTCTCTTAAGTGCAATCTGCTCATCTCAGCTATTGTTAACAGTAAGCTGACAGGAAAGAATATAGAGTATAAAGGGTTCATTAGTATTAATATGTGATGCTCTAAAACATTTTTCAACCTATTAGAAGCTCTTCTGAGTTTCTTGCATCTTTAAACTACGGTTTCATCTTTTGCATGTCATCTTACATTGCTGAAGAATGTTGAGAATAATTTAGTGACTAATGTTCATTTTTAGCTATGAAAGGCTGTGTTTTTCCTCTCCTAAGAATGATTGCCTACTTTATTAAAGAAAGAACTAACATGCGCACATCTTGAATTTTGTCTTTTATTTTGCAAAAGTTAAAAGAGCTTTTTTATCTCTTATCCATCTTAGGAAAGTAGAATTCTCCCAGTGTTTTAATCCATGAAGTGATAGTAATAAATAATATAAAATACCGTTCAGGCACTATACTCTGAGACATGTGTTTGGGAGTCAACAGTGTGTGTAACGATGCAGATACAAAGGAGAAAACTATATACAAAGAAAGGAAAAATAGACCTATCCCCTATATTTTTACAAATATTATCTCTTTCTTGTGTTTTGGTTTTATATCACTTTCTCTTGAAAAAGCCTATTCCTGTCAGATTTATCAAATGCAAATATTAAATATTTGTTGCGTGGAGAAAAATTTGAATGTGTGCTAAAATCCTGCTCCTTCACCTCAATGTCTGTTATTGGAAGTTCTCACATTATTTTTTGAAGCCCTTCAATTGTGCAGGATTCTTTAAGTGATGTTAAACGTAGTTACCTCACCACTAATATTTTTAGTTTTAGTTTTATAAGAGTTTTTATACGTCTGGAGCATGGTCAAAGGCAAGAGTGAAGCCCAAATGACAAAATAACATAAACTTTGTCCCTTTTGTATTTTGCATTGCAAAAGATCACTTCATCACATGGTCATGTAGTGCAATTCTGAAAGTGGCCACCATGTTGAAGGGAAGGGAAGGGAAGGGAAGGGAAGGGAAGGAAGGAAGGAAGGAAGGAAGGAAGGAAGGAAGGAAGGAAGGAAGGAGAAAGAGGAAAGGGGAAAAAATAATAAGAGGAAGTTTCTCCAATTATATATGTTTATAAATCCAAACCAATCAGAAAAATGATAGGAAAAAAAGCATTCCATATCAGAAGGTTAAATAAAATATAGAAAACCAGCCCCTAATATCATAAACACAGATTCATCAAAAATGAAATAATTTATATTCTTGATATAAAAAGGTAACTTAGTTGTAAAGAGAAAGAAACAGAGTTCCAGACATTCATCTTCTCACTCTGTAAACCAAATCTAACATCCAAATTAATTTTCTATAAAAATACCTGCTGCAATATTGAAAATCTCCAAGTGGAAATACACTTCATAACTAAAGAATGCCTTTCTTAAATTTAAAAATTAAAAGTAAATGAAAAGATGCTTTAGAAATGGGGTCAGTTCTAGTGTCTGTCCTTTGGGCTATGCCACACCATTGAGCAGTCGTCTACTCACCAGCAGGTTTCATGATCTTACAAGCACCATTGTCCAGAGGACAAAGGGGTTAATTTCCAGACTCTCCTTAACTCCAGAAGTTCTTCCAGCAGCAAGATCCCTGCCCAAGCCTCAAAATTAGTTGGGTGCTGGCTACTGCTAAAGAGGAAGCTGTTCAACTGCCTTCTTCACCCACTAGAAGTTACCAGTCAACCCCGCCAGTTCTGTGGAATCAAACGCAGGACCCCAAACCAATAAACAAGTCTCACTGCAGTATTTATTGTTAACAGTGCACAATGAAGGAATTCCTGCCAAAGAATAGTGGGCGGAGCTACTACAGACAAAACTATGCAGTCATATTTATGCATTTCAGAAAAGGGAAGAAAATTATGTAGGCTACATATGCATAAATAATAAAGGATATAAGTATACATATTTATAATTGTCAAATCTCAAATTACTTCCCCACTTTTCTCCTGTTACTATCTTTGAGAAACGAATTATTGTCTTAATAAAAGACCATAGAAATTGCCATAGAAAATTTTTTAACTGAGAACCAGACATTTCATGGTTGCCTTTTTTAATCTGCCAATAGCACATATAAGTTTGGTGTTTCTACTTTGCTAACATACTCCAATCCTTTAAAATTTTGTTTTCTTCACAGTTTCATACTTTATGAAGTATGAGATTATTGTCTTTCCAGATTTAACATTGCAGAAACCAAGGCCATTTGTAGTGCCCTTTGCACCATGTAACACAAATCAGTTGAAGACATAAAGTACTGTGAAATAAAATATTTAGAATTGTCCATTTTCCAATGCTTACTTTGAACGAGAGCCCAATACTATGTTAAAAAAAAACTCTTGGTTTAAAATTTGCCTCTTAAATACAATGTGGTTGAGTAAAAGTTGGGCAGTTTATAGGCTTGTATTTGTATCTGTGTGTATAGAGAGAGAGAGTTCCTTTTGCTTACCTAACACAATGATTAAGCATGAAAGGTATAATTTGATAGCCAAACTTGTCCTTGTGCAGGATAGTAATCAACCTGCCTATGGCAGTAGGATGCTCTCTGGAAGACATTAATTAAGGCTGTGAGCTAAAATTAGGCCAAATTACATATTAAGAAAAGAAATATATGAGTAGATTGTCTATTTTTTTTAAAGAAAACTCAAATGTAGCCATGGAAGTTTATATGAGGCGATAGTAATAAGAGCATTCAGAATCCATGTTAGATCAAAGACCAAGAAAAATATGCAAGCTTTAAGATCTCTAACACTTGGAGAATGTTAGAAGAAGTAGTAAAAGAATAAACGAGGAAAGAAAAAACATAGGGAAACAATATTTAATTGAAGAAATAATCATTTCCCCATACACCAGATTTCTTTGATTTTCCTGAACCCAGCAGCAGCCAGCTTATTTGACTATCTATACATTTCCCTGAAGATGATTAATTACATGCTATCAAGTCATTATCGACTTTTAGCAACCATAGAGACAGATTTTCTCCATGATAATTTGTCCCTAACTTGATCCTTCAGTTCTTCCAATGTTCCCCCTCGAGCACTGTAACTGAGTCAAGCCACCCTGCTACTGGTCATCCTACTCTTCTATTTCTTCCATCTTTCGCAGCATAAAAACCTTCACCTGTAAGCTAAGTTTTCATATAATGTGTCCAAAGAAGGATAACTAGTCATTTGCGCCTCAAGTAAAAACTCTGGGTTGATGTTTTGATGACTCATTTGGGTTTTTTTCTTGACAATCCACAGTATTTTCAGAAGTCTTTTCTATCACTAAAGTTCAAAACCATCAATTCTTTTGCTATCTTGCTTCTTGGAGTTATAAAGGCAATAGTAATTTCAGAAATTGGTGTTCAGCTTTCTTTCTTTGAGGTTTTGTGGTTGGTCAAGTACTGTGTGAAGATCTTTTCTCCAGCATCCTTCGCCTGGCCTAGAGCAAAAATTTCCCCCATATCTAACTCTGTCTATCTGTATTTCTACCAATCTAATGTCATCTGTCTACCCCATAATGAGAACACTCATGAAACATAGTATTGGGAGTCAATATTAGGTTCCTTAAACATTAGTGATAACAATGTTTATATTAGAGAATAAACAACCAAAGTTTTAAAAACATTAGTTCTTGTCTGCTGGACTGGAAAGAAACATGGCTAATGAATCCCACTCCTTTCACCCTGGTTGACATGAATTTCTGACTCCCATCCTTTCTTTTGTCTGCTTAAAAAAGGTTCATATCTACCGTAAACAAAAGAAAAGAAACAACCATCCTAAGAGAAGAAGTAGAGGAAGGAAATGAGGAAGAGGAAAAAATACTTAAGGCAAAACCATGTTTGGTAACACTTCCTAACAAAAAAAAAGATCTTGTAATCCCAATAATACAGTAGTGAATCAAGGATTGCTAAATATAAGTTTAGTGAAAAGGGGAAAATGTCTAACAGAAGAAAAAGAATTTTAAATTTTCTATTGTGATTATGATATTTGATTGCTTGTAGAATTAAACATTTATAAAAATGGAAATATTGGTTTAAGTCTCATTAGAAAAGGCTCAGCAGAGGATAGGATCAAAAACTTCTAGAATTCCTGAGAAAATTGACATAGCTTAGTACATGAATATTGCAGCTGCAAAGATTTAACTAAAGTGCATACTTTATTTAAACATTTCCATTTCTCTACCATTTATTTTGTAAAATCAGGAATGTGAATTCCTTCTTCTAAGGACCCCATTTTAATTAAGATTTCACTATTTCTTGTATATATCTATGCAGAATCACATCTTTTCTTGGAGCACCCAGAAACTGAACAATAATTAAATTAGTCCCAGCTTAGTTTAATTGGTCCCAATTAAATTGACTCAGCATTAATTTAAAAGTCAATAGGAAGTATAAGTAGATTTCCATAAACTCTGCCAAACAAATCTGAATAATATCTTCAATATCATTCACTCAAGAGATTTTCCTATATAATTGGGATTTTAGAAAGGTATTACAATTATTAAAGACATGAGCATTGTCATTTCCTATCTTGTCCAGCCTAGAAATCTTTACTTGCATCCAGTCGTTCATGCTTGGAGAGAAGAAATAGATTCTTGGATTGACTTCAAAGTCTTTCATATATAAACAATGCCATTTAAGCAATTAGCCATTGTTTCTGTCTCTGCTGCTTTTGGTACCACTTTTGGGAGTGACACGGCTAAGGTTGAAGCTGAAGTTACACCATTTTTTGTTCTGATTGTCATGATTAAAGCAAAATTATCAGTTACAGTGAAAATAGTACAGCAGGGAGTAGCATTAAAGAATATAAGGCACGATTGCTGGAATTGGGTATGTCTAGTTTAATGAAGAGAAGGACGAGGGGGGACATGATAGCAGTGTTCCAATATCTCAGGGGCTGCCACAGAGAAGAGGGAGTCAAGCTATTTTCCAAAGCGCCTGAAGGCAGGACAAGAAGCAACGGATGGAAACTAATGAAGGAGAGAAGCAACCTAGAACTAAGGAGAAACTTCCTGGCAGTTAGAACAATTAACCAGTGAACAACCTGCCTCCAGAAGCGGTGAATGCTCCAACACTGGAAGTTTTTAAGAAGAGACTGGACAGCCATTTGTCTGAAATGGTATAGGGTTTCCTGCCTGAGCAGGGGGTTAGACTAGATGACCTCCAAGGTCCCTTCCAACTTTATTATTATTGTTGTTATTATTATTATTATTAAAATAATCAAAGAATGATGTCAGAGTACCAGATAATCTAATTCCACTCAGCTACTCTGTAACTAAAGACCTTCCCAACAATCTTCCTTAAAAAGGAAAGGTAAGAGATTAGGCTGCCTAAATTGCCTAGATTTAGGAAACAGTTTACAGAATGGGAAGCACTACTTTCTCTTTCAAGGGAGCAATACAACACCAGAGAGATGTTGATAGTGTCCTGGATCCAGGCCTTCACACCACCTTCAACCCCACATATAAGCCAGGTTGAGCATTGATCCTTTGAAAGCATTTTGTATTTGAGCCAATGACCAGTTTGTTCTGAAAATAGGCATTCTGTCTTGTGAGTAAATTCTCTATACTAGAACGAATATACTGTATGTGCAAGGGAACTATTACAGTTGTGTATCTGTATTCTGTTTAACATGATATATACATCTCATTAGTAGAATTTTGCCCCATATCTGTTTTTTCTGTTGTATATAGAAGTAATAAATTAGAGCACAGCTATTTTTAATATGCATATTCAATATGTGGCTAGTATTCCTGAGAAGGGTCAGGAGGATAGGATGGTATCTAAAATTCAAAAATAACATATTATGTATTATAGAGAAGCATTATCAAGAAGCAAAATAACAAAAGAATGTCTGTAGCTTCGCCAGGCTTTTTTTTGGGGGGGGGGGGAGGACAAACAAATGGGAAACATCTTACAGAACTTTATTTTTATGTATGATAACTGCAGCAAGACTTTTATATGCTCAAAGGTCTAAGAATTTACAAATACATACAATGGAAGAATGGATGATGAAACTCGAGGAATTGGTGGCGAAGCAAAATTGACAGCCTTGTGAAGGAAAAGACTTTGACTATATTTCTACATGAAAACCACTGTTGGAATTTTTTTTTAATTTTTTAATTTTTTAAATCTGAATGTAATGAAATGTTGATTAACATTATGTGGAAATAACGTAGACAAATGCTAACCTTAAAGTAAGAGTTTGATTTTTTTTTAATCTATATCTGTACCAAAGGAAATCAAAAGCCATTTGTTTTCTCTTTTTTACTTCCCCCCCTCCCTTCTGTGCATTTTTACCCTTTCTTTTCTGAATATTTTTTTCAAACTTTTTTTTAATTTTGTAGTTTTTTGGAAAATATAAATTTTCAGTTTTAAAATGTTATAAAAAACAATCTGTCTGAGAACAGAGGATATACAGATGTCTAGATTTCCTTGGCTTCATTTACTATTGCCATGTTGATTAAAATGCTGCTCCCCAATTTTCCATTTGGAAAAAGGCATACTAAGCAGCCTTCCCCACCCCAAGATGCTGGGACTACAAAGAACTAAATTACCGTTCTGCATGTCTAACTGGTTAATCATAGTCAATTTAGGCATTTTATATTATCAAAGTTGTAGATCCTTACTTTCTGACTGCTGGAAAGAGGAAGGAAATTCCCAAACAGCAACAGAGCATAAATCATCAGTAGCAAAAAGGCTGAAAGAAATCTTGTGAAACATGCAATATTATTACAAAGAAAACTGCCTCTTATTTAGTAAGACAAGGATTCTTAGTTATTATGATTGTTAAGCTCCCATTAGCACTAATTAACATGATTAATGATGAGGCCTGATACAAGTTGGTCCAACATCTGTAGGGACATCTCTGAGACTACTGGAGTAGTTCTCTATGGTTATAAAGGAGGAATTCTTATTGTTGTAAAGTTTAGAAAAGATGTTGCTGAATTATAATAGAAGCAGCAGGCAACATTAAAATTATGTGGAATGCTGGGAGTTCAGTCACATTTTTGTCTATCCTTGAGCTATAAGGTATCAAGGATTCACGTAGAATTTTCTCAATATACATCTCACTAAGCAATGGCTTCAGTCCATCCTGTGATCCACTGTTATTTATCTCAATTACAGTACAATTTCACTATCCCCACAAATATTGTTTCACAAATCAATGTTCTTTTAGGCATAAAAGGAAGAGGTGTGGAGCAAAAATATAGAGAAGGAAGTCCATTTCTTCAGAATGATGACTTATAAAATATTTACATCCAATTCACCTGTTTTCTTGCTTGTATTCTGAATGGAATAACAATGGCTAAGAAATCATTGGATCACAGCATTTTTTTCCCTCTCACTTGCAACTGCATATGAATGAAGTCAAGAAGAAACAAGCTTTCTGACATTTTGGATTGGAAGCCTGTGGTACTCCATATGTTGCTCAGCAATCTTTTTCAAGTGGCCATAATATGCCAGGGTTGCTAAAAGTTGTAATTCAGTAACAGCTGGAGTGCTGCAGGTTGTCTTCTCCAATGGATTCTCTCTCTCTTTTGCCTTGATATTGTTACTGCCTGGTTTTTCTCCTGTAAAATCTTTTTGCAATTGTTAATATCATTTGGCCATTTCCCATATCCCTTCTCTGAACTATCATATGGGCTGGTTAAAAAGGGGGAAATATATTCTCCAGGAAATCAAAATTTATTTCCTTGTAAGTGAAAATGAGATGCTTTGTGTCCTCTGACAACTATTAAAATGTATTTTACATATTGTGCTACCATGCAGAAAATTTATTTACTACCATTATACAATGATGCTTAGATATTGAATGTCAATCTGAAACATAGAGCGCTGGGTCTTACTGGGTTTTTTATCTTCTCTAAACTTGTTTTTTCCCAGTAAACATTCACTGCCAGAATAGGTAATATTATCAGTGTTATGTTATAGGAAGGTAAGTTTTATGGGTTGTTTTTATACATAGGAATATAGTGACTTGTTCTAACAGATTTGTGTGCATTTGGTCTCCAACCATTCCATTTCTAGTGGAGAACATAGTATCCCCCAGAAAAAACTAAACTACAACATACAGAATACCAACCAACTAGATTTATTCACAGCCATACACAGCATTAACCAAAACAATTGAATTAACCAATGAGAACCAAGAAAATGTGTGGCAGATAATTATATTTCTTACCAAACAGCCAAAAAAATGAAGCTATTCAAGGGAAAAGAAAGATTGGCTACATAAAAAAAAATGAGATCAAAGATGGTGAAGTGAAAGCTTTTTGCTATTAGAGGGCTCTGCCATTTTTTTTATTTTTACCTCGGTATTAACAGACTAATTTTTATTAATTTACTGGTCCTTGTGCACAATTGTATACGATTACTTTTCAAAAAATTGGATCAATTTTTTTATTATTTAACAGAAATAAAAGTGAAAGTGGATTTATTGAAATCATCTCTTGATATATTTAAATGGTCTTTTTATAATAAATTATTTCTGATTGCAGAGAAAGTTGGATCCAAAAATGGATCAAGTTGTTGTAATCCAAAATTAAAGATTCAGTAGTTCAAATCCAAAAAAAACCCTGCTCTACAATTTTTGAGATATGGGAAGGTTGAAAATAAAAATAAAAACCACCATATGTTGCAAATTAACCAGATTTACCTCCAAATCAGGACAGTGGAATTTAAAGAAAGCAACACATTATTCAGTAAGTCAATGACTTCAATGTCATTACTATGCAATCGGCTTACATTTGGTGGAGTGCCTTCCTAGCAAGATAGGCTGAAAGTGAATATATTGACCTATAAACAGTCTACAATTCCAAGAATGCCTTTTGAAATGAAGCCTATGCTGACCACTTTTCTAATGCTTCTAAGGCATAAGATCACACAAAATACTTATATCAAGATACACTTTAAATGAGCATCAAGGAGTGGAGGTTGTGGTTGGCACCTGCAAAGATAACATACCAGGCCTGTCCTTGGAGAAGTTTATTCAGATAAACAATTTTGAACAGAGAGAGGAAGACAGTTTGCACTGAACCATTGAAGGTAGAATTAATTGACTTGATTGATTGGAGCCCCACCAATCTCTGAATCGGAAAATTTACTATTTAATTTAATTAAGTGAGACGGTCTTATCAAAGAAGTTAGAGGATATTATCCAAATGTTAACCACATCATATAAGATGACTGGACCGCTAACTGATTTGTTTCTGTACCCTTATACAGGAGACTATAAAAGCTATATTAATATGACCTATATTATTGGAGAGCAAAAACTGGAAGGGTAATTGTGCATTGTATGAGATTATGCTATTTTCTATTCAAGAAAGAATAAATTTCCCTTCTTCATATTATTGGTTCTTTTGTTATTATCCGTATTGAGCAATCCTGAAAGCCATTAATTCTTCTTCTAAAATTGTGTCTGAACTTTGAGTTCTATAATTGCTTTTAGGCATGGACATCAGTTGTCTCTTTTTAAGTTAGGGGCTTCAGTTCATTTTTGGCTTTTGGTTCAAATCAAACACTGATTCAGGACTTATTTAGTCTCCAAAATCATACAGTGTGATGTAGTATTAGATCAGGATCTCCAATGTAGGAGTAAAATTATCCTTTTTCTTTTATTAAATTATCTTGTTCCTCATGGACAAAATGATTCATTATATTGGCTTCATGCAAAAAGAAGGGTTAACAACACCCTGAGAGTTGTTGAAATCTTGGTAGGTTACATATGACAGCAGATAGATTTCTTTCTCCCATTTTTGGTGTTTCACACTAAATTTAATTCTAATAATGATGCCTATCACACTGTGTTTTGTAACTAATGTCTGTGATGGTTTTATTACCAGTAAGTCTTTTCTTCCCCTAAATTGCATGTGGTTCTGCAGTAATATAATAATAATTGATCCTCAGTTTAATTTCTGCTGTGAGATTCTACTGTGGTAAAGCCTCTTTTAGAAATAACATCCAATAGCTATTTTGTACAACCAGTTTGAAGCTTTTTATATATTTTAGTTTCAAAATCAATATTATCATTTCCCCCATCTTCATCTTTCGGAATCTCTCTGTTATAATTATTAGACCTAATATGTTTGCCCATGTGGTAGAGAATATCTATAGCTATCAAGCTGTTTCAGTCTGCTGTAATATGTTTGTATATGTGCATGTGTATTTAAAATAAATAAATTAAAAAATAAAGAATAGTCAGCCATCACAGACTCATAGCAGACAACCAACCACCCATAGATATGGGTAGAATAGCATATAGGCAAAAAGGAGAACTGCTGAATATCAAGAAAACCAATAGTCTTGTAAACACATCTAATTCCATTAATTGGACAAATTAAAAAAAACTTCAAAAATGAAAGAACAATTGCTTACAAAAGAACAATTGCTTATAAAAGAACAATTGTTTACAAAAGAAAGAATAATTGCTTACAAAAAGCTGTGAATGAGATGCTCAACAGTTCAATGGGTTCCCTAATATACAGAAACCTGATATACAACTCTGCCTAATTGTATCACTACCAAAGACCCCAAAATAAATTTAGCCAAGGAACTCACCAAGAAACTTAATCACGACAAACTTGGGAGCAAACATTCCATTTATTTGCCAATACAGTGTCTTGAGAAAATCAAAATTCTAACAATTGAGAACTATGTAATTATGGTATTATTTGATATCGCTGCACTCTTCATACTCATTGATCCTAAACTGGCAAAAGAATCAATTGTAGTATTCCTATAAAACATATCTAGCAGAGTACAAAAAAATTTAAATGCCAAGAGTTATGGAACTTGCAGATTTTTTTTAACTACAGACTTTGATGGCAAAATATACAAACAAATCAGGGGAACTCAATTGGATGACACAGCAGAAGATTTACAGCAGAGACAGTGACACAACATCTGGAAGCAACAGTACACCCACACATACAACCTAAAATATGGCTCTATTATGTGGATGACATATTTGTCATAATCAAATAGAAGAGTTAAAAGATTATCAACAACACCTCTGAAGGAGTCAAATTTACAGGAGAAGAGAGCAATAATAGAATATCCTCATGGATATTGTCCTTAACACAGAAAACAAATAGCAAAACAACAAATCTAAACATACTGTAAATTAAGCTAGTCAAGTACTCAACTATTTCAAAAATAACACAACAGCCCTGAAAAGAAAATTATCCTGAAGAATTCTTTAATGACAAACAAAACAACATTGTAATAACCCAGAAATACAAAAAGATTATCTATATAACATTTTTCAATTCAATCCACATACAACTTCATTAAAAAGTGTCCAGCCATACAACCAAACACAATGCCACCATCACAACCCACATACAAGACTACCTCTTGCAGCATCAAAAGCATCTCAGAAACACCAATAGCTTCTGAAAACTCCTTGCCATCACCATAGCCCACAAACAGCAAAACCCTTCCAATTCACATTGAAAGGCCTAGTAGCCAATGAAGACAAAGCAAAATCAATTACAGTATATAATATTTGGGCTGTAAAATCACTATGTAGAACCAACAGACAGCAGAACATATCAGCAAACATTAACCAATAGTCAGAAGACATGATGAAAATTATTTTCACAGCACACAAACAATTTCAATCACAATTTTATCTATGAATTGTAGACATTTTTATATCAGGTTGGGTGTAAGGGAATTCCTATAAACTTGATCCTCTGACAAATTAGCAATCAAATGACATACAAAAATAAATCCTGGTTATAAACTTTTCAAAGGGAACAACCAAAGACCAGAGAAAGGGGCAAATAACTGAAATACATCATCACATAACACACACTTATTAACACCCATTAAAGCAGGAACCAACACCTAATTTCCACCGTAAGGACCAGATTCTCAATAAAACAATTACACAACTCATTGTTACAATGAGTTTGAAAAATTGCTTCATAATATTTGTGGAAGCTCATTTCTGGATCTTTAAGTCTTGGAAACAACCAGAAGAAGTGTAATAGAAGGAGAAAGTTGCCGTCCATGCTTGTCACTGTGCTTATGGCTTTAAAGAGGTTGATTGGTGCACTAGAACAGGGCTTTTCAACCTGTGGTATGCGTACCACTTGTGGTACATTAACAAGTGGCAGGTGGTACGCAGCCCTGCCTAGCCAAGTGTAGTGGGGTAGGGAAAGAGCCAGCGCAGGCAAGGACTTACAGTGAGAGAGTCCTCTGGAGCTACAGTGGCTGGAGAGAGACAAAGGGCCCAGGCTCAGTTCTGGCTCACCCTCCCCCATGAGAAAGAAGGAGGAGATGGAGAGTGGAAGGATTCTTATGTGCTTTTGTGACTTTGAAGTTCTGGGATTTGTGCAATGTGGGCTTTGTGTTCTTAAGGAGTGTTTGGCAATTTCTATTTGGCTGATGGCTGATGTCTCCTGTTAGCTTCTATTGCTCTGCTATTGTTAGCTGTAAGTTTTGCTGCAAGGGATTTTGAAGTATTTTTGTCCTGAATGGATTTTGCCTGTAGATTCCTTTACTTATGAATGGAGCCATTTGGGGAGGCTGCCTTAGCCGGCAGCCAATACTTACTACATTTTTTTTCTTCCTTACTTTCCTTTCTAGCCAGTAGCTAATTCTTAAAGGGAAATGTGCCTTTTTAATCTAGTTCACTCAGCAGTTTGTCTTTTCTGTTTCTGGAGGCTTTTCCTTGTTTGATGAATATATGGAAGAGAAAAAATATGGGTTTTTCTTTCAAATTCTTCCTTCAGAAGGAGGTGGGCATGAGAAAGAGGGAGGCAGGGAAGGAGGGAGGGAGGGAAGTCCCGCCTTAGCACTTGGCCACCAGCAGCCCTGCCATTGACTTTACTTGTCAAAAGATTGCAAAAGGGGATCACATGACCCTGGGACACTGTGACCATCATAAATATGAATCAGTTGCCAAGCATCCAAATATAAATCACATGACCCTGGGCATGCTGCAATGGTCATAAGTGTGAAAATGGTCATAAGTCATTTCAGTGCAATTGCAACTTTGAACAGGTTTTTTTTTTTGGTAATCAAGATTTTGACACCTTGCTAGGTGGTACTCGAATATTGCCATATCCTAAAAGTGGTACAATCGGTGAAAAGGTTGAAAAGCCCTGCACTAGAATACGGTATGGTTTTTCAGGAAGGATATCCCCAAGTTCATTATAGACAGGCAAGATGAAAGAAGGCTTTATGTGGGGAGGAAATGGCTTATTGATCAGAGTCATTGACAAGCAATCACATCTGGACTTATACCCAACCAATTTAAAATGGCATATGTTGAATATTTCTTCATAAATGCTACTAGAAAAGATCTTTGAAATGAAATTTTGAGACTTGTTCAATAAAAGGTCCATAAAACATTTTATAGGAAGTAAAATAATGTATTATTATATATACAACAAGTCCAGAGTTTAGAATTATTTCAGCCAGTAACACTTTTCCTCAAGGTGAATGTTACATTCAACAAAAATGTAGAAAGGAAAAAAAGCAGAGGGAGAGGGGGAAGGGTGTATTTGGAAGGAAGCATAATAGAAAAGCCCTATTAGAATGGTGCAATTTCTAATGTGGAGAAAACATTTCAGACTTATAGTATAAAGTTTATGTAATGACTCATGACATTGTGTGCTTTGCAGTAAGATCATAATACAGTGGATATCAAAGTCTACACACCCTTGTTAAAATGCCAGGTATTTGAGATGTACAAAAATCAGATCAAGATAAATCACTTCAGAATTTTTCCACCTTTCATATAACACATAAGCTGTACAGCTCAGTTGAAAAATAAACTGAAATCTTTTAAAGGAAAAAAATAAAAATAATTTTAAAATAACATGGTTGCGTAAGTGTACAATCCTTAAACTAATTCTATGTTGAAGAACCTTTTGATTTTATGACAATGTTTTGGGGTATGAGCCTATCAGCATGGCACATTTTGCTTTGGAAATCTCTGCTCTCTTTCCTCGCAAAAACACTCTTAATCTATCAGATTGCAAGGGCATCTCCTGTGCATAACCCTGTTCAGGTTACCCCACAATTTTCAATTGGATTGAGGTGTGGGCTCTGGCTGGGCCATTCCAAAACTTCAATCTTCTTATGGTGAAACCATGGTGATTTGAAGATATGCTTTGGGTCATTATTGTGTTGAAAGTGAAATTCCTCTTCATCTTCAGCATTTTAACAGAAGCCTGAAGGTTTTATACCAAAATTAATTGATATTTAGAACTGCTCATAATTCTTTCATTTTCACTAAAGCCCCACTTCCATCTGAAGAAAAGTAGCCCCAAAACATGATCTGCCACCACCATGCTTTGCTGTAATCATGGTGTATTTCTGATGATGTGCAGTGTTGTTTTTGTACTAAACATATTTTTGGGAATCATAGCCAAAAATTTCAATCTTGGTTGGTCTCATCAGTCCATAACACATTTTCCCACATGCTTTTGTCAGACTTGATATAGGTTTTGAAAAATGTAGCTGGGATTGGATGTTTTTCTTTGTAAGAAAAGCCTTCCATCTTGCTACCCTACACTACAGCCAAACATATGAATAATACAGGAGACTGTTGTCATATGTAGTACACAATCAGTACTTGCCAGAAATTCCTACAGCTCCTTTAATGTTGCTATAGGCCTCTTGGCAGCCTCTCAGACCAGTCTTTTTTGTTTTGTTTTTTCATCAATTTATGGAGAGACATCTAATTTTTGGTAATGTCACTGTTGTGCCATGTTTTCTCCATTTGTTGATGACTGTCCTCACTGTGTTCATATGCAATGCCTTGGAAATTGTTTGTACCTTCTACTGACTGATACTTCCCAACAATAAGAATGCTTTGAAAGCTCTTTGCAGACCATGGCTTTTGCTATAGGAGGCAACTGAGTAAATGTCAGAAAAATCCCACTAGAACAGCTGAATTTTATATGGGCTTGATCAAAGTCACTTTAATTGATAGCAGATGTGTACTGACTACTATTTAACATCAGTTTGGATGTGATTGGTTAATTCTAAATATGCAACCATGTTATTGTTTTTTATTTTTATTTTTGCCACTGAAATATTTCAGCTTGTTTTTAAATTGAATTATATAGCATATATGTTATATTAAAGGTGGAAAAAATTCTGAAGTGATTTATCTTGATCTGATCTTTTTTTTACATCTCAAAAACAGGGGTATGTAGACTTTATGTCCACTGTATGTGTGTCTAAATTGTTCTAGTAATGTTCAGAAGTTATATTTGTGTGAATTCTAAATAAAAATCTATATAAATTCTATATGAAATCAGAAAAAAGAGTGATTTTTCTTTTATTTTCTCTCTTTAAGACAAACCATAATAACGAATTAATAGCTTGACATACATCAATCGAGAAAAGAAACATTCATACGTTGATCTCAGTCAGGCTAGGAATGTAGCTACAATTGCTGGTTACCAAGGAAGTCCAATTTTTAGTTAATTAAAATAAATGGACAAAATAATAAGCGTATTGCCATACTGGATTGTTACAGGATTTATATAAAGCCTTTGTTGTTTAGTGACAAGTATAATTATGGTAATTGTCAAGAGCATTGTACAACTCAAAACAAAGAATGGGCCAAGTTCCTACTTCTTTCAGGGCCTCAAGCATTCCGATGAGGAAATAGCTGTGAAACCAATGTGCAACGACCTATTTATACAACTACCTGGAATTGAGAGAAATCATAGCCCAATAAATCCAGAAGAAGCTGAAGGTCTGCACATGTTTGGACCTTGTACCTTTTGTGAGGCATAGGATAAACATGGAATGGAGGACTATGTATGCCCCCGTTTTCCAGGAGTTGTCTGATCTGGAGTGACTAGCTATGATGCCATAAAGTAAGAAGTGGATGGAGCATCGAAGGATTGTTTAAAGCAATTGTTCAGGAAAGAATTCAGAAAGTGATCCTGCAGAGAAGGAACTTTGCACAAGGACTCATCCATGAAGCCACTTGGCCATCAGTCCCTATTGTCCGGTAGTCAGGAAAAAATTACACCAGCATAAATCATTCTATATTCCACAGTGTGCCTTTATTGTGTACCTGGAATGAGATCGTGCTGTATTATTGTATTTATCTTTCCTCTCTAAAACAGTGTAAAATGCAGGGCGGTGACTGGGGAGTTTCCTGACTGAGATTTGAATATTGCAAATTGTCTTTTATACTACTAATTGCGGTATAAAATGAATATCAGAGTTGTGCTTGCAAGATCTGGGAGAGCCACCTAATCAACCTTTCCTAATACTGTTTTACAAAGGACTTATAAAGCTAAAGGCCATTAGATGGCAGCAATGAATTTGTATCTCTTAACTGCAACATCATAGAAAGTTCCTGGACTACTCAATGCCACATAAATGACTCTTGAAGCTGGAGTTCAAAAAAAAGGAGGGGAGGGGAGTGAGACATGTTTAGCTGTGGAGAGCATGCTGGTGCTATATGTTCACATAATTTCTCCAAAATGATTATTAACTTGTCAATTGGTTGACTTAGTGACTACTAGGTGGCAGCAGTGGAGGTTGGACTTGTTTAAATCCCTGTAGACTGCCATCTAGTTATTCTTGCTGTTGAGGTACGATCCCTGGGGAAACTAAAGAGCTGGAGTTTGACAAATCATTTTACTGATTTCTGTGTCGAATCACAACATACGTTCAGTTGTGTTCATACAAAAGGAAAGTGGGGGGGAAATATGATTGCATGTGAAAGCCATTGTCTCCAGTTTATGTTCAATAATAGAATAATAGAAAAACATTTTTTGAGAAGAGAAGTGAGGTACCAGGATTTCCTGTTCATATGGAAATCCAGGCCATACTATGGAACCTGCAAAAGCATTTCAACATGAGTAGAATGTTGATTACAAAACGTGGCCTGTCCTCCATTAAGTGGCTGTGTTTCTATGATGCTTTCTTGTTAGGTTGGTAAAGATTGTTTATGGCCCATTAATGTTTCTATATTCCCATTGATTGTCCAGTGGGAAAAAGACTGCAAAATCAAACCTTATTATTTTCATATTGTTGCTGTTTTGGACTGTGGAAATTTAAAAAGCTAGAGATTCGAATTGAACCACTCTTTGCTTTTTAAAAGTGATTTCTCCTACCCCCCCCCATTGTAGAAAATGTCCCTTTTGGGGGCTCACCAGAGGTTATGAGGGCGGTAGTGGTTTTCGAGTAGTAAATAGAGATGATTTGTATATTGGTGGTTAGAAAAACCTGAATATGGATAAAGACTATAGGTGATAAGGACATTATTTATCTATTTATTTGATGCCTCTTTTCTATCCAATCAAGGCCATCAATGGCCATGCATATTTTACAGGAATAAAATATAACAAAAATTGAACTGAAATAACATTAATACAATTAAAATCCTGATAAAATCAGAATTAGGATAAAATTAATAACTAAAAATCTAGTAGAAGTATTCTTTCCTAACTTCTAAAGGGGGTCCCCAAGCAGCTCTTAGGAAGCACAGTCCACAGCTAGAAAATACCCAGGAGCTTTTTTCATGCACCATATATACCATCAAAGAACTTCTTCTATTGGTCTGAGCAGCTAGGAAGATTCAGGTTAGGAGAAGCAGTCCAAGTTATCAAACAAAACCAAGGATGAAAACCTCCTAGAATCCATATGGGTCAATATAAAATGAAAAAAGAATGACATTACTATAGGCATATACTACAGGTTACCCAACCAAGCAGAAGAAATAGATAAACTCTTTGCTAATCAATTAACAAATGTATACAGGAAACATAATGGGAGACTTTAACTACCCTGATATCAACTAGGAGACAAACTCTGCAGCAAGTGGGAAATCGAACAGATTCCTAACCAACTTAGCTGAAAACTTTGTCATCCCAAAGGTAGAGGAGGGAACTAGAGGAAAAGCTATACTGGACCTAATTCTTACTAATACAGAAGAAGTGATAGAGGTAGTTGAAGTTGCCGGAACCTTGAGTGAGAGTGACCACATCATATTGGAATTCAATATAATGCAAACACAAGCAATAGAACATAATCCAACCAGTGTCTTAAATTTTAGAAGAGCTGATTTTAACAAGCTCAGAGAGACCCTAAGAAAAATTCCATGGATAAAAATCCTAAAGGGGAAAACAACTCAAGAAGCATGGGAAACTGAAAAATATAATCAGTCCAACACAATACCACTTAAAAGGAAAAACAAGAAATCCAAGAAGAAACCAGCATGATTGCACAAATATCTCTCTGACAAACTGAAAGACAAAAAAGATAAGTACAAAAAATGGAAAGAGGGACACATAACTAAGGCAGAATATCAGCAGATAGTCCAAATCTGCAAAGATGGTCAGGAAAGCAAAGGCTCAGAATGAACAAAGACTTGCAATAAAAGTCAAAGATAATAATAAAAAAAATTCTTTCAACATATAAATGACAAGAAAAAAGTCAAGGAAACAGTTGGTCTACTAAAGAGAGAAGATGGCAAGGAAGTAACAAGCAGTAGAGAGAAAGCAGAGCTGCTTAACTCATTCTTTGCAACATTCTTCAAGCAAAAATAAAATATAGCCCAACTTATCAAAAACATAACTGTAAAAGACAGAGTAGACATAAAAATTACAATAAGCAAAAAAATTGTAAGAGAACACCTGTCTGATCTTGATGAATATAAATCACCAGAACCTGATGGATTACATCCCAGATTTCTGGAGGATGTTATCTCAGATGTTATCTCAGAAACATTGTACCATATCTTTAAAATATCCTGGAACACTGGGAAATTACCTGGGGATTTGAAAAGAACTGATGTGGTTCCCATTTTCAAAAAATGGGGGGGGGGAAACAGACCCAGGAAACTACAGACCAATCAGCCTAACATCAATACCTGGGAAGATACTGGAAAAAAATAATCAAAAAACAGATCTGTGAACATTTCTAGAAACAAATAAAGTTATAACTAGTAGCCAGCACGGGTTTGTTAAAAACGGATTGTGTCAAACCAATCTTATTTCATTCTTTGACAAAGTGACTAAATTAGTAGACCAGCAAAATGCTGTGGACATAGTGTACTTAGACTTCAGCAGGACATTCGACAAAGTAAACCACCACATACTTCTTGGTAAACTAGAAATATGTGGGATAGACAGCATCACAGCCAGATGGATTTGTAACTGGCTGACAAACCGTACTCAGTGAGTAGTCCTTAAATGATACTACAACTACATGGAGGGAAGTAAGCAATGGGGTATCACAGGGTTCTGTCTTAGGCCCAATACTCTACAATATCTTCATAAATGATTTAGACAACGAATAATAATAATAATAATAAAGTTGGAAGGGACCTTGGAGGTCATCGAGTCCAACCCCCTGCTCAGGCAGGAAACCCTACACCATTTCGGACAAATGGCTGTCCAGTCTCTTCTTAAAAACTTCCAGTGTTGGAGCATTCACCGCTTCTGGAGGCGGGTTGTTCCATTGGTTAATTGTTCTAACTGTCAGGAAGT